>WIPJ01003012.1:79905-91145 GCA_018155075.1 Cassiopea andromeda | reverse complement strand
ATATGATACATCTCTGTTTTTATCAGAATTGTTGTAGCAGCCATAAACACTGCAATACCGAGGCATATTGTCAAAATCGCAGTGAATAAATAAGAACTCTTAGCTATGTCGAAGCCTTAGGCCACATTATTGTGATCGGTTGCTACCCGGTAACTATGGGCTTGTGAAACAACCAATCAGCGACGACTCAGCTTTCCTAGCGTATCTCCCAGCTTCTTTTCTTATTTCAAATTTCCCGCGTATTCTAACGAGACACGCCCACCTCAAAAGTAAATGACTGCCAGCTATTAGAAAAAAATACCCGAATGTTTTTCATTTTCTGTGCGCGTTATATTAGCTTTTGCATGTAGGGCTCTTTACCACATCCGTGGCATTGACTGAGACACTGTCTGATTAACAGGGCGTCTTTTCTCTTCCTCTAACCCCCTTGATTTATGTATGCACGCCTTTTCAAAATGTTGTACTAATGGAAAGGGAGGTAGCAAATTTCCATGTTTTCTCCTTCACAGTGATGTGTGACGTCATAATATCAATGATCCTTTTCAATACCTACTTTTGCTTTTTACGTGCAGAATCCAGCGCTTGCAGTGTGACTTGTTACAATAAAAGCCGTTCTTGTTTTCCAAAGATATTAGAGGAGGGAGCTAGCTATAGATACCTGGGGGAGGAGACTAGCTATATAGCTGCTAGTATTTAGAGAATGGCATTGATTACATTGTGCCTCGTTTCAGACTGTGCCTCGTTTCAGGCTGTGCCTCATTTCAGTATACCTGTTTGCGTATTTGGTATTTGACGTTGAGTCGGGGGTATCCTTTGGAGTGCAAGTAAATGAGCTCGATTCCTGACAGAATGCAAGCTATGCAGTATACGTAACCCCCTTCAAATAAGTGTTTGATCCACTCCTCAGTGGCGTGCTGAACTAGGGGGTATGGGGGTGTCACACCCTCCCCCCACTTTTGCTGAAATAGTCGATAATTATAAAACTTGTCGGTAGAAGCTTGCTCTGCGACCACCCCCTGTCCGCAGTAGATCATTGTTTGTCGGTAATTCTGTGACATCTAATCGCCCGTTGGTAAACCCCGTTGGGTTTTTCAGCAAATGAGGCTTTTGTTCTGCATTTTCTAATGTTGCGTTTTTCCGCAAGTGAAGCTTTTGTTCTGCATTTTATACCGTTGGGTTTTTCAGTAAATAAAGCTTTTGTTCTGCATTTTTAATGTTGCGTCTTTCAGCGAATGAAGCAAAGCGGTGCGTTTATTACAACAAGTGAATCCGTCCTCTTCATGCTCATGAAAGACGCCAAGCACCCAAATTTTAGAGAAGTACAGGCACTGGTGTACACATCAGCTCCAGATTCAGCCCTGCTTGGAAAACTGTAAGACTGTTCTGTATTCTCCAACGAAAACATTCACTACATTTTGTCATTCAGTAATTTTTTCCCAATAGTGATCGGTGAATCCCCTGACATTTATTTAGAAATTAGCAATCCCCTTGAAACTTTATGTTGT
This sequence comes from Cassiopea andromeda, assembly GCA_018155075.1. Lineage (NCBI taxonomy): Eukaryota > Metazoa > Cnidaria > Scyphozoa > Rhizostomeae > Cassiopeidae > Cassiopea > Cassiopea andromeda. Next base: position 89,640 of record WIPJ01003012.1, on the reverse strand, counting down.
TGTATTTTTTACGATTAACATCTAGTTTTGCAGGAATCTTTGTGATCTCATTTCATTGATTTTTCTTAGCTTTGATCTTAAGTAGGCCATAGGCCAACCTGGTGCTGGCCATAGGCCATAGGCCATAGGCCAACCTTCCAACCTTGCACGATTGCAATACAGTCTATACAATACACACTTTTTTATAAGAATAAATTTTATAAGAGTATTGAGGAAATTTGTGAATAATTAAAGAATGATTTAAGAATAGTGCAAGGCTCAAGCTTCATCAAGAATTGGAATTTTTGTTTATTTGCGTTATAGTACTGCCTGCAGATTAACTTTATCATTATCGATACAATATTTGGTAATCTGCTCCACATTTGATTTGCTTTATCATGACGTGAAACAGTAATAAAGATTTGAATATGACAGGTTGATTTTCAGACCTAGTTACAGCTTCGATATTTAAGAACAATTTAAGAATAATCTAAAGCTCAAAACCGACAAAAAAACTTTAAGATATTGAGATCCAGCGAAAAATTAGGTATTGTTATAAAAATATATGTACTGCATACAATATTTTATACAATGTTGCATGCAATATCGCACACAACTTTCAACGTTGCATGCAACATTGCATACAACATTATAACCAATATTGTATGCACAATTTTTATTGAGGCAGGCATGTAGTTAACTGTTGTACGCCATTTAAAAATTTTGATTGGTGAAAGGATTACACGTTACATTGTCGACTTTTTCTGGATGCATTTTCTGCTAGCTGAATTCACTTTACCGACCACCTTGGTCAATTTTGTTCTGGATGCGTTAATTTGAAGTCACTTTGAAAACCACCTTAAGTCATTGATTCCTTAATACGCTGCTTATCATCACTGGCGACCAAAAATCACGTGTCAACTGTCTCAGAAAAGTTCAAATACCTACGACTTTATATACGATTGCTAAACTATTTTGCAAAATAAGATTTTCCTACTTAAAGCGTTACCACAGTTTTTTCCCGTTAAACTGCTGAAAGGGGTCTCATTAGGAATACTTTATGAAGCAATTGCCCTGAAATGCCATTGTCTTGGGAGTGTTTTACATCAGCGAGATACTCTTATTGTTTCTCATGAGACCAAAATTTCTTTTCTCTTTGCCTACGAAGCTAATTTCTTCTGTGCTGAGGGAATGAGTGAAATGTGCGTGGTAGATTTCATTTCCGTTGGCAATTTGACCTTTGTCGGTCACCAATCATTCAGCAGTTGACTCGAAGAAACGAAATAAGCAATGGTAAACATAGTATTTGTTTCTTAATGTATTGGTCTCGCTACAATTTCAAGTATATATTGAGTTTTGAGCCATTGAGATAAACGCTGTCTGTTTCACACTAGTTTCAAGCCGTGCTCTGACACGGTTTGAGTGCTATATTTATGGTCCGACCTGTTTACAACTTTGGCACCAAATTGAGAAAATACATTTTTCATTTCCGTACAGCTGACCATATTTTTCACAGAAATGAATAATTTGCTATCAACATTAGCGAATTGTAATTATATTGAAGGTGAATTCGTCGAGTTTATTTCTAATGGACGGATTTGTGGTACTTAGGTGATCTTATTTTTGGAAAATTGCGGTTATTATACTTTAATGGTTCTAATAATGGGTATTTTAAAATAGGTTTCCGGCTTGTATTGTTTCATTGTGTGGGATTGTTTTAGCTGGTTAAACATGGCTTCACTCCTTTTGTCTTCTAAGAATACACGTTAAAAGAATATTGACGCTCAAAATTGCTGAAACTTAGAAGTCATTTAAGATTTTAGAAGTTTGTCTGCGCAATTTGTAATACTGCTTTTAGATGACCTTTTTGCGCTGTCGATGCAATATTAATTGTGCTTTTCCGCTTTTGTTTTGCTGCATGAAGAATTAAGGCACAGCAACAACTTTTGCATTTAAAAGTAATTTTAATAACTCGTCTGGTAATTGGTTTTATTCCATTTGAAATTGATCTACCCATAAGCTACTCGTTGATGCTACAAATGCAAACAATTGGGTTTTGTCTATAGGACATTCGATTGTTCGTTAATCAATGGCTGCTTTTTCTTACCTAACTCTATGTTAACATTAATAATAAAATCTAAAAGAGCTACAGTCACATGCTTGAGTGTGAGCCTATTCGGGGGAGGGGGGCTTATTTATCAATTTGTACCTCAAGGATGGGGGCTTATTCGAGGATACGTGGTATCTATCTATCTGCTCCCTATCTCTTTGTTTTTGTTTGAATGTTTTCTCTGCCGTTCTAGCAAATAGGATAACAGTTTAATTTGTAATGTCGTACCCCTTTTTCGAACAAGCAAAATTTTCTAGAATGAATAGCACGCAATGGATTTTGTGCCAAACATCCTGGATCTTTCTCATACGATCTGGCTTTTTCTCATACAACCTGGTTTTTTCTTACACTGTTCATTTTATAAGAATACCTAATTTTTTTCTGAGCCTCAATATTCTTAAAAATTTTGTTTTGAGCCTCAGATTATTCTTAAATTATTCTTAAATTGTTCTTGCTCAACACAAGGTGTAAATTCGCCTTAAGATCAAAGAAACATATTAAATCATTTTTGATGTGTTGATTCACCATAAATTTCAACGAATTTTAAAACATATAGATATATCTAGCGTCAAAGTGACAAATGTTTTGTTTTGGGAGGAAACTCTTAATTAAATTTGATTCGACTATCAAAATATTTTAGTTTTGATGAAGGTTGAGCCTGGCAATATTCTTAAATTATTCTTAAATTTTAGCAATTTTGAGCCTCAATATTCTTATAGACTTTATTCTTATAAAAAAAAAGAGTGTATACCACATGGCTTTTTCTTATACGACCTGGATCTTTCTCATACGACCTGGCTTTTTCCCATACATCCTGGTTTTTTCTTATACGACCTGGCTTTTCCTCGTACAACCTGGCTTTTTCTCATACGACCTGGCTTTTTCTAATACAACCTGGCTTTTTCTCATACAACCTGGCTTTTTCTCATACGACCTGGCTTTTTCCTATACAACCTGGTTTTTCTTATACGACCTAGCTATTCTCACACAACCTTACTTTTTTATCATCGACGTCAAAGCTTCATTCTTTGTTGTTCGTGGAAAGTGCATGCTTAAATTGAAAGTCAAGTTGGCAAAGTGCTAGGAGTAAACATTAATTTAACCATTCTAAAGGTCTCCGGTATGCGTCACATGAAGTTAGCTTCTTCTTCTCTTGTGCCAATATTGAACCAACGAGATTTGGTTAAAGTTGCGTATCGCTTTGCTCGCCTAGCTGACACCCAGGTCATTGCCTGAAGGAGCATGTGCGTTGCTTTGAAGGTCAGAAGCGTACCCAAGTAGAAGGTATGAGAGGGCTCCAAGTTTGCCAAAGCAGTCGATAATTTTGGCCTAATTTCAGCCTCATTCTCCTTTTGGACACATTTCTTATAACAAGGACGTCTAACATTTTTCGGCTAACATTTCTGAAACTTCGGTGGTATTACGAACACTGCTACAGCCGAGGTACATAGCTCAAATGATATCCTGATACATTTTATGTTCGTAAAAGAAGTTTTAGTGTACGTTAGACTTTGACTAAAAGTAGATGTGGCCTCCATTGACAAAGTCTAACGTCGCCTGAGCTTTGCTTTATCATTTTAGAAGAATTTTCGCTCTGTTCGGTGCTACCGAATTTTCTGTTGGAAAAACACTGCTCCTATTCCCCCAAGATTATCGATTTAATTTGGGTGCCCTGAGGAATCAAAAGTTCACTGAATATCTCCGCGCGTGGAATTTTTGAACTGTATATCGAAAAAGACAAGCACATTACAGCAATAACATACACACAATAAGTCCAAGAGTTCTCAACTCAAATGCTTCCTCGAAGCGTAATGTTCAATGTCAATGTTCTTCTCTCAGAAAATGTCTCTTCTCTCCTCGTGTGCTCGAAGCTCTTCGTTCGCAACTGTGTTCTCCAAAACTCGTCTTCTCGTAACTCATGTCTCATCCATGCGCATACTCACGTCACAAGATGTAGAATTCAATTCAATTCATAACAGACACTGCTCACTGTCAGCGCTCTGGCAGCACTAGCACCCTCCCCCAGTATTTTTTCTCTGGTCCCATCATTGCTAATTCGAGGATATACGCTAGTACAATGCAAAAGTCGCTGCAATCAAAAGAAGTTCAGGACTACACAGAAGTTTTCAATAGAAAACCTAGCTCAAGGTCTATCAGTAAAAGTTTCTTAATTTTTGACCACGTTTATTTCTGAAAGCTTCCTAAAAGTTTCTTGGTTGATCTCCTCTGGCTGTTCAGTTCAGTTTTCATACTTTAAATTCCTCCACATACAATTTATTCAAATTACCAAACAATTACGAATTCAAAAGCTAATACTAATAGTCAAAGTCCTTCCCCGCGCCCAGTGGCGCATAGGGCAGCGCCTATCTCCGTTTCTATAGCCCTAGGCCACGCGTCTGCGAATGCAGTGAAAGCTACAACGGGGGGCTGGTCGACTGGTAGCTCCGCGGGATTAACTTTCCCACTCAATTCTCATATGTCGAGCTTCAGACGAGAAAGCAGTGAGTACAATTTTTAAAGTCTCTGATACGACTCGGCCGGGCTCGAACCTACGACCTACCGGTTGTGAGGCATACGCTCTACCTCTGGGCCATCACTCCGGTACTAATGCGTACCTAGAAAAAACAATACATACATACAATATAAGGAACTAATACATACCTACAACATAATATTATACATACAAAATTAATACAACACCAACACTTAAAATTAGTGTAATATTTAAATACAGAACAAAGAACATAATAAATTGTATGGAGGGAAATACTTTAAGGAGGAGCTCTTTCAGTAGTTAAAACTAATCGAGAGCCCCCCGCCCCCCAATTTCCATTGGTCATCCATTGTTACTCGTCACCACTGGTCCAATGCTGTAGCAGTCTTAAGGCTTGCATCCATATGAATGGTTCCACGGAGCTAGAACAATGAAGTCACTAGCGGTTATTTCGGAAGGGGCAAGGGAGGCAGTGCCCCCAGATCCCATCGAATCGGTAAATTCTCGGGAAAATTAGCTCACCAAGGGCTAAATACATGGCTTTTTATAAGAAAGCATTTGTTTGCCAGAACCTCAAATTTCATTTGAACATGTTAAAGTTCAGAAACAAATTCTCGGCTACCTCAAAAATACTCGGTAAATTTAGCATTATTGTTCTCTTGATTTTTAGTGAAAATCTGCCACTGACTGATGTAGTTTGAAAGGGGCATTAATCCTTGCCAGCAGCGGTTATTCGGGGGGCGAATGGACGCAAAGTTCCCTCCAGGTGCTATCGCGCCGGAAAATTCTCGGCATAAATTAGCTCACCAAGAGCTAAATAAACGGCTTTTTATGAGAAAGTACTTTTTACCTGAGCCTCAATACTCGGAAAATTCTCGGCTACCTCAAAAATACTCGGTAAATTCAGTACTGCAATCCCCCTGATGTTTCATGGAAAAATCCGCCACTGAATGATGTCGTTTGAACAGGGCATTAGTCCTAGCAAACAGCGGTTATTCGGGGGGCGAAGGGACGCAAAGTACCATCCAGGTACTATCGCATCGGCGGATTCTCGGCTCCTTGACAGCAGCAGTTATTCGGAGGGCGAAGGGACGCAAAGTCCTTGAAGGACGAAATAACGGCTTTTTATGAGAAAGTACTTATTTTGCCTGAGCCTCAACCTCGGAAAATTCTCGGCTACCTCAGAAATACTCGGTGAATTCAGTACTGTAGTCCTCCTAAGTTTTCATGAAAAAATCCGCAACTGATTGATGTTGTTTAAACGAACGGGGCATTAGTCCTTGCTAGAAGTTCAATTAGTCCTTGCTAGAAGTTCAATTAGTCCTTGCTAGAAGTTCAATTAGTCAATGGTCGAATAGAAGTAATTAAAACGTTGGAAATAAATGTCATTGTGGGCTGGCCATGTCTTGGAATTTCATGTGAAAAGCTCCACCTGTAAGCTGATAATATTAAATCAGAATATCCACATAACTGTCATTAAGTCAACTTTATGAATAAATTATATTGTCTAGTTTTCAAATATTCACCTTATCTCGTAGTTAATCTCATTTTATTATCCTCCCACCTTATCAATTGATCCTCCCACCTTTAAGCACATGGCCCTTTTCAAGTGGTTAGTGTTTTAGCTACTCATAAATCACCGCCCTCCATCTTTCCATCGTATGACCCTTGCTCCCTTCTTTTGCAATTTCATCAAAACCTACAGTGTCTTATCGTTGTAAAGGTGTAGAGGTGAGATCCACAGCTGCGAAGCCTCCTCCACATCTACCAAAGTGGAGGAATTCAGGTGTTACACAAAGCCTCGACAGGCTCATTTTAATGATGTAGAAATGGTAGATCTAAATTCATTAATCACTTTGTTTAGAATACAAAAGTCCTCGTTGGAGGCGCTATGACCAGTGCTACTAACATGGTACCTATTGTCAGTGATGCACTGAGACAAGCGGCCCAGCGGGGTGAGTGGCCAAGCGGCCCAGCCAGTTCCATTAGCTTAACTGAAGTTAAGCATAGTTCCGTACGGTCAGAAACTGGATGGGCGACCTTCCAGATGAACGACCAAAACAGCTCACCCTGCCGTCCTTCGGAAGGGACGTTAAACTAGGGGGTCCCTTGCCTGGATGCGGCATGCATAGTAGGCCTAAATTAGCTGAATAAGCTAGGTATAACAGACTATTTAAATTGAAGTTTTGAATGCAATAATGACGAAATATCGATTTTGGCCAATGAAAGCACTACATTTTGGAAATTGAGCCTCGTGATGTTCTTAAGAATTTCTTAACATTTTGACCATTTGAGCCTCATTGTCTTTTAAACGTTTTTCTTATAGAAAAACGTGTACTCCACTTAAACTCATAAACTTAAACCCAGGGAAGGGTGAATGGGGTGTGACACTCTCCCAGTTTTGGCATAACATTCGGTAAACTCTGCAATATTTTCGGACCATTCGGTAAACTTCAAAATATTTACTATTTTTTGTATTAATGGGAGTGATTTTCAAAGTGGGGCAGTAATGAAAGTGAGAGTTAGGCTTTTTTTCATTTTCCAGGCATCTCAAAGGCATGATCTCCATCATCCTTCAATCCATCCCTGAGTATATCCCACATCCATTAAGCCCATTATCTAATGTCCCGCAGTAATCCCGCGCGCCACATATTCCTAATAATTTGGTATTTGTATTTACAGTATGGTCAGCTGAGCGCACATTACGTGGGGAAATAGACGCATTTCCCGGCCCATTAATATCTCATTACATTTCCGGACATCTTCATGTCGTTCCGATACCTTTCATATGGATCTTCCGGGTATTTTCCAGCTTCCTTTCTCATTTCAAATTTCCCGCTTGTATGATTTGAAGGCCGCATTCTCTATAACAATCGCGTGCCTGTTTGCTTGTTGACAAACAAGGACATTAGATTTTTTATTTTTCCGGACTTCTTCATATGCATTACGTAGCATTTTCCTTTATCAGTCGTCACAATAGCTATTGCTTCATCTTTTTGTCATCTACGGTCTTTTGTTTTTTGTTATAAGTTTTTTTTGTTATAAGAAACTAGGATCGGAGTCTAGTACACTCATTCTTTTATTAAGCAACTGCTTTACAAGCAAGGCAGTACTCGGCAAGGCAAAAAGTTAAGCAATTTTAGTACTGGATTGAAGACTGCTAAGCAATTTGAAAAATTGTATTTTCAGTACACTCTTTTTTTATAGGAATAAAGTCTATAAGAATATTGAGGCTCAAAATTGCTAAAATTTAAGAATAATTTAAGAATATTGCCAGGCTCAACCTTCATCAAAACTAAAATATTTTGATAATCGAATCAAATTTAATTAAGAGTTTCCTCCCAAAACAAAACATTTGTCACTTTGACGCTATATATATCTATATGTTTTAAAATTCGTTGAAATTTATGGTGAATCAACACATCAAAAATGATTTAATATGTTTCTTTGATCTTAAGGCGAATTTACACCTTGTGTTGAGCAAGAACAATTTAAGAATAATTTAAGAATAATCTGAGGCTCAAAACCGAAAATTTTTGAGAACATTGAGGCTCAGAAAAAAATTAGGTATTCTTTTAAAAAGAAGAGAGTGTACTTAACAGGGAATGTGAACTGACACCATCTTATTAACAGGAATAACCTGTGCAAGCGTTATCTGCCCTCAATACTTGTTGACTTTCAATACTTACCAATTTCAAACCATTTTCAGTTTATATGGCCCTATATTTATGTTTTTCATATCTATTTTCAAAAAACACGAACAAAAAGTTAAGCAATTGCTAGGCGATTTTGAATACTCAAATTTGCCTTCCAGCTAAGCAATTTTTGGTACTGAGCCAGAGCTGAAATTGCTTATAAAAACAATGTGTGTATTCAAGTATCGCTATGCTTAGCACACGCAAGTATCCACACCATTCAATAATTATGTAGCCCTCAAATTCGTCCATTTGGACCAATCACCCATCCATCCCTTGTAACGCATCGTAACAAATTTAGTACCGCCCACCTCCGTTATTACGTAGAATTTCGAGTTTTAACACCTTGTATCAATGTTTTAATGGGAGGTTTAGATCCAGTACGAGTACGACTACGAGTTTTCAACTGCGCAACCGATCTACGCATATTGAGAGGGAATCAGCGTCGCAACTCGTACTCGAAGCAGCCGTTACAAGCCGTTACTTTGACGTAAATATTTTTGCGATTCTAGTGCTAACTTCTAGTAGTTGTTTGATTGGCTTTTTATTTTCCGAATTGAAACTCACATTGTCGCTTGAAAATTCAACTCTTCTAGGTGTAAGAGACGCTCAACGCCATGAAAAATGCACAAACATCAAAATAACACGTTAGAATCTTTCCACATTAAAAATCATACAAAGTGACAAGTGGATGCAATTCTATGTGTTCTGTTTTATAAAAATTAAGATAGTACAGTCTCTTAATTTTTCATGAGCAGTACTGGAGTTTCTTAATGCTCTGAACGGCATAGTTTCTTATAAACAAGTTTCTCATAAGAAAAACGTGTACACGTTTTTCTATTTATAAGGAAATCGTTAATTTGCCTGAGCCTCAATTTTCTTAACTTTTTCCGAAATTGAGCCTCAGATTTTCTTAAATTTTTCTTAACTTTTGCTGAAATAAACTGGCTAGAGTGGTTACACTTTCGTTAATACTATTGTATACTTGAATTTGAATTCCATCTTTAATTGGGCAATTGTACTCAATGGTCAGGGATGTCCTGAAGAAGGGGTGTCACATCTCCATTTTTTGCAGAAGATCTTGGCAATCATCGGGCTTCCTTGCATTTTGATCATCATCATCATCAAAATGCAAGCAAGCCATGTTGCTGTTTATCAGTATTTCTGGAAGATTTTGTAGCCTGTCCGTAAATTCCATCTGCTACACCCTCCACTCAGAAGTCCTTCAGCACACTCTTACCCATTAGGCTCTTTTCAGAAGTTAGAAACATAGCCCCCTTCCCCTTAAGTTTTTGAGCGAAATGTGAAGAAGCCACCATAGTATTAGAGTGGCCAACAGTCAAATGAAGTTCTTTTCTGGGGGATTTCTGCCAAATTTCCTGGGTTTTCCAGGGAGGTTCTGTGAAAATTTCTATGGCTTTCCAGGAAATTTCACGAAAGTGATCTGGGTTTTCCAG
>WIPJ01003012.1:58056-75143 GCA_018155075.1 Cassiopea andromeda | reverse complement strand
ATCATCATCATCATCATCATCATCATCATCATCATCATCATCATCATCATCATCATCATCATCATCATCATCATCATCATCATCATCATCATCATCATCACTCTGATCGTGATATCACTATTAGCAAAATCATAAAAGTCATCATTGGAGTAACAGTTGAAGAGTAGAACATAAATTTGATAACACACATTTTATTTTTAGAATGAAGTTTATAAGAATTAGGGCTAAAAATTCACTGAAGTTTGAGAGTAATTTAGGAGTAATGAAAGGATCAAGCCATAATACTTACTATTTTGTTCAATGTTTGCTTTCCATTTTAATAAAGCAAGGCACCAACAAAGATCAAAATACAATTCTTTTATTTTCACTCGAAGTTACATCATTCAAATTTAGGAATAATTCAAGAATAATCTTAGGCTCAAAACCAGAACAATTTAAGAATACAGGTCTTTTTATAAGAAATTGCTTTTGGCCTAGTACTAAAACTTTCTTGACTTTTTCACAATTCCAGTATCTAAACTTCCTTCAGACTTTGTTAACAACACGTTTTGAATTTTAATGTCTTGCGCATACACAGTAATGGAAAGTGAAAAAGATTCATGCAAACTTAAAGTTATTATGAACTTTAGTTAAGAACAAAATTTTAACTACTAGAGGGTAGCTAGTATGACATAAATGACATTTTGTACGCTGATAAATCAATATTTTAAATATATAGACACTAAAACACTTTCTTAATCCTCAAAAATCCAGTTCTAAATTTTCTTAACTTTTTCAGCAGCTGAGTACTTTTGTTACATACTTAATCGTTAGAGCCCAGTTCCTTTATTATAGCTAATCAGATGGCTAGGAACTCGTTATGTATCAATCATTAGAGCATGTGGCTAGACTGTAGTTTATGGCTGGATCGAGTGCACACGAATGTGAAATACAAAAGAACTTGTTGAACGATTTTATGGAAGTTATTATTTGAAAGATACGTATGTTAAAATTCTCTATACTTTCCTCTTACAAATTTACAACAGCTTTCTTGAAAACCATTTTCTTACAAAAAAAGCGTGCATTGAGGCTCGGCCTAAAGTAAGCTGTTCTTACAAAGCAAGTGTGAATAACATTTATTTAATAATCCACCTTTTCGACGGAAAATGCACATGATAATTGTGGTCACGTGACCTTTCAAATAGTCTGCTATGATTGGATAAGCCTTTATTTTTGTAAACAAAGACGTGAAAACTTGGACGGGAGCCTGTGGGAAAGAGCTACAACTACTTAAAATGGTGAAACGTTGTTACTGCAAGAAATACCACAGCGACTACAGACGATAAAATGCTCATACAATGAATAACAGGATTTTCGTGAAAGTCACCTCTACTTTCACGGCCTAAATTGATTAAAGCCTTCACCAATGTGACCTCCAAGTCTGCCCTCTCGACGGCAGGAATATCCGCAAGTCATTAGCGTTTATTTTGTCTAGGTCATTCAACGTTGGTTTCATAGAGTTGACATCACCGAACTTTCATATTTTCAACCTGATAGAAAGGTTTCTTCACGTTCATAGCAAACAGCCACATACTTGTCCCAGTTTTCGCGCTTCTATTTACAAAGCTAAGGCCTTAACCAATAATAGCGCGCCATTTTAAAGGTCATATGACCTCTTGTAACACGTGGACTTTGCGTCAAAAAGGTGGATTAAATGGCTTATGCCCGGCGATCATTGAATGCAGTTGATTTAAAGTGAAAGTCTTCGCTGTAGAGCCATTAAGGTACCTTCGTCAGTAGAGCCCTTATCTCTCGTAACAGGAAATTCTTCTACATCTTCTAAAGCATTTCGATGTAGTTTTGATGTACGGGTAATTACGGCTTATCGTGAATATTGCCCAGGGTGCTTTGTGCTCCCGTACCGACATTGTTCCTGTTTCTGATGGGTCCTTTAGACTCATCTTATCCACATGAATCTCCTATATCTATCTTAATGAACCTTTCAGTGGTACGTGCCGACCAAAGTTCTTATTAAAAACACGTGCAGTACAGCAAGCACGGACTCGGAGATATTGTTCTGGAGTAGCAAAACATGCTTGTGCCGTCACCTTCGGAGCGTTATACCATCATCCTGGGGGCATTGTATCACCTTCTTTGGGGGCATTGTACCACCTTCTTTAGGAGCATTGTACCACCTTTAGGGGCATTGCATAATCTTCTTGGGGGCATTTAACCATCCACTGGGAGCATTGTACCATCATCTGGGAGCATTGTACCATCATCTGGGAGGCACTGTATCATCATCTTTGGAGCATTGTACCATCATTCTAGGGGCATTGTACCATTATCTTGGGGCATCACCAGAACTTTCATTCGGGGGATGCCCTGTGCTCTCTGCATACATGAGCCTGTGGTGCAACTGAAACACAAAATTGAATGCCAAGAGGTAATCCACAAAAATCTAAATTGATCCATAAATCCTGTTCTGATCTACAAAAATCGGTAGTAATCTACTATGGTAGACAGGAATAGATGATAATCTATAAAAGTATAGCAGTTTCTAAATCTTTATATTTATCTATACACTTATATAAATATTCTATAAAAGTAAATAGTGATATATAGAAGGGACAGTGGTGATTTCTAAAAAGTTTAACAAGGGGGGCTCTATGTACAACCACGCCCATAGTTTGGGTGTGGCCCAGCTAAAACCACGCCCATATTTCCAAAGATGGAAACATAATAATTTAGTTTAACACTGATATAGTATAGTCAACAATAAGAAATGCCGCAATAACCATATAGCAGTGCACAGTTGAGCATAGGACTATGGAAGCAAGGCCAATAAACTCTGAAAAGCCAAGCCAATGCAAAAGTTTTAGGGGGGCTGAGCCCCCCCAACATGAGCAGACATTTTAACAAGGGGGGCTCCGCCCCCCTGAGCCCCCCCTAGAAATCACCCCTGAGAAGGGATAGTTATCTTTGAAAAATGAATACTTTCCTTTTAACATCTATAGTAGTCTATAATAGTCTAGACCAGAAATGGTCCTAAAACTTGTTCTCACGCACTCATCAAAATCTTAAGTGCAAGTCAAATCAAGTTTGCAAATAATGATGGTTTGTTTATAAAGCATGTACGTAAAAGGACTGAGTAATCATCAGGGTTTTATCATCATTTGGGAAGCCATTGGCATGAAAATTAAATCGTATATACTGTAATTCTATGAGCAACACGATTTTTATAAGAAAAATGTCTATAAGAAACGTGAGGCAAAAGTTAGGCAAATATTAAGAAACATTGACGGGCTGAAGTTTCAAACATTAACTTGAAAAATATTTGTTAAAGGTAACTTTCCATCAAACTAAAAAGAAAACAGAGAAAACATCCATCAAATGCCTCATAAAACTGAACAACCTTATTCTTACATCACAATCGCCTAAACTGAGTTTTTGTTATCATTTAAATTCTTAGTTATCTAAGAAACATTAAGAACTATTGAAGGTCGATTTGAAGTCTGTTATAAGACTACCTAATTTTTCGCAAATAATCCAAGGCTCAGATTCTTGGATTATTCTTAAATCATTCTTAGCTACCGAAAGTTTAATTGCTTCTGAAAATAAAAGGTTGATACTCAAATCCTTATAAATATCTTACTTTATCATAACAAAAATTAAAAGCGGAGCAGAGCAAAAAATACCATAGGCCTACTGATGGTGAAAAATTAAGCTACAAGCAGTACTATAGCTCAAATAAACTTTCAAGTCTTGGCAAAAGCTTGACTCTTGCATTAATTTTGAATTATTCATGACTCTTAGTGATTCTGAGCCTGGATGTTTTTACAAGCTTTATTTTCATAAAAAATAAAAAGATTGTGTGTATTTTTATCCGATGTTTTGCTCAAAGCTACTGGTTTTCGTGTCTCAATTTTTGACGAGGTTCTGCAGGAGTTCTAAAAGTGTCTTGAATGTTTTTGTTTCTCGGAAACAAATCAAGTGCACTGAACAACGCCCAACTTAATACTAAATCGCAACAATGGCAATATTCTATTTTCGAGATGAAAACAATGGAATTCGTTCAAAGTTCTGAAGTGTCTTTGGCTTGGGTTCTCTGGAAGTAGGTTTCTTATAAAACTTGATTGCTTTATCAAGATACAACCTGCTAACAATACCACTCTGCCCTCATCCAACCTTGAAAAATTTCGAGCTCCTCATGCATACCAACCAGGGCTGCTGAGAAGGGGACAGGGAGCAAATTACCCCAAGGCCACAAGCTCCAAGGGACCTCATAATCAGCCGTAAACCAGCAGTAATTTTCCAAAGTTGAATTCTAGACCCTGAAAACTTTCAGCTCGCTACGCTCGCAAGGGGCCTCATCTTTCTATTTTACCCCTGAACCTCAGAATTTTCTCGCCGGCCCTCATGCCAACCAAAAGGTATCGTGCAAAGACATGGTTTGAGGAGTAGCTTGCTATATCGGAACTCAAGGTAGGCATTTTAGGGTCCATTCACATATTACGTCATACTAATTTTGACATCTTAGACACCCACCCACCCCCTGTCACACTTTGCCACAAATTTAAAACTACCCACCCGCCCAACCCCAGTGTGTCACGTCATATTATGAATTTCAATATGATATTTTTCTGCTTTCGCAATAATGTACTTAGTATGTCTTTTTGGGCCTTGAAATTATATCAAAATAAAATTGCCAGATTATTTTTAGATGTGAAGCCAAATTTGTTCTAAAACAAGGCCAGACTTGCTATTATGAAGAAAAAGGTGCTAAATATCAATTTGCTTTAAAATGTGACACCACACTGCAAAACTAACCCACCCACCCCTTGCCACACTTTGTCACACAAATTAAAAGACCCCCGTCTTTTTTGCGCGAGGTAATATTTGAATGCCCCCTTATGTAAATGCCCCTTTATATCTGGAAATCATATTTTTTCCAAGTTTATAAAAATGTTCTTGCAAGTCATTGTTTCAAGTTTACTTTTAAAGTTCAGCCTGCCTATGATTCTCAGCTGCTTTTTTATTTTCTGTTTTTCTTGTTCCATGTCAAAAACGTGAAATTTGTCAATCCTAGTTTTCCTCTTAATTGTGCAGTGCTCTCGCAAACACGTCACAGCCATTGAATTGCTACATCTTATTCCCATTTGCTCATATCCTGCATCTTTGCTGTGATGGTAGCATCATTGCATTGTCCTCTTTGCATATTTAAATTGAATTTCATCATTCAAAGAAACCTTCCTACTGCTCCTACTTGCCTCAACTTACCTCTTAACTTGCTTTCTTTAACCAAAGTTCAGGCGCCAAAAGTCACTGATATATTTATACTCGCCAATGTCAGTGGCCTGTGGCCTGTGAACTGTGGTCTCTGGCCTTTGTTCTTTTGACTCGTCTCCATTTCATAGTCTTTGTTCTTTCTCCTTATCACAACACACCCATTTCATTAGAATTATCACAGGGGACAATTAAACCACACCTCCATACAACAGCAATCGAATACTCGACACAAGCTGCATTCTCTTCATGTCTCTGAAGCTTCAGAACGTTCTCGCCTTCACAAATTTTATCTTTTCCTTTTCTATTACTATTGGTAATTCGAAAGGCTGGAATGACTCATTTACATTTCATAAATTCCTGAATACTTCTTCGGTTGCTAAACTTGACTGCAGTCACAACTGTTTTGACGGGGGGCTGCCCTAGGTTGTGGATACACATTGATTGTATAGGAAAAGTCTTCTCACCCCAGTGCGCACTGTTTTTTCTAAGCTTCTCATTCATGACAATATTTGATGTGAAAATGTAAATCTCTAATAATGTTTTACTACTAATGCAGGGCCTTTGGAATCTTGTGAATTTAGTACATTTGTTTATCACATTTTGCACCAGAGATGACGACATCAAAAACATTCTTAATATACTCCTTTCATTTTGAGATGAAATTGCACTTATGCCACCTAAGGATAATTTATGGATAGTCTCAGACTAGAAACAAATTAGAAACATCAAAGCTTAGCGAAAAGTTAGTTACTCTTAAACAAAGTATGTACTGGAACTCTCCTTCTGAATTCTAATGTTCTGAACATGTTCATTATTTGAAAGTGAGAAGGTCCATGCAAGGATGTGCCGACTGGGGAGCGTTGGGGGCGTCGCGCCCCCCCCCCAATACTCTCAAATTTGCAAAAAAGTTGGTCAAAAGGCAGCCATACTGCAAGAGAGGTGGCAACAGTATTTTCTGTGACTTTCTTTTTTTAAGTAACAACAGCTGGTCAATTGGTCAAAATGCCCTTCCCCCAACAGAAGGTGTCTCGGTACATCACTGGCTCCATGCACACCTGGAATGGTGATAATTCTTAGTAAATGCTCTTCAGTTTACGTTCCTGAGTAACTAGTTGAATAAGTCAATCTTTATTGGAAGTTTTGCCTTATGCAGGGGATTTCTACTCCGCACATATTAGCTGTCAGCCGTACATGCAGCCGCACAATTCTTGCAAAACTGATTCTTCCAGTCACGCAAAATTCTTCTAGCAAGGCCATATTATACGTTAGTGTTTACTCTAAGCCGCGCACGTATTACTCTCAGCCACACAAAAGTTTCATTTAAGCTGCTAGCAGCCTTGCAATTTCTAGGCCACGAAGCAAATCCCACGCGCATTACTCAAAGTTTCCAATCTGTCAACCAATCGTTCTTCCAGTCACTCAATCACGATGAACTCTTTTATAGGAAGACATGACTTCATACCAAGCAATATTCTAAAACTTGTATGATCTTTAGCCAAGGGCTATTATTAAATTGTTCTTGAAATTCTAAAGATATAGCTGTACCAGAAAATCAAAAGAATATTTTCAAACTTTTGTTGATATCGGGCATTGAAACCGGAGGGCTGGAGAACCGCCCCCTCTTTTTCGGAAAAAAGTAGTTTGTCTCAATTTTCTCACATTGCTGCAGAGGAAGGTACTACAGAGGACTATTTTCCATTTTTTCAAATTGCATAAAGTGATGCTGTAGCCAACACAGACAAGCAGAATTCCGAGATTGTGAGATTCCAGACCCAAGTGACCAGGCTCCTCCACACAGTATTTTAGTTAGAATACACAAACATTCTAGCTTTAACGAAGTTTGAGGCTTGAATCATTGTTACATTATTACTAAATTATTCTAAAATTACTCTTAAATTTCAGCACTTTTGGTCCTCATTATACTTATAACATTTGTTCTTATCAAACTTGCGTGTGCCACCTTTCTTATTGGTATTCAAATCAACGCTCCTCCGTCCTTACCACATGCGATTGTCTCACCTGCTTCGTGTGGGATCTTCTGGCAACGGCATAAATCTACCAGCTGATCAAGGCAGTCATTCAAAATGAACAGCTTTCATTTTCAAGTAGCTGCTAGGTTTACCACCCACCTTTCATCATTTCAAAGCTAGTGTTGAAATCTTTCCATTGTCTTCTCAATACAGATTGATTTGCAAGCCATAGATACATTTGCAAGCCGTAGCTTTTGTGTATTAGAGAGTTTACGCAACACGACGCGCCTGCTGACGAAGAGTCAAAGAATTCTAGAAACGAGCGCGGTCACGCCATCCTCTCGCAAGCTTTGGCGCGAATCTGAATATCGCGCTAGTTTCTAGACTCCTTTGGCTCGTCATCAACAGACGCGTCGTGTTGCGTAAACTCTCTAGCATAGCGGTATATGCAAAGGTGAGTTCTGAAAATTTTAATAAGGGAGCTCTTGCAGCCACGTCCTCATTTGGGTGTGGTTTCGATACAGCCACGTCCATATTTTCATAGATGCAGATGAGACAATTAGTTTGTATTTTAGTAATTAATGTCGGGGAAAGGCCGTAGGGGCCTATAACAAAGCTACGACAAAGGAAAAACCGAGAAAAGGGGGAAGTTTAAGAAGAAATGGAGACAAGATCAAGTTTGTTGTGAGCGTGCCCCCTGAAGATATGAGCCTCCACTTTTTGAATATTTCCTACGTCCCTGCAACGTTATATTGAAACAAGAACCATCTCCGGTAATCATGTTATATCCAATAGTATTCATTTCCCTACATGTGTGCAATGCAACTTTACATTACATAGAACAAAAAATATGTCCGGTCATTATATTATGTCCTGGTATTTTCCTAGCAGTCTTTTCCACACATTATTTTATCCTTCTCTTTTTATATCCTAAGCAACTTACTTCAGAATTCAACCAGAAATGTGCCGAGACCAGTGGCATCGTGGCTCCTGTTGAGTGGGGGGGGGGGTTGGGCGGGGCTTCTACTCAACTGATTCCTGCTCTGGTTGTCGACTGCCCTAATGCCTGGTCTGGCTTCTGAATACAAACTGACTCCTGCTCTTTGTGTGGACCAATAGTAAAGTCATTCTAGCTCCATTTTCTGATTGATAATTGAATAATTGAATGACTTTTAGCACTGAAAACTTCTTCAACTTCTCACAGTTTCGGCATCAAAACTGTCTTGGTGTAAAGTTTTGAGCTCGACTATTTTGTGCATGCGCACAGTGCTGCCATGGGAATTCTGGAGGCCCTTTGGAGCTCATATTCCTGGCGAAATTTTCTCCCTGTCCCCCTCTCGGCCTCCCTGCACGTCCATTTTAATGCAAAGCTCTATAATCGACTTTACCTCCGTTTCTCCCAGTTCCTTGGGGCTTGGAAGGTGCCTCTAAGAGGACTTTTAGTTCGGGCACGAGCATTTATAAGACCGGATGCCCTTCCTGACGTCACCAATGGCTTGCGATGGGCCATGAACCCAGGACCATGTTGGTCTGAGTCACGAACCATTACCCTAGTCCACGGCTGCTCTTTAGTGGAAGGCTCTATGTATAGTATACAATACTAATAAATATTTGTGAATAGGAGACGTACGGATCTTGAAGATGCAACGGAACACTTTACTGTGTTTTACAATGTGTTGGAGGGGGCGACTTTATATGTGTGGAGGATACTGGCCCCCCTGTGCTCCTCTTTTCTATTTTTACGATTGTAAACATCTACCTACGTTACATACACTGCCTTAGGCCATTTGGTAAGAGCAATGTTGCTTCGTCGTGCCCGATTGCATATATGCTTGGGCAATATATTGCGATCTGATTTGCGATCTAATATCGATATGTCTGCTTTTTAAATCCAGAACACTTACGCTAGACAACTTCATGAACTATTCTAGATTTGCTTCTGTGTTCTAGTGTGCATGTATGTGTTTATCAGTGTCTATATGTGTGTTTATCGGTCTATATGTGTGTATTTATCTGTCTATATCCGTGTTTATCTGTGCCTTTCTGTGTGCTTATCTGTGTCTATGTGTGTCAAGGTGCACAACACAGATGAAGTATTCTACACAGAAATTTGAATTTTAAATTAGTACTTTTGAGTTCCGAATAGACTTAGAGTTAAGAATAATTGTGGTGGTTGGACTTACAGGGCAGTTCAAATTGACGTGGTGCCTGGAATTTGTGTGATGGTCGGAAATACGCGGACTATTAATAAATGTTGTTACTGAAATAGGGTGGGGATATGACCTTGGAGCTGGAATAAAGCTGGAATAGGTCTTTGGTTTGTGTGGTATGGAGATAGCAGTCAAGATACAAAATATGGAGCGAGAATAGGCGTGGTAGTCAGACATCAGTCAATTTTATTAAAGGAGTTGGCTGAAATAACAATATTGTGGATGGAACATTATCAAAAATTTAATTGAGGTGGCAGTATATCTATTTGAGACTCTTGAATATACACTTCTATACTTTCTTAGCTCTTAAAAATCCAGTAATGAACTTTCTTAATTTGTGGGGGTAGTCTAGCACTATATTCTCATAAAACACTTTCTGTTATTCATATTCATTTCTGATATTCTGATAAAAAGAACGTATATATATATATATATATATATATATATATATATATATATATATATATATATATATGTGTGTGTGTGTATGTATGTATAAATATATATATATATACACACACACACTCACACACACATATATATATATATACACGTTCTTTTTATCAGAATGAAGTTTATAAAAGTTTTGAGGCTCAATATCGCTGAAATTTTAGAATAATTTAAAAATGATGTGAGGCTCAAGCTTCATCAAGACAGCTTTCAGAGGAAAATGTTTTGATTGTTTGTTTTGGTATTGAAGAGTAAATTAAGGATAATTCTAGGCTCACATCAAGAACGTAACTGGAGGGCATGCAAAACATACCAGTGGAAGCACTTTTGAGGGCAAAGGATTTACTTTCCTATGCAAATCTTCAGGTTGGTGATTATTTTTATGGGGGGAAGCTATCCTAATTTTTTTAATTGGGGGCATTGTCCCCCGTGCCCATTCAGGTACATGCCTGCCTCAAATCGGAAAAATTTAAGAATATTGAAGCTCGGAAAAGGTTAGGTATTCGTAAACAGAGTGTACCTGATGGAAATGTGTACTTAGCTCTAGTGCTCTATCCTATGATACTCACGCATGTTTACGTCAGAGGTAGGATAGCACGCCCACAACCAAGCAGACTTATTTCAGAGAAGGCAGGTATGATTGTGCTTGGGTCTTTCAAAAATAGAATGAATAGCAATATTAAAACAAAAGTAGTAGATATGGATAGAAATAATGACGCTTAGGGGGATGAAAGAAGTGCCATTTGACCTGCCAGTTATGTGAAAATGAAAACACTTAGATGAGATAGTTGAACTAGAATGTGATCATGGCGACCAGCGTCAATTTTCCAGGCTCTTATACGAGATTAAATTGCTTCATGACGCTTGGTGTATTTTTACGAAACAATACGAGTTACGTATGTCTATCAGCATAATGAACAATTGATGATGTTAGTAGGTAGCCCCCGTCTGTAATGAGCAATGATCTTTCACTCTCTTTCCTACCAGTTACCCCCTATTTATGAATAATGCGGGCAGATATATGCCAGTAGTGATTATTCTGTCATTAGAGAGCCATTAAAATCATAGTAGTGTGTTCTTTGTATTACTCAAGTACCCCTCAACACTTCCTTTCTTTTGGCAAGAATATTTGCCCGTAGTGTCTTTCGTAAAATAGCTTTTCCACAACAAAAGAGGGTCATTCTAAAGTGTGGCAGACTGGCAGGTAAACGTGGAGGAAGATTACTTGAAGCCTGGATTTAAGGCGAGTTTGCTTAGCACATACATAGGAAACTGGAAACAGATCACGGTTAGTTGTTGGCATTACACGAGCAAGTATTAATTTGTAAGTGGATTGATACCGGCACGAAAGACTGAGAAAGGAAAATATTGAATGGTTTTGGGGGTATAGTCAATTATTTTGATTATTTGGCCTAGCAGCCGGGATGTCCTGTCAGTCAGAGGGCAGATTTTTCTTACGTAGTAGAGTTTTCTTCAAAGAACGTCATAGCTACAGGGAAGTATTATGACGGACGTTTGTTATAGAATCTGAAGGATTTTTGGAATCTTACTCACGAAAGTGTTTATTGTCTAAAGTGGAAAGGTTTCAAAGTCAATATTCTACAGGTTTCATAACAGACATTGTAAAGGGTTCACAGTGGAAAGTTTTCATAGTTCACATTGTAGCGGCTTCATGCTTAGCACTGGAAAGTTTTCGTTATTCCATTTGGGATTGTTCATTTATCCTTTGGATGCGTGTGCTGGTGAGCAGAAAGATTCTTCTTGGTGACAACGCAATATTATTCCATACGAGAAAGGCGTACTTTACCTGAGTTCATCGCTGCCAATCTAGCTTCTTCCCTGGAGTGTCTACCAAGTTAGTGCATTACTGCCGGAATTTTATCGCAAAATTTCCTGGATGTGAATCGTTTTGATAGTGGAAGGGCAAGACTGCACTTGTTTTCCATTGCAACAAAACACTGGGCGATCTCTATCATAGCTACATGACTTTGTATGTCATCGTTTCATTGTTCAAACGCCAGCTGTAAAAGAAGTGTTTTAAGAAAGGGCGGAGCAACTGACCCGATTAATGGAATCATAGTAAATACCACATTTGGCACCCGTTATAATTTCAGGTTTATCATTTTATCTACATTTCCAAATTATTTCTTTGGCAGCACTGATTACAAGCGTGAAATCACATTGCCGTGTTGACGCGAGCGAATTTTTCCTTACCGCCACAACGATATTTCACAGCACGATCTGCGCCGAATTGCCGCATCGAAATCGACTTTGCACTGTTTTGATTGTCTCTTTAGTATTGATTCACCAATCAACGGTATATTGGCTGCTGTTTTTTGCCGCTTTGAGCTGCGCGGTATTTCACAACAACACATCAAAATCAAGTATTGCATCGTGCTTCTACGGGATAGGCCACTGCGGCTAATACGCTGATACCACGCGGTTTATTTTCTCCGAAGCAGTCGATACATACTTAACTATCTGCACATATACTAAACGCATAAAAGACGTTTTGTAGAATTTCTGCTTGAATGGAACAACAGTCTAGCGCGTCTCTGTGTAGGCATGGTAATTGAAGGATTATCGTTTTGGTTTTCATTTCTGTCAATAAGATGATTGGCAAGCTATTATCGCGTTTACTCGTAGCTTTGCTTGTGGTTCTCGTCCCGTATAGTCACGAAACAAACTGCCCGTATCCAGTTCCACCAAAACACGCCGTTCTCTCGGCTCGCAGTTATCTGGACGAGTTTAATTTTAACGGGTTTCAAGCCTACCAGCGAGTAGATTTTATATGCAGGGTAGGTTATCGACAGACGAAAGGCGCGATGTGGAGTATCTGTGGCGTCAGCGGGAGATGGTATCCAGACACTCGACAAGCTGGCGAGTGCACACGTGAGTTGCGAACCGGCGAGATCGAATGCAAAGGCAGGTTTCGCTGCAGAAAAGATTTGCAGTGCATTGATCGGAAGCTGCGTTGTGACTGTAAGCCAGACTGTCGCGATGGAACGGATGAAATTGGATGCAAGAACCCGAAAAAGATCATTTTTATCAGTCCTGCCGGTAAGAAAAAATCTGGAGTACTTACAAGCCCAAACTATCCGTACGGTTATGCGAGAACTGACTTTCGTTGTCATTTTGTGTTCTACACAGATCCAGCATATCGAATAAGGCTGAGCTTTGAGGACTTCTCGTTGAAGGAAAGAAGCAAGACGGGCCAATGCATGGACTACGTAAGGGTAGTTGGAGTTAATGGCGTATACAAAAAGAAGTTTGAGTACGAAGTAAAGGGTAAGAAAACAGCCATTACGAGCTGCGGCAACTCGAAATTTAACGTCATAGTGTCGAACAGTAGTCAGCTAGACATGGTTGTCCGGCTGACAGGCGTGACTGTTCCGGCGAGAACGCCAAAATTGAAGGGCTACTCGCTTTCTTGGGTTTTAATATCACGTAAGAAAGCAGCCGAGATTGTTGCAAAAATTAGCAAGAGGTTGCAGCCTAGTAAACAGCAATCAGCCGTTGAATCAAAGCCAAAAGGGAAATCAACCAGCGAGAATTTATTTACGATTCTTCTGCCTGTGACAATATCAGCTTTGCTGCCTTTGTCAATGCTGCTTTTTTTGTGCTACCATATCCGCGCAAAACGCTCACGAAACGCGGGAGAGGCGCAGCCAAAGAATGAGAGATCTTACGAGGCAACACAGAATGGAGATGAAATAGTCGGTGGCAAAAGCGGTGGTGAAGACGGGCAGAAAACTGAGGCTACAGACCTGCCAATGGTGTTACTGAGGGAGAAGCCTCTTGTTGGTGCTGACTGTAGTACGCAAGATGAAAAAGAAAGTCTTCTGATTAGCAAACCATTGGAGGCAACGAAAACGCAAGGTAAGCTTACAATCCTTGCGCCTATCCCAGCACAATGTTAATTAGTATTCCTGTAGTAAACAGCGCGTTCTAGAAATGTATCTGCTACAAGGCCCCTGTAGTGAGGTAGGATCCAGTCCCCTAAGTGCGAAGTACGTCGAAATACACGTTTTCTTTATGAAAGTAATACTCAGCTGTACAAAAAGTTAAGACAGTTTAGGGCTGGAGATTTATAACCCAAAAACGTCTTTAGTCTGTATGTATTTGACATTTGATTTATGTGTGTAAAAATTTATGTTGGTTGCAGTGGTGATTTCTAAAAATTTTAACAAGGGGGCTCTAGGCACAACCACGCCCATATATTCAAAGATGGAAGCATGATAATTTAGTTTAATACTGATATAGTATAATCAACAATAAGAGATGTGTCAATAGCCATACAGCAGTGCACAATTGATCATAACAATTTGGAAGCATGGCCAATAAACTCTGAAAAGCTAAGCCAATGCAAGAAATCTAGGGGGCTGAGCCCCCAAAATGGGCAAAAACTTTAAAAAGGGGGCTCCACCCACTGAGCCCCCTAGAATTCACCCCTGGCTTGTTGCTCTGTAACAGCTTGACTCTGCTATTTGCTAAGATCTATGATTACATTAAGTGTGTATGGCGCCTTTTAACTTTCCACTAATGTTCATGCGCAAAACATCGGAACTCAAAATTGTTTGCCAAGAAGATTTTAGAAGTGATTTGATACTGGTATCGTGAAAATGTTAAATGTCAGTATTCAGCCGTAAAGACTTTCATATAAAGAAGGTGTATATGTGTGCAAATTAGCATTGGTTTGCTGTGAAGAAGACGGTTTTATTCAAAAGGTATACCACCCTGGAATATCAAAAGTCCCTCCCCCCAACGCAGATTCCATAGCAGATTCAGTGGTGTAATTACAAGGGGTGAGGGTAGGGGCTTTTTTAGCTTTGCCCCTATGCAGATTTGCCTCATTTCAACCCCTTTATATATTTTCCCTCAGGAATCCTTCCTCTTTTAGGAGCCTCCTCTTCCTTCTGTATATCTAGGCCTTGTATTTTCTTATCTCTCTTCTATTTGTTCCGTTATCTACTCTGAGCTATCTGCTATACATCTATTTCCTCCATTTATCTATCTATGCATCTATCTGTCTGTTTACATACCTATCTTCCTATTTATCTATCTCTACCTATCCATTAATCCATCTATCATCCCATACATCTTTCCCTCTATCTAGTAATCCATCAATCAATTCTTCAATCAATCCATCAATCAATCCATCCATCTATTCATCAATCAATCAATCCATCCATCTATCCATCCGTCCATCCATCCATCCATCCATCCATCCATCCATCCATCCATCCATCCATCCATCCATCCATCCATCCATCCATCCATCCATCCATACATACATACATACATACATACATACATACATACATACATACATACATACATACATACATACATATATAAATACATACAAACATACATGCATACATATATCTGTCAATCCGTCCGCCTAGTTCTCCATTTATCTGTTCATTAATCTATCTATCAATCCACCAATCCATTTATGCTTCTTACAATTGCTTGCATCATCGTTATCAACATCATCATCATCATCGTCATCACCGTCACCACCATCGTCACCATCGTCATCAGCATTACCAACATCATTGTTATATCTTCATTCTCACAAACTTTATTCACAACCCAGATTTACTGGTGATAAAAGACCATGTGTATACAATAGGCTATCAATAGCATAAACATGATTTCTATCACCAGTCATTCCGAACTCCCACCAACGTCATAACCGACCATTCTAATACATGTACTTGCCTTTCACCACATGGTAGAAACGTGTTTGCATTCTTTCCATTGATGCTTTTCGTATGTGGACAATAGTAACTGTCGTTTTCATTACTGCTTTTCAATATTCATGACGTAACACTATTTCTTGTTTTCATCTTCATTGTCGGCTCAAGCCCGTTTACACAATACGGTTTTCATAAGAGCTGCTCAAAAAGTTAAGGAAGTTTGGTACCTGATTTTTGAGACTCGAGAAAGTTTTTAGTATTTATGTTTTAACAATTTGATTTATCTGTGTACAAAATATCATTTACATGATGCTAGCTTCCTTCTAATAGTCAGACTTCTGTTATTAACTATATATATGTATATAGCCCATGTTTCGTACGGGTAAAATTTAGCGTAGTGATTTTAGAACTTGCTTTTGAAAAATTAACGTAATTATTATACGTGTTTTTATGAGTTCCTTTTATACAATAAAGCTGCTATTTTGCCTTGGCGTAAATTTTCCTAAGCTTCCCCCCAAAATTAAAGCTGATGCTTTTATATTTTCTTAACTTTCTGAAAAGAAATTAGGCCAAAACGAGTTACTCAGTCTTTGCTAATCTTGCACTCTAGAATTTGACCTTTGGCCTTCCACCTCTGACATTTCGAAAGTAGGAATCAAGTCCGTAGTCAGAGACCCGTGTTTCAGAGACCGCAGAATTGTCCTGGAGGAATCAGGTCAAATAAAATCTGAGGGCTTTTTCATACTTAATGCCATCACAATCAAGTGGATAATGTGTGTGCTGGAAAAGATTGAACTTTCTAGTATGTCGCAAATACTAAGGTTGAGTTCAGCAAAAATTTTAGGAAGAATTTCAGGAGTAAACTTCTTAGCTACACAGATAAAGCAGCAGTAAAAGTGTTTGTTGAATTTCCAAGAGTAGCAAAAGCTGTCATCCTGCAGCCCAGGAGTGCCATTAGCCACCCCATTGTTACAAACCTGGTAGGACTGAGGCAACCTTAAGAAGTTCTTAAATTTTTTGACTTTTGAGCCACATGTTCTTATAAATTTTTTTATATGTATAGAAACGTGTTGTCATACACAACCATACTTGAATCACAAAATTTGCAATATGGAGCAGAGACTTTTGGAAAGGAAAATTTTCACCTGAATTTTATGCAATTGATGACTTTGTTTAATACCAAGGAATGTAAAATATTTCCGTAGAAGAGCTTTGATAGCTTTAACTGTGCTTCAAGAGAAGTTGGAATTAAAGCACAGCTTTTTCGTAGAGTTTCCCTGGGATATTTCGTTACTTGTAGTACAGGTTTTTCCTATAAGAAACGTGTCTATGAGAACTATGAGGCTGAAATGAGACAATAGTAAGGAGCATCTAAGAAGCATAGGCAAGCTGAGTTTACAATATTAACTTGAGACACCTGCTTTTACAAGAGCATGTTTGATAAAAGTTGATAAAAGTTACACATATATATTTACACATATATA
>WIPJ01003012.1:41263-56433 GCA_018155075.1 Cassiopea andromeda | reverse complement strand
CTCAATACTGTAAGGCAGAGCTTTATTTATACGATACATATATAAATATATATATAAATATATATATATATATATATATGTATATATATATATTTTTTAATTAGTTAATATCTATATGTTTTATTTAATGTATAACAACATCCTTCTCTGAAGATTTGAAATAAGTTCGGTAGAAACTCGCAAATAAGAACCCACAATATTGTAATTAGCTTGGTCGTGTTTTCATTTGATGAGGTAGTTCCAGTAATCAATGAGCGGGTACTTAACACGTGTTGCAAATTTAATACCAGAAACAGGACAATTGACAGTTTAGCATTGAAATACCATGACAATGTAATCAACCACACAAAGCTTTATGGATATAAACATAAGGATGAGCTTGCCTCTATTAATTATGCATGGACCTTTTTCGAGCAACCATGAAAGGAGCTGTTTGGCAAAAAAGCTGAGTTTATTTCCCAGTGGATAAAATGGACCCTCTATAGAAACCTTTTTGTGGAAAATCAAGCTGGAAAAGTATTTAATAATTGACTTCAAAATATATAGACTCATCGAGAGGTCTGCCTTTGCAAATTATAGCACCAGGAATGCGACGGGTCAATATGTACAAAAGCCAAGATGAGAAATTAATTTAAATTATTATTAAACTTTGGTACCAAACGACTTTTTTTGCACACTTTGTGTACCAAAGTCCGAGCACTTGGAATTGTATTTCAAAGTCCATTGAAGATCCCGAGATCATTGCACGATTGAAATAAGAGTCGAAATCTCATATTTGATCTATGAGGCACTAGTAACCTTCGCCAAATTACTTTTGCACAAATGCATGAAGGATCAGCACTTATACATTTCGTATTGTAGTTGTTCATCTTACATTTGTTATTTTCCTTGTCTAATAGCTTAATTTTCTTCCTGTATGATTGCAATTTAACTTCTTACGGTAGCAAGTATAACTGAGTGGATGTTTTGGATAAGTTAGATTGAGTAGATAAATAAACAAACAAATAATATTTCTAATTTCAAGATGCAGGTTCTTAATAACTGAAGGCTCTTATGTATGGGTGTGCAATTAATAGGGAGCGGTCATACTGTTTTGGGGGGAAGAGGCTCTTTCAGAAGGGAATGTTTTAATTAGTTTATAAAGCTATTTTAGTTTACCAACAGTAAATAAATTTATGAAAATGAAAATGTAGCAAAAAATTTAATTCCAAGGAGGTTTTTCAAGCAAATCAAAATGTATGAAAGGGGTTAAAGCAAAACTAGTTGAATCTCATAAGTTTATAAAGAATTAAACTAGTAAAGTAATTTCAAGTGTCAATCATCATCTGATCATTCTACTAGACTGCTAACACCTTTAGCAAGTTTTTCTCCAGTATGAAAGCAATCAATTAAGCTATGCTGATATTTTTTAGCTGCGAATTCGGGATGGGGTATGGAATATTTTAAAGATCTTTTTGGGGGTATCAAGTGCTTTTGATTTGTAGGGTGTAGGGTACCAAATTTTATTTGAAAACTAAGGAAAACATCTACCCTCCCCCCAGATGCTTTATGACCATTTCCTTATTAATCACTATTTTGCAGCAAGTCTGCGATTGATAGCTTGTTACTGTTTTTCTATTCCAGATTACCGACAGTCGTATACGACCAATTCTTCACCTGAGAAGGAATTCAACAGCCTAGTTATGACAGTGGATGTTGATGTCAGAGAAAATTGCGCCAGATTCACCAAATCCCGCGCGGCTAGTGAGGAAATATTTCGCGGACCAAAGCATGCATCGGAGCCAAGAGCTTTTGATGTCGATGCCCTTAGCACTGATGTCGATAAGAGGACTATTTATAGTGGCATGAAATTGCGATCTTGTGACCGGAATGTAACGCATGATGGTCGTAAATATTTGGAGAAAAGTTCGAGACCTCAATCAAGGGTCAGAGAAGAAGACACTGACCATATAGTAAACAGGCGACGCGGTGTGTGTTTTTGTAATGACTGTCAAAACAGACGTGCAGAAATTGATCAATACATTCCATTGACTTGTGAATTTGAAACTGTAGAAGAGACATGTCCAGAAATGGAAAGTACGCGCTCGCAGAATTTAAGCAGAGATCGGAGTTACGATAGAGAGCTTGTAGGCCGTGAGTCATATCGGCATGAAGGTGGGGCATGTGAGAGGCAGAGAATGCGAAATGGGGAGATTGTGCGGAGTAAGGAGAGAGTACGGCATGGGAAGCGGCGGAGGAGGTACGGAAGGAGGGGCCGGAACATTGAAAAATGCCCTGTCCGGGTGAACTCGTGTGAACATACCAAACATACATTTCTGCCAATAGGAGTACGCCCTGATTCTTATCAACATAACTGTAATGTCTGTGCGAATATAGTGCAACCGCGCATTACCCACAGAGATTCGCGGGAAATTGACCAACGGCTCTTAGAGTTGCCTAATACCAATAAAAGAAGCAATAGCAGTGATTCAGGAACTTGTACCGGAAGTGAGGCTCCAACAAAATGGCACCCACAAGACAGTGTTCTTTCAGTTCATAGAGCTTTCAAGTACAGATCAGATACAGATTCGGGAAGCAAAGAGAGTGCTTATGCAGAAAGCATCGATGAGTGCGTAAAGTTTTGCTCCTGCCAACACTGCTATAGACATTCTGGCATCCCACAGCATAGACTGCAAAGGCACTCTCATATCCAACCTTCACGGAGTTCACATGGTCGCTGCGTAGGTCAAGATGGCAGAACCATAATGGCGGATGCCAGGTACGGTACCGGGAACAGGCTAGAAAATTATCGGATAGGCTCGTCCGAGTGGACTTGTGATGTTGACTTTAACCCCTTGATGCCGAATCGGAAAAATTGCAATTATATTGAGGCATATACAGGAGATGACGGTCGCTTTGTTTACACGGCGACAGAGGGTAATTTCAACAAATTGCCTATTGACAATACTCATTTGTTCCACGAAGAGTCCTTTCAAAATGGCAGACACTCGAATGAAAACCTTGTTTACGAGGACAATGTCATAAATATGGCCTTGCCAGATACAATGCCAAGTTATGCCACCGTTTGTGAGTGTGAGGCGTGTACCTACTCTCGACTTAATGACTCTTTTATTTATGGTAATGGACCATTAAATGCCGCTTCGCCAACCAATGTGGCGTCACCTTGGCAACTACGTGATCGCGACAGTGATATCGAAAGAACCTCGGAAACAAATCTCAATCATTTGACGGTAATTAAATGATGCCATTTCCGTAAGACGGGGGGAGGGGAGGGTACAGAAGCAGGCTGTTCGCTCTCTCAAGACTACAGCACGTCGTTAGTTAGCGGCAGTGTTTTAATGAAGATTTGATTGTAGATAATTTGCATGGTTCAAAAGTCACTGTTTCTGATGTGAAATAAAGGACCGTTAATTATTTACAAAGGGATTGGTACTGAAGAGAAGTTGTTTGGATGATAGACATTCTGTGATATAAGAAAGATGTGTAGATTCATATCGAAACAATCTCAAGGTTGGGTAAGGTGATTTTTGGACAAGAAATTATTTCTCTTCAGTACTAATCCCTCTGTAACTTATTATTAATCCAGAAGTTGCTTAGTATCGATTTACACTCAGAATTTCGCAAGTTGATGCGGAATAAGGTCCCTAATGGCTTTTCGCTGTGCAAAATTAGCGATTTGTGGTGTAAAAATGAGTTTTTAGCATTTAGAAAGTTTCCCGCTTTCCCGCTCTATGCTTTCGCGTGACAGGTGTGAGCCCCCTTCACTTGCAAGCAGGATTTTCTTTGATGATCTCAGGTGCCAAATGGAAGGGGGTCTTAAGACTAGGGGGTTGGGTAACTTTTGATAGTCTAGTAGGGGGTCTTGGAAGATTTTGAGATTCGAAATAACTGTATACAAGATAATACGAAGGGTTTCACTAAAGGTTATAATGAGGGAATTGATTATGCAGTACGCCTACTGTGCTTAAAAGGTCTGGAGATTTACAAAACATCTACCTCTTGTTTGGCATCTGATGGTCCTCCATTTTGTGCGCTTGAGGCTGCATATTTTTGATTGCTTGCTTTTGTAAATACGTTTCTCAGCCATAAGTTAACCGAGTGCTGCGTGCAGATTTTAGTTGCTTTCTTACAAGAATGAAAATTTAGTGCAAAATTTTCTTACCTATGTTTCTACAATATTGAAAAATTTGAGCTAGCTAATACGATGAGCTGTAGATGAGCCGAACATATGCATTTAGCAATTTGAGTAGTAAAGTTCATCTTCGGTTCAATGTATGAAACCACAGAAAAGCATCGGCTCGAGCCACAGTCACGCTGTTCATTGGCTCAACACTGGCTCATCCCCTTCGGTGGCGCCATTGTTGAACCAATGCTAAAATAGGTTCAGGTCATCTATGGCTCATCGTATGAGCTAGGTCTTAAACTACGTTTGTATAGGCGCTTAAAATGTCAGCAAAGTCGTGTATTTTAGAGAGAACTCCTTAAATGCCCCTTTTTCTAATCATTCTTAGAGGAAGGATTTTCAACAAGCCGATTTGCTTAGGAAATGATGTGGATTATATCAAGGAACCGAATAAAAATACTCCTTAAAAATTATATTTTGGTCCTTAAATGTTATCCACTCACCATAGTGTGAACCCCGTATAATTTCCCAAGATTTCCGAGAAACGATGATAGTCACAAGCCAAACATTTACCTTTGCTTCGGCAAAAGTGCGGTTGTGACCCCTCTTACACTATGGAATGCACCTACTGCTAACATTCGTCCCCCAGTATTTAGTTGCCCCTGTTTATGTGTAATTTTGACATGCTTCGCCCATTGATCCCTACCTCGTTTATTCTTGTGAGAATTGAACAAGAAACCTGCATAACTTATCATAAATTTGCATACCTTGACTACCCTGCCTATGTGTAAATAGGACATGCTTTTGTTCTTCAATATAGCTTTCCTGGAATGGATTGGCGAATTTGGTGATGCCCAAGGCCTCAACCAATTGATCCCTACCTCACTTCTCCTTGTGAGAATTGAACAAAAAACCTGCATAACTTTTCATAACTTTGCATTCCTTGGCATACATCTGAGAATGTTTTCTCAGTCTAATTACACGTTGTGTGATAGAAATCTGGTTGTGTTGCTGTAGTTCGAGACTATTGAATTGCTATATGTAGGGACAACGAACTTTTCGATCCATAATTACATTCGTTTGTCAGGGGGTGGTGCCAGAGAAGGGCTATAGCCTCCCCTGTAGTAACGTACTAACCCCGTCGGAAGGTGAAAAAATTTTTTACGGACATTTACGCAAATTACAGTACCCTTTTGACCACATTTTGACCTCTTGTCGGAAGAGTTAACCCCGTCGGAAATGTCCTGGCGCCACCATTGTCGTTTGTTATAGATATGCCTTCGCTCGCTCCTTAGAGCTTTTGTTTGCTCGAATTTTCGTGTTCATTTTTCCACACTCTCATTTTTAGTGGCTTGCAAAGAAAGGCATCATTTTTGTATGTCTTGATGTATCTAGATCTCCATAGACATGTTTTATGATAAATTTTCCTAAATTTTAAAAATGTTCATCTCTCCAGTTAGCAATAAGCATCGCATATATGTAAATATGTATGTATGTATAAATTGAGATATACGTACACGCTTAAGAATATGACAAAGCTGCAGAAAATTTGTTATTTTTACATTTAGGATTACAATTTATGCAAATTATGCAGGAAAGAATATGCGGTATATCTTATAACGTTAAGATGTTATGAGTATATGCATGCTTTAGTATATTTTGTTAAAAATGGATAACTTAAAGGGCTTATTTAACATGCAAATTGTAGAACGAAAATGTTGGTTAATTTGAATATTTTCACGTTGATAAATCTTTACTTATTTTCGTGCAATCTGATTTGCTGATTGAATGAGTGATAGATCAAATGCAGAACTGAATTATATTGAGGGTAAATGAATGAGTGCATGGATGAATAAACTGGATAATGAATAAAACGAATGAACAAAAAGGATGAAAGAATGAATGAATGAATAAATAAAATGGATGAATGAATGAATTAGTACAATGGATGGAAGAATGAATGAATGAATGAATAAATAAAATGGATAAATGAATGAATGAATGAATAAAATGGATAAATGAATGAATGAATGAATGAAATGAATGAATGAATGACTGAATGAATGAGTAAAATGGATGAATAAAATGGATGAAAGAATGAATGAATGAATGAATAAATGATATGGATGAATGAATAAACGGAATGAAAAAATTCGATGAAATAATGAATGAATAACATGGATGAATGAATAAAATTATTGAATAAAATATATGAAAGAATAAATGGATGAATGAATAAATAAAATAAATGAATGAATAAAATGAAAGAATGAAATGGATGAATGACTAAAATGAAAGAATAAAATGGATGGAAGAATGAATGAATAAATAAAATGGATAAAAGAATGAATGAATGAATAAACTGAATGAAAAAATTGGATGAAAGAAAGAATGAATAAGATGGATAAATGAATGACTAAAATGGATGAAAGAATGAATGAATTAGATAAAATAGATGAATGAATGAATAACTGAATGAATAAAGTTAATGACAGAATGAACGAATGAGTAGGTGGGTTCGTGAAGAGTTTGTTGAGTTGATGATTGTGCCTGGATAAAGTAAGGTGCAGAGCTAATGAGGAAATACGATTGAAATTGGGCGTAAATTCGTTTGGGTAAGGAGGCTGCCCAAGTTACACATCTTTTGTTTTGCAAGGAAAATTGTTTCATAAAACGTATTACTCGCCTGCGCAAAGAAGCTAGAAGAAGGTTCACTATTGGCTGGATTTTTGAGATTCTGGAAAGTCAATTGGTTTGCATGCATACACTTATTCTGGAAGAGGAAATTGCTTTTTGCCTGAGCATCAATTTGTTTACCTTTAATTTTTTGGAGACTGAGATTTTCTTACCTTTTTCTAGAATAGGTTTGCTAAAACAGGTTACCCAGTATTTGCTGGTTTGTAAACTAAAGTTTGATGAGATCGAGGAGAAAGCTGGATGCGCGTGGATGAGAAGGGCGCAGGATCGGAAGGCGTGGAGGAAGCTGTGGAGGCCATCCGCCAGCAGTGGCGTGACCGGCTAGAAAGAAGAAGAAGAAGAAACTAAAGTTAATATTCTCACTTAAACATTTCGAATGTAAGAACGAGTTAGTACTAAATTTTAGCATGGAAAAATTGAACGTCGGAACTTCATTCTTGTGATCTTCTTAAGATTTTCTTAAGATTTTCTGGGCTTCTTTTTATCAACTTTTTTTCTATGAAAAAAACATGCATACATTGATTCCAATTGAAAGTTTATAAAACGAGTTGATCTACATTCTATGTTCGCTTGTCCCTAATAATTTTAACTTTTGTTATTGATTAAGGCTTATTACTTCTTCAGATGTACATGAATTTTATGCATTAAATGGGAATTTAGCAACACTTTGTTAAACGTCAGGAAGTTTTGGAGCTAAAATCAGGAAAAGCCACGAAAGCTTCAATACCAGGCCTTAAAGACTGTCCACTAGAAAATATGTGTACTCTTAAATAGTGAAAAAGTGCTCCAATGTATTTTAAGCATAAAGCTTACAACCAAAGGCTAGTAGTTTGAGATATAGAGGCAAAGGTAGACCCGTATAATTTCGTAAGTAGGGGAGTGCCCGTTAGAGAGTACACTTGTCCCGAGCCATTGGCATATGAGGTAGGGTGGTCAGTTCCTTTCCTCGTCGCTTTTATCTCCCCATTCTTGCCACCAAGTAACCATTTGCTGCTGGATGAACAGTGAGCGAGCACTCAGTCAGGGCATCGAGTCGGACTCGAACCGTAGACATTCCAAGCAGTAAACATGCACTCTAACCGCTATGCCACCTAGTCCAATTTTAGATATATCTGAAGTCAGACTTGTCGTAGAAGGGGGCTCAGCTCCCTTCTTAAAATCTTGAATATTTTAGAGAGGGGCTCAGCCCCCTTTGAAGGATCTGTATTTTCTTACCTCTTATCGTACGACTAGGGGTCATTTGACCCCCATCCCCCATCGTACGCACACGTACGCTTTCTACGATACCCCAACTGCGTACGTACTTTTTCCCATTTAAACCCCACCCCCTATTTCTAATGGGAAAGCTTTCAAATATCCAATCAATAAGTCCATCCAGAAAAAGACTGTAAATGATTTGAGAGACAGGAGAATAATCATAGCAAGTGCTTTTTAGCGCAGCAATGAAAGTCATCGCCATAGACAACAAAGTATGATAAAAGGAAGTTTTTTTGCATACGTACTTAAATTTGTCAACTCCCCCTCCCACCTTGTAGAAATGGCGTACGCTTTTACTCGACCCCCCTCCCCCTTCGTACGTACGTATTAAATGAATGACCCCTTAGACATAATTACAAAAGGATCTCTCCCAGTCACAACACTTTCTTCACAATATACCATGTATCAACTCATTGTTATCTAACCAAGTATTGCTGCTCTTATTGCAGGTACAATGATCTTATGACTAGCTTACGTCTATGATTTTAGATTTGTATACCACTTTTTAAAACAGTGCCAACCAGTAGCATTCATATTCACAGAAAGCATTGACAACTAAGAAGCGGGTGTGGTCAATAGCAGTCGCAATAATCAAGGGTGTGGTCGAATGTTTCTTCACGAACACCACCCTTCTTACGATTTGTTGGTGACAACACTGCCTGACGCATATCAAGAGCCTGGGAAAGTACATCAGTATATGATACTAGGCGTGCTTTTCAAGACATCAACACTTGCATTTAGGATTGCTCAAAGGATTAAAACGGCGTGCAAATGAACTAATAACATTCCATATATTTTACATAAGCTTAATAAAACCTAGGATACACTTGAAATTACGATTGCTCAAAGGATAAAAGGGCGTTCAAATGAATTAATAACTTGCCATATATTTTATATAAGCTTAATAAAACCTAGGATACACTTGAAATTACGATTGCTCAAAAGACAAAAGTGTTTTCAAATGAATTAATAACATGCCATATTCTTCATACAAGCTTAATTGCATCTGTTATTAGTAAATATGCTGCTTCAGTTTATGAAAGATAATGGGCATATTTTAAGAGTTTATTGAGGTTCCAATTTTAGACATTTTATGCACATTCGAGGCTTAGCCAAATTTAGCTGATGCTTTAACAGGGAGTAACGTCACCAGCATCAACAAGCTTGATATAATCTCTCTATCTACCTAACCATTCTCCCTTTTCTTTGTAGAGGCATTGCTATTGGCCTAAGGCCTTTCCCCGATATTATCTACCAACAAAATCATTCACGTATTGAAACCAGCACATTAAAAATCCATTACCATAATTTCGTACTTATCATAATTATATCTTTGTGAACTATACTGAAACTTATAAAGGCTAGGCTGCTAATATTGCAGTGAAAAAAATTACAACCTCGCATTTGAAAAAGAATTCATTTGAATTATCCTTATGCTCATTCGTTTTCTACGTATAATTGCTAATGTCAGGCGTAAAATAGTAAAATTTATTCAAAATTGAAAATATGGTGCCTAATAAATAATATAAACTGTTTTAATTAAAAATTTGAACTTTTTTGGTTGAGATGCTAGCTCAGAATTCGGCAATCTTAGGCTCCTGAGCAGCATGCGGCTTTTTAATTTTTCTGCTGCGGCTCCGCTTGGCTTGGAAACATAAATTATAGGAGTAATGGCCTATATTTGTGGTACGAAAAATCCTGGAATAAGCCCCCCTGCGAGCTTATATATTTTATGGATTTTTGCATGGGGGCTTATTCGATATGAGAGCTTATTCAGGGGGGCTTTAAAAATTCGTCTGTTAGTTGGTCATATTCCTTTTGTAATTGTTTTATCAATAAGCTAATTTTGATGATACAAATAGAAGCAATAGAGTGCTTTCTATAGGATAAATCATTTTTCATTAATTAATGGCTGCTTGACTTACTCTATATAGCACTAATGAAGTCTCAGATAGCTACAATCCTATGCTTGGGTGGGGGCTTAGTTCATTTCATCATTTCAACGCAGTGGTTCTCATATGTTTAAAATCTATTTACCAGAGCCCCATACCGTAAATAATCGAATAAGCCCCCTGGGGTTTTACATATTCTTTGGATTTTTGCATGGGGGTAATTTGAGTAGGGGCTTTAAAAAAATCATCTGGTTGTTTGTAATATTTCGAATAAGCCCCCCTGGGGGTTTACATATTCTTTGGATTTTTGCATGGGGGGGCTTTGAAAAATCATCTGGTTGTTGGTTATATTCCGAATAAGCCCCCCTGGGGGTTTACATATTCTTTGGATTTTTGCATGGGGGGTTACTCTA
The DNA here is from genome assembly GCA_018155075.1 of Cassiopea andromeda. NCBI lineage: Eukaryota > Metazoa > Cnidaria > Scyphozoa > Rhizostomeae > Cassiopeidae > Cassiopea > Cassiopea andromeda. The sequence continues at coordinate 46,051 of WIPJ01003012.1, read as the reverse complement.
AGAGGGGGCTTTGAAAAATCTTCTGATGCTTTCATCAAAGCATAATAATCATCAAATCTACTTTCTGATGCTACAAATGCAACCAATTGGGTGTTCCCTAAAGAACATAGATTTTTCGTTAACTAACGGCTGCTTTTTCTTTCCTAACTCTATGTAGCATTAATAAAGTCTCAAATAGCTACAGTCCTATGCTTGGGTGGTGGCTTAGTCAAGAGGGCTTATAAACAATCACTAGCTCTAGAATGGGGCTCACTTGTGGGGACTTCATCGTGGGAGCACTTCAATGAGTTATTCCAGCACAGAATGCTTCTCTGTTAGTAGAAACCGAGCTCACTTATCGTATTGAGTGTTAACGGTTGCCTACCCCTGCAATAGCTGAAGACTTTTGCATCTACCGTTTTCAGTCAAATACAAGCCGCGGTTTTGCATCTATTCTTCGAGCATGTTCCTGCTGCTGCATAAACAAGGTGACTTGTATTTAAATAAATACGATAACTTAATTAAAATTCCGATCAGCTCTTATCTGAATAACATCTTCTAAAGTTCAACAAAGGTGCATACTCTCAGGTGCCAAATAAACGTCCCCTCCTTATTAATTTGTCGTTTTTTCCCAACCCTCGGGCCTTACTAGGATCTCCTGTTTACTAATTTTAAGGCTATTGACTCTCTTTACAAACCCCTCATTTCATTTCCTTTCTTTGTTAGTACTATTTACACCCAATTTTCACGGCAAATGTTGTATAATGTTTAGTTTTATACCTTATGACAACCTGTTCTTCATCCTTGGATTTTGATCATGTGAGCCTCACTTTCTTATAAACTTTTTCTTATAAACTAAAAAGTGTGTAATCATTTAAAGCTCAAATTCCAACCTCCCCCGCTTATTAAATTTCGGAAGTTTTTCCAACCCCTCTGTCGATTAAAGGACCCCCTGTTTATTTGGCACTTTAGAGTAGCGATTGGTCGAGTATACTCCTCTGTTACTGCGGTGCAATTTGGAAAATAGTGCAGTGGCTTACGTCACCCTTCATGCTGGCGATAGATAACAATTATGCTGCCCAGAAGTAATATGATTGGCCAGTAAGGCTCAATACCATTGCATCTGCTAGTTGAACACGGCACACTGTCCTCGTACAGCTTTCGCGCGATTGGGTTGGACATCTTAATCTGCATAGTCATGCACCTGACGCTGCCTCCAAGGCCTGACAGCCGCGCGGTATTTATAGTCTTGACCTTACGTCCACTTTTGACATTAGCTCTCACTATATCAACTGCTCTAGTATCCTCTAACTTCCGTTCGAACGTAGGGACGTAGACGCTAGAATCTGTGTACAGAATGTTAACGTAAACACCAACGGCAGAGCGACCCTTCCACGCGCTTACATTGACGTCTAAGCATGGCAAGCGGACGACTTTCACGTCAGGGAATTTAATATTGGTGAGGTTTTTCAGCGTTGTATACGAAGTACGGCTTGCATACTCCGCTATAAGGAGAGTATCCGGTTCAATAAACGAAACAGCACCATCTGCATGACCAGTGGTATCGCCCGGATCCGGAATAAACAAAACTGAAGCATTAATTGACTTTTCTAAAGCCTCGATTAATTTCTGGCGTGGTTTTATGTTGCTGAAGTTACTGTTCTCAAAGAATCTTTCAGAGAGAATGGCCTTTCCAAAGTGATTGTCCACAACATTCCCCCCGTCCTCAATGAGCTGTTCATTGGATAAATACGTTATGTTCCTGCCAGTACTGGAGCTATTGCCAGGGGCTATTCCCAAACCTTTTAGAAATTTCCGGAACTCTGTATCAACAAATTGAGCATCAGCTACAGGTAAGTATCGCCTTGGCTGATATTTGAACTTGAATGGCCTGCCGGGATTGACGAAGCCAAAGTCACGTGTCCACAAATCGATGTTCTCTTTGACGTAAATGCATCTTGCATTCTTGGACATTTTGAAGTCTCTCTTTGGAACCTGGTACTTCCATTGCCATGGGTACAACACAAGAACTTGATCATCTCCTGCGGCTTGGTCTGAAAATGGTATTTATTAATGACATCATTGCATGGTTAAAATTGTGTTCGGGGTCATTCATTTAGTACGTATCCAGGAAGGGAGAAGAGGGGGGTCGAGTAAAAGCGTACGCCATGTCTAAAAGGTGGGAGAGGGAGTTGACACATCTAAGCACGCACGCAAAAAAGTCCCTTTTATCATACTTTGTTGTCTATGGCGACGACTTTCATTGCTGAGGCTAAAAAGTACTTGCTATGATTACTTTCTTTTACAGTCTTCTTCTATATGGACTTATTGATTGGATATTTGAAAGCTTTCCCTTTAGAAATGGGGTGGGGGTCAGATGGGAAAGAGTACGCACGCAATTGGGGGTTGTAGAAAGCGTACACGTGCGTACGATGAGGGAAGGGGGGGTCAAATTTTTGCTACTTTGTGCGTAAATACTAATTGAATGACCCCTTCCATAAAAACATTGTCAAAGGCATTTTGCTATAAAATATTTATAAAATTTATTAAAAGGAATATCACATCATGTCATATATCATATCATATCATATCGTATCATATCATATCATATGATATCATATCGTATCATATCATATCATATCGTATCATATCGTATCATATCATATCATATTATATCATATCATATATCATATCATATCATACATCATATATCATATCATATCGTATCATATCATATCATATCATATCATATCATATCATATCATATCATATCATATCATATCATATCATATCATATCATATCATATCATATCATATCATATCATATCATTTAATATATCATATGACATCATATCCTATCATATGACATCAATCATATCATATGATCATATCCTTGTACTACCGAAGTCTTTTTTGCGTTACATAAATTCATGCAAAATTTTGAAATGCTAGATCTTTGAAGATAATAAAGTATTGAAAAGTAGGAAAGGCTCTAGGGTATTGCTGTGAATAATATTTGGTCTCCATAAGGACTTGGTTCCGGCTAAATTTAGGGGTACATGACACGGCTATATCTCCTACTTCGGCAAACCCATGCTGGAACGATCTGATTAAACAGCATATTGAATCTCATTCATATTGATCAAGCGCAATGACAGATGCCTTGAAGATTGGGCACCATCAAACTCATTAAAACCGTCTTAGCCTATTATGAAGAACTTATTCAAAGATATTGCTTTGAAGGCAAGGACATTGCTTACTAGCCTGGTTGGTTGTTGAGCAAACCCCCTGGCTGGGTACTGAACAGGAATAAACCGCTTTCTTATAACGAAATGGTGTATTGTATTACTGTCTTTAAAAATCTTATCTAGGACCTCGTTTGTTCCTGCTATTTGTTAATGATATGCTACTTTCACTTCATGACTCAAGCGCTACTATGTATGCAGATCTACTAATTTCACGGACATTGCTCTCAGGAAATCAAGAATATTATTCCTGATCCAGTGAGGCGTGTTCGAACCACCAGAAGCTCTACCTATTCACTCACTTTCCAAGTTACACTACCTAATCCACGAATTCTAGCTCAAAAATCATCTTTTATTCCTAGAACTTCTCAACTGTGGAACTCATTGCCACCCACTACTTTCCCTGAATCCTACAATTTGTCATATCTTTTAAATATAACATCAACAAACTTGATCTTGTCTCCTTTTCTACCTAAACTTCCCCAATTTTCTCAGTTTGTCCTTTGTCGGGGCTTTGTTATAGGCCATACGGCCTTTCCCCGACATTACTTACTAAAAACCAGATGCTGCTAGTTTAGCGCATGCTTCCAATAGTATGGATGATATAATGAAGTCCATGAATGCTGAACTAGAAAACCTACAAAAATGGCTGCATGGAAACAAGCTAACTTTAAATATTACAAAAGCTACATCAATGATAATAGGAAACTGCATCATCAAAGCAACAACAGTGAGCTTATATAGGTAAATTTCAAAATATCAGGAAAGCATGAATATATCATGTATATCATGAATATATAATACTTTTCCTGACAATCTAGCATTATAAATGATGCCACTGATCCATTATTTAAAGTAAGCAAGTTAACAAATTTTGCCAATGTGGTTAAAAAAGGTGCCTCTCTAGTCAGCTTTTTTCTCCATCAAGAAAACACATATGAAAACTTTGAAAATCTAGAAACTCTTTGTTATCAACTCTTTAAATGCCCCAGGCCAAATTGTGAAAGACTCACCCCCTAGAATTGCGGAAAAGCCCTCTTTGCAAAATACGATAAAATTGGTGTCTTCATTGGTCTTTTTCTTGTGGTATGAACATATTATGGAGTGTATATACTGCAGGATTCTTCCTCATCATTGTTATTTTGCAAAGGGGATGCAATTGCCCTACAAATTGCTCTTTTATCTGTTTTGGGGTCACACCCCCATACCCTCCGCGGTACTTGCAACCTGCAGCTACATACGAGATAATTAAAATCTAAACCTTGGAGCAATGCATGTGAGATGGCATTTGCAGTTCGGATTCACATTCTGCATGGTTGAATTTCACCCTCACTTTATGAAATGACATTTTGGGTTAAAGATTGCATATTAGCATTTCAGACTACATGTTTGTGTTTTAAACTTGGCCAATGAACGTTGAACATCGATGTAACTCCACAATTGGGCATCACAGAATTCATTTGACTGATAAAATTTCCTGACTTTTCACGACTTTTCCTGACTGCCCTTAAAACTATACTTTTGTCTTGATATTTCCTTCCGTATGAACCCTGTATATATATAT
>WIPJ01003012.1:15434-32744 GCA_018155075.1 Cassiopea andromeda | reverse complement strand
CTACAGGCTAAAAGCTTTTATTTGACACCAATTTTATTGTCATAGAACAAACATAGAAGCAATTACAAAATCATAGGGAGTCGTGGGTGACAGCAAAGGTTAAAACTTTGACCTACCGCAAAACCTAAATCGGTTGACCAAATTCAAAAAGTTTTTTGGAAAGTTATATTCTAGCAGTTTGTAGTCAATTTTGAGAGTTTCAAAGCATTCTAAGAGTATCACCTCAGAATATTGCAATTTTTTGGTTACAGTTGGCATAGAATGACCCTACCGGGAATGAAGAATGAAATAGAAGTAGAAGGGTATCAGTAAGATATTAGCAGTTAGTAGCTTAGAAATTCTGGATTAATCCGTAGCTTATTTTGCATAAATAAATATACTAAGTAGTGCGTATTATGATTGTTATTAATTTCTTGAGAATATATTTTAAATGGTTTTCTTCAAAATCAAGATCCTTGTGCATTTGCATTTATGCATCACAAGAATTCCTGAAGATGCCAAGTGAACTGATAGAGTTGTTTATAACTTTAACTTCATGTTAATTACATGATAGTTCTTGCTTAAGGTTTCGATATTTCTCGTATTTTCTAATTGCATTGTTTTTTAAAGTTCTAATGGTATATTCCAATTACAATTACAAATAGAAGCCTCTCTACTAAAGGGTAATTTCTATCTAGCAGACGAGGCTACAACTAATTATCACTATATTTTATATGCAAAAAAAAATAATAATAATGAAAGAAGTGAATAAGATGAAATAAAATAAAAAAACAAAGAAATAAATATAAGTAAAATGTAATAAAAATTAATTAATAGACAAAAGTACAGTAAAATAGAAGATATAGCTAAATAGATAAAAGTAAAAAACAACAAAGCAAAAAACAAAAAGCAAAAAAAAACAAAAGAAATAAATAAATAAAGATAAAATAAAATAAATAAATAAATGATTAAAAGTAAAATAAAATAAAAAAGAGATAGCTAAATAAAAGTAAAATAAAATAACATGAATAAATAGATGAATAAAAGTAAAACAAAATAAAGGAGCAAATAAATAAATAAAAGTAAAGTTGAATAAAATGAATAAATAAATAAATAAATAAAAGTAAAATAAAATAAAAAACTAAATAAATAAATAAATATCCAAAAATGTCAATGGGCCAACATTCCCACCATTTTGTCATTTTTTGATGTATTTAGATTTTGCTTCTGCCTTTCGGAAATTGATGAACGGACTGAAAATGCTGCTAAAGAAAAGCATGACAGGAACATTCAACTCTTGGGTAAGACAAGTTTTGGTGGCATGTTGAGTGTCAAAGAAAAACATGTTGTAAACCTTAAGGATTATTCTTTCTCTGATACGGAAAAGTTTGTTTTAAGTAATGGCCTTGATTTTATCGTCCACCCAAAAGTATATACAGAGAAGGGGTTTTGCTGAATTTGAAATTTTATATGCTCAAGTTGTTATGCAAAAGCCAATTTCATCCAACGAAATCCGTGCTCTAAAAGCCAAGCTAAGTGATTTAGCGCACACTTACTTTGGCACCCATATCGACCTAGGAGATTTTAATATGCATAAAGAACACTTTCAGGCTATAAAATCCTTACGTTGCAATGAACAGATCCTTATCATAAGACCTGATAAAGGATCTGGGGTCTTCAATTTAAACAAAAGTGATTACATCATAAAGATGGGCTGTATTCTTGATGGTAAAACCAAGTTCTTGAGCTTGGGTGGTGTAGAATTGCATGACAATACGGCCAAGACCAAGCAGTAGTTACAAAAACGTCTCTTAGACTTAGTACACCAAAACATCCTGGCTCGTGATGTTTATGATAAGGCTCAACCCACAGGCTCACAACGACAGCGAATGGATGGCTTGCCTAAAACACATAAAGAAAACATCCCACTTAGGCCGATTTTGTCTATGATTGGTTCTTCCCAACAGGAACGTGCTAAATGGTTAGCAGAAATTTTGGTACCGGTCTTAGAATTATACTTCTCACATTGTGCAGAAGATTCCTTTACATTTGCTAACTTTATCCAAAGCTGTAATCTTGAGCCTGTCAATTTCAGTTGGATTTTTGTGGTTAATTGAATGATATGCTCTATGTGAATGTGTCAATGCAGCCCCTATGACTTCCTTTATCTAAATATTCTCTCAATGTCTGTTAGACATTGAAGGAGAGAGAGTTCATAAATACCAACGCTACCACGGATTGCTTCAGTCTCTCGCGTTTGTAACTCTAAAGCAAAATCTCACAAGCAACCATAAAATCATAGAAAAACTCTTGCAATATCGATGGTTGCTACTGAAAAGCTTTGTAATAACCATTATCACTGGCACTTTGCTGTGTCAGATGAGTGACGCATCAATTAACAACTATCCATCTAAATGTTCTTTTGCAACATTTACTTTCTTCATTTCGGGGGTATGAGTGAAAAGAGCCAATCAACTACATGAGGGACTTGCTCAAGGAACTTTTAGTTTAAGCCAACAAATGTTTCATGGCTATAAAGACATAATCCTTTTCTTAGGTGCTTCATTTTAAATTTGTTCTGGCTCAAAATAATTGAATGCCAGAGCATATTTAATGGAAGGGCAGAAATTTGGAGGCAGGGGCTGAAGTTGTTTTATGCTTCATGTTTATTATTCCTCGTGATAGCTATTTCTCTTTTCTTCGCCTAACTACTAAATATGCTCAGACAGATCTCATCTAGACCCTTAGCATAGGGGCATAGTTTGCAAATACTTGACCAATTATGACTAACAATCAGGTGCTGAAAAACACTATCAGCAATGAAATACTACATCTCCTGCAACACGATCAATTTTTTCACAGTTTCGTACATGCTAGTGGGCGGGGCGTCACGTCCTCAATAAACATCTTTGCCATATCATTCCAAAAATAATAACATCTTTCATAGGGATGAAAGCAATATAAAAACAGACAATGTGGGTTTTAATAAATGAAATGATTATGAGAAAGGTTAAATATTGTTAAGCAGAAATCATGATAACATACAGAATTAATTGCCTTTTCCCCTTTCAATTTCTCCAGATGTACAAGAAAGAAACTTAGTTGTTAAAAAACGTTTTACCTTAAATCAAGTGTGCTAAAGTCAACAACATCGCTAGAATGCATAAAACAGCATTCGCAAAACTTAAAAGATCGAAGATACCTCACAATCAGATTTTCAGTTATCTTCTATTGAACCACTTAATGCTTCTATGTAAGTGCAGAAAATTAGCAAATATCTGGTACTAGGGGCTATATACATTCAGGTAGAACCTCACAAGTGAAAGAAGACTGCAATGCAAGCTAGGAGCACTTTCCCCTGTGCCCATTGGCTTGTACACCCTTGGGTGGTTGGATGAATTTCATCAAAGGCAAGAAAATATAAGTAATTCCCTATTTTCAAAGCTCAGAAGGCACTGCCCACCAAGTTAAATGCAACATCGTGAAAGGGGATCGAGCTCACATGCAAGGAGCAACTGCTTTCCAATTCTCACAAATTTTCCCCGAAATTCTTTGTCTCTGACTTTTACATTGTCTACATTTTACTTAGAACCTGGTTGAAATTAAAAGTGAAGAAGGCAATACGCAACAGCTACAGCATTACTACAGTAAACATAGTGATTACATATTATCAAAAAATATAAATCGAGGGGCAAAGCACTACCAAAAAAGTGTACGAGATTATTAATCTCATGGGATTGTTTTGTGATTGAAAGACTATTTCAAGATTAGTTTGAGATTATGTTGGGATTATTTTCATTTTGTCACTGTGTTGAACGTAAAGTATAGGGTGTCATGCATCTTGATTGTTCCGACAACAAAACTTTGGATTTTGAAAGAAGCTGTGCAATCCCTTAGCCCCCAACCTGTCTCTCATTCATTCATCCTCATTGTTGAAATGAATCATTCTCATTCATCCTAAAAATTGTAATGATACTTGTTTGCTAACAGTTGATTTGACATCTCCTCAGAAGTTGACTCAGATAACATTCGATGAAAAGTTGCATATGCTGTATTCTCGATTTAATTAAACGAGGGAAAATGAAAAAGTTTTAGGATACCCTGAATATGTTGCCAATGCTTATCGTTCTTGATAATCACGTAAACTCCCGTTCTTTATTGAATACTCAAATGACATAGAACGACATCAGCGTACGCCGATGTGGAAGAACTGCTTCAATATCCTTAACCGGGATACAAAATGAATGGTTTTCACTGTTTCTAATCATGCGTTCGTAAATAGTTGCCACATAATTTTTGCAGCGACGTAGCCGCAAGTGAAAGGCACATCAACTGGTTTGAATGAAACGTGTTCATCTGCATCACTTGGTTGAAAATTTTAAGATTAAAGATTAAAGATTATTTTGCTATTATTGTAAAAAGCGTACGAGATTATAATCAGTGAATTGCCCCTCGGTTGAAATCAAAAGGGAAGAAGGCAATACGCAACAGTTACAGCATTAATACAATAAAATAAGTGATTATATATGATAACAAAACTATGCGAGATTATGTATCAAGGAATCCAGCAATGACCTATAATCACACAGTGTCAACTAAAATTTTTAACGACATGGCCTTTTTACTACACAATCGATGGCCATTTTTGAACAGAGGCTTCCATCAAAGACTCAATACCATTAAAAAGGAAGGCTACACATTATTTTATACATTATAGGAGCCTTAAAGATACACCTGTCATCATCATAGCGCAGATAAGCATACTGACGATGAAAATGCTCAGGCAGGATTTTACGCAAATCCGAAGCATGACAAGAGCTGCAGACTGGCGAACCATACAATAGGCGATAAAAAATTATATTCAAAAAGTGTAGCTATCGTGATCTTGGCCTAATTACTCTCACATTCATTATGGAGGCTAATTTACAACTAGATATTCAGTTCTCTTCTATTTAACCTTCACCTGCCGCATGGCAATTTGATGAAACTTTTTGAAATCAAATTATTCAGTTGTTCAATATTACAAATGGTTCTGTCGATCAGCTGAAGTTTATAAGGTGCAAAGAGACTTTATCTCAATGAGACAATTTATCTCTCCCTTCCATTGAGTTTACCATTTCATTGAATGACCTGAATCTCTTGTTCATAGTTCCTACTTATACCTATCTTTAGATAGATCTTTCAAGCTATTTCATATCAATAACATTCTGCTTCTCCAAATGTGACTTAGTCTACAACATTATCAACAGCATAAAACGTAGCCTCCCATTAATGTTCGCTAGCATAACTTCGGGACATGGGCAAGCTTACTTATGTACGAATGCAAATAAAATTTAGCAAAAATTTTCAACGAAGTGGATGTAAGCAACGGCTACATTATTTAAAATAATACAAAAAAGCTTAATTATGATAACGAATTTAAATGAAATCTTGTCTCATTGAATTCACCACGCGTCTAATATTAATAAGCTCTTATGTGATTAGTCATAATGACGAGACAATTATACTATGGCACTTTCACCACACTTTACAGTGATTAAGGATTATTCAATCAATAAAACCAATTAATAAAATCACAGACTCCTTGCTATATAACGCCCTTGTCAGAGAAATAATTTTATTGCAATGGTTTGCAAGCAAGAGGTCTTCATAACGAGAATGAAATAATTAGCCTTTGGTCAAAAATATTTCGTGTTACCCAAAGAAATAAAGGGTGAAAAGACAACTATTTAAGTTGTAAACACAATATAAGAATTGTTTTCTTATTTGGACGATGAAGAATCAATGGGCTCCTAACACTAATGTTGTCAAGCACATGATTCAAGGAACAAGAGCAAATTTATACCATGGTTACATGATATGCAGTTCAAATACGATCCAGCCATAAACTGACTGGCACTACTTATCAAGTATCTCTCCTCTCAATACACAGCATGCTAATGAGAGCTCAGTTAAACTAGTTGTGGGAGAGATCTTGATATAAACTGTGCATTCAAATGCTAGGGCATAACTTCCGTGATACCTAAAGTTCTTGAAATTAAATGATAAACTCCATAAGTTCACTTCTGATAAAATGATGTTGAGAACGCTTTCGCTCTGTAATCACACCAATGAACATATCCAGAATTACCAACAAAGTCTGCTTACAATATCAGACTGAATCTTGTAACAATTCCCAGTTTAATAGGCACCCATCTTCCCATGATATTCTTGAGTGATCTTTACAGATCTAAAGTTATCACCTATAAAGGTACCTTACAAGAATGCTTTCTCCTTTCCAACATCACAGTGTCTATATATTAGAGAGATTACGCATTCTTACGATACCGCTACCGGTAACGGAAAGAGGTCATCGCCTATTGTTCTTCGTTCAACTCCGTGGAGATTCCCAGCCATATCACGCGCGCTTAAGCCTGTCACTCATATCATCATGTGTTCAGTCTATTTCAAAGGGGAGAACCTATCCGTTACCGTTAGTGCCCTTTGTTTCTAAAACCCTAACACAGCGAGCATACCGTTTAGTCAAACGCTAAGTTTCAAGTTGAATTTATTGTATCTTTCCGTGTTTTTTTTATCAAAAGAAGTTTTGCTGTTGAAAATAGATATTCAAAATATATCAAGGTATGAAGCATTGCTGTTTGTATCAATATTTGTTGTTTGGAATTTCGAAGAGGTTTAGGCCTAATTTCATAACACGCATTATCTTCGACTGGGAATTTTGGTTTAACCTAATTTGTCCATAGTAGCTGAACTAAAAGGAAGCTTCAAGTTTATCTAGTCAAGGGTACTATTATGAGAAATTGTCTGCTTTAAGGAAGCGATTCAGATGGACCCTTGGGCGTTGCGAGAAGTAATGATGTCAGAGGTTTGGCGCATAGATTTTGCGGGGATAAGCTGTGTCTTCCTTCAAAGTTTGATAGCAGAAAGGACCATTGGTTGTAGATTAAACTCATTACATGATTCGTTACGATACAAAGCTCATGAATTGAGCCGAGACGAGGAACCATGTCTGAAACGAGGAGCCATGTCTGAATACCTACATGGATATGCAAGCCTCTTCAATAAAATACACAAGCCTTCAACTGGCTCAACAGTCAGTCTGTTGTATGTAACTATATTTGGTATTCGTAGAAAATTTGCAATATCATATATGTCGTTTTTTTCATCTAAACTCTACTCTGCACTCATCGTCCGTGAGTCTTTCCAGATCAAAACGTTGGTATTGCCAGTAAGGAATCTCCAGGTTAGGCCTATTCACCCTTTCACATTATAGAGCAATTGACGATCAATTTCGTCGATTATATCAATCCACGTGCCAAATCAAGAATATCTCTAAGATCTCGTCGAATAGCCATACTTAATTGCAGAGTAACTTAAGAGTAAATATAATTATTTTCCCTCCCGCCAAGTGCAAGAACTTCGCAGCCTTGTGATTCTGCGGTTGCACGTGTCTGGGCGCATGTTTTCTGAGAGTGGGCGTTTTGTGCTCTCATGAATCATAAGGATACCGTTAGCGGTATCGTAAGGATGCGTAATCTCCCTATTATTCGTGACAATACGTTCAACATAAAATGAACTAGCAAAGGATAAGCATATACTAGTTTAGCCAAAAATGTTTGCTTTCATTGGTACCTAATTTTCCATTTGCTGTACAAAACGTGAATAGCTTTATTGAAACATACAATCGTCCAGCACTCTCTTCAACTGATATCACATCGACGAGATGAAAGTTTCTACAATGAAAATAGAAAATAATGTCAGGCGTAATATCTTGCAGTCCAAGAAATATTATGAAGTTAGAAGATCACATGGAAGGATTGCACTAAAGCAGTACGGATAAACTTGCGCATATGTTTATTGTTGAAACCGAGTATCAGTAATCTTCCATTACTATAACCTTTCATCAACTCTCTACTTCGTATTTAAGTGGCATCAAGGATATGTAAACAAAGTCGAAATCAAGAATTTAAAGCCAATTAGGACACCTTTTAAGCAACAATTTTACTGAAGGTGCAAAGAAATAGACGCCAAATATTCCCCTGATGGATGAAATAAGGATTGGGGACAGTTAATGGAATATAAGTTTGATTTCCTATCCAAATTAAATTGTCAATTACTTCATAACTGTTTTAAAATGAATGTTTCAGGGAAAACTGCCATTCTATCTCGTCTCCAGTTTGGAATTTAAGTTCGTTGTACTAGCTTGGAAAAGCTTGAAGTTACATAGCCCATGTTTTTAAGAAATGAGAAGTTAATAAGGTCTTTGAAGCAAAATAGGATGTGGGTATAAGTAGTGTTAGGGCAGAAATATAGGGTGTGGGGGTAAGTACCGCCAACGGGCTATTTGTGAGCAAATTGGTAGAGGCATAGGGAAACATGCTCCTCAAATTACAAGGTATGAAAGTACTGAAATTGAACTGGAGATCGAATAGTATGCAGAAAGAGGCTGGAAATCTTCTGAAAAATTGTATGGTGATGGTCCAATCTAGCGCAAGTGACAATTCTAGATTCGGAAGTTTTGTAAAGTAATAACTCTAAGATACTTAATAAGCTAAATGCAACAATAACCTTCTTTTTTCATACGAAAAAGTGAGAACATGTATATGAACAGTTGCGATTTGTTCTCAACCTATACTATTGATTTATAAACTAAAATGAAAACTTGTGTAAGTCGGATCAATTGGGATCAGGTAAAACATTCCGAATTATCTTACATTAAAGTACAATTACATTCAAACTATGTTTTCAAAACATGTGGTTGAAAAGCAGAAGAGAGTCTCCCGCAACTAGTGTCTATCGCTTGGGCTATTGAAGAGCACTCTAACATAACTAGTCTGTAAATGAAGATGGTTGATGGTTAAATGGAAAGTTTACGAGCAAATAGCTTTCGTATTTCAAATCCATGTTGCATCTGAAGAGTTTTAAAAGCCATCCGTTTTATGCAGGAGATCCATGACAAAACGATTTATGCTAAGACAATGCGTTATGGAGATGCCTCATGCAACAAATTTCACGTGAATTATAGCTTGAGTATCTCAAACTAACTGAGAAATTCAAAGAGTTTGCAAATTCATTCATGGTCACCTTGTTCTCACCGCATTGAGCATACTCACTACAGTAATCATAATAGGGGCTCCAGACTATCACACCTTTTCAAAATTGGCTCATTACTGAGTTACTCCATGATATAAAAGAGGACGTGTCAAATTTTAACTCCAAATACTTGATTCATCTGAGACTGTTGAGGAAATGACAAGGTCACTGCAATTATGCATGTATGTAATCCATTTGTAATTTGCGATGAGACATAAAAAACCGTGCCATTACAATGAATTTCTCTTGTGCTCATTGCATAAATTCAATGTAAAAACATGTTCATAGCAGACTGATAACTTAAATAAAATGAGCCCTAAAAAAATGTTATATAGTATGATTGGCAATTAAAGTAAAAGCATAATGGCGTAACTTACTGGTGGTGACAACTGAGGTCTCTGATCCTATGATTGTGGGTCATGTTCAGCATCATCCTATTATGAAAATCACAACATATAACGTATTGATCAAAATTGATACCAAAAAACAACACAATCAAAAAGGTCCTACACGGGATTGTATTGTTGTTTGGTATCGATTATTAGCCTACTGTTTCTACAAATGTAAAGACAATAAATCTATGGTCTTTGTTGTCCAATAGAATGGGGCTTGGATGAGGTGAGAGACTGGAAATATCTCCAAAATCTAATTAGCGGGAAGAGGTGCTCTGAATTGACGTTGGGGATGGCAAATGACCAAAACATTTAAAGAAAAGGCAATGTTATCTTGTCAAAACTCTATATGCAATGAGCATAGACAACACCATAGACTGCAACTATGTTTTGCCATACAATACATGCAATTAGCGTGCTTCTCTTATGATTTTTTCTTATTTGTTTGCCAGAAAATTTTCCAGGAAAATTTTCTTGTGTGACTCATTCTTGACAACAGTACTGGAAAGGGGTTGGAATGAAAACATACTGGGTGGAAAATGTTGAAAAATAAATTAGCGTTGGAGACGTCTGTAAGGCACCCAAAAGTAGACACTTTGAATAGTTGACTTCTTGAGCATAACCATGATTATATTCTACTCACCTCTTCTTACAAAAGTTTTTCTCATGTTTTACGAATGGAAGCAGAACTAACTGATGTACGAGAAAGAGCACTTAATGTAGGAATTCCTGTAGATCATGATATTCAACAAAATTAAAGATTCATAATACAGAAATAAGCAGCACGAAGAAAGTATAATATCACGTCATAACATACCAATGATTCAGATGAACTGCTCTCGCTGAGTGAAGAAGTCGATGATGAAGATGAATCCTATATAGGGAAATCAGCAGATGATTAATGATCAAGACAATGAATTACTTCATGCTTATTTCAGAGTGATGTAGGCAACAAAGTAATTAACAACATCTTAGAGCTACCAGATCAGGCTAATATGAATAGGAGGCAATGTCACAAATTCAAGTCACGTCAACTTATTTTTGATGAAGGGAAGAAATCAGGCCAGTAGCCAAGGGTGGCATAGGGGCAAGGCCCACTGAGCTTTCAAAATGTACATTTGTGCCCCTCTGAGAAAATTGTATAGCAAGTATTATTTGCATCTTTTTCTGTATTTTTATCTCCGAAAGATACCAAACCTCTAGCATTGGCACATTAAGCCTTCAAACTTCAACTAAAACAGATTGTAGGATCACTCTTCTTCTCTACTTAGCAATCAATGATCAAGGTAACCTCCATCTAACTTGAAAAGGGGCATTCGCCGACTTTCCAGACTGTATGAGAAAAAAAGTTTTTGTGTCTATGCCCCATTCCACTATTTCTCTGCTCACGAGCAGATTCCCTTTTCTATCTTCTCACAAAGTAGCTACCATGGACATAGTAGCGATTAGGAGTGTAAAGGAGAAGTTTCACAGCCCCAACTCTTGGAACTTGAGAAAATTCAGGTAGAAGTGGATCACTAAATTATCAATACCAGGAACTTTTTAAAAGTTGAAGGCTACATAATGCTTGTACAACAAGTAAACGATTCTATAACTACAGGAATTTTTAACTGTATTTGCAAATACCAGTATTAAAATAGCGCTTTCCAGTCAGTTGAGAACCTCAGTCTTGAAAAATTGTGCAAAGGAGAAAATGATTTCCTGTCACAAATTGTTATCAAAGCAACATAGCCAAATCCACAGAGCGAAACAACGCTGCATCATATGACACATGAGATCAGACCGCTTTCCTTGTGTATATTTTTTACTTGCATGCCGAGGCATTTCCAAGGAAAATTTGTCAATAGAGGAGTTCAAGTTGTCTAAATTATGCGACATCTGACTTGCAAGATTCAGGTATAATACGTTTTCACTTAAAAAGACGAAAATAGATTTACTACGGCCAACAAGTCAATAGCAAGAATGGTATCATATAAATTAAAAAATAATTGTATTAAGTCGTAATATGTACTAATTGCTGATTGGTGGAAACAAGATGCCACTTTACTAATAAGGTATGACTCTATTTCGCTTACCAAAGCCATCATTTCCTTCTCTTTCAAATACTAAGAGTTAAGATTATGTTTGCAAAAGACTTGACTAAAAAGAAACATGGGGGTATCCCTCAGTAAGGTTCTATCTCCATGGCTAATGGTATACTCAATCTTACGTCATAAAACATCCAACACATGTCTTTAAGCCTATATTGGACGTTCAACAAGTAGACCAGAACAGTGTATCTAATCTTAACTTATCTTACATAGGACATAGCAAATCCGAGTTAGGCGAAATTAACAGTATGAAAAATGGCCAGCATTCATGGCAAATGCTGTAACAATAACATACCGATTGCAAAGGAAGTGCTACTCTTCTCCAATCAATGTTCAGCTGTACACCACATTGCAGGATCTGCAAGGAAAACCATATTGAAAATAAATTTGCTATCAAAAAGATGTAACAAAAACAGGACCACATATTAAAATTGAGCAATCAGAAGATTGTTCAAAATAGAATTATTATCCAATCTTGTATCTTCATTTTGGCCTTGTCTCTTCATTTCGCCATTTTGAAACCGAGTCGCTGTAAAAGATTTCATGACTCACATCTTTTGCCCCAGAAAAAATTTACATTCAGATACTACAACCAATTTCTTGGCCCCACGTTGTACCTGCATTTCTGACGGAGATCTCCGAGCACAAGGGTATGTCACAAGATGTTTCACAGATAGTCCCCGTGGAGCACCACTCACATCTAATCTATTGTCCTACAAGTGCTTCTACCGAACCTCACTTCAATATCAAAGCAAAAATAAAGTATTTCCTGTGTAACATTTCAGGTTGGAAAACATGGATGTTTTTCCTATATGTAGCTGCAAGTGGCTTGATTTGGAAAGGTGCTAGCTGCGAGAGGAACCAAAGTCAGGGCGAGATGGAACTCAAACTGAAATAAATGCAATATTTGTAAAGTGTCTTTGTGTTGATACTGACAACGATAACTTTAAACATATGCCCAGTATTGTGTCGAAAGGGGTGTGGGGGTTTCATACTTCCGATGGATAAGGTTTCCTTGACAATCTTGCTTTCTATCAGCATTTCACACTATCTATTGGGAGCTTTTGCAAATTGTAGGCACAAAATGTATCCTGTATTGGATGATTTGATATGGTCAACAGGTATCTTGCATGTTTTCTGCATTATCAGTATTAGGTTAGGAAAGTATCATCAGCAGAGCATACGACTTTTCAATAAATTTCGCAACCCGTCATCTGAGATGCAGGGATGGAATGTATTTGTGCATTGGAAAAACTATAAATATGCAATGATTAATCTTTTTAAGGAAGAGGACTTCATTGTTTTAAAATCAGAATCTTCAATTTCAATACATTTCTTGCTTTGAAGTTGCATAGCTGAAAAACAAGTGAATTTATAAGGCCTTTTGCTACCACTGTCTTGGATTTGGATATGGAGCACTACATTGTATTTCTATTCTGATATAATTATGGCGTTAGAAAGGGCGTTTCTCATATTTATATCAAGAGACTAAATTTTCCATTTCTTGGGGGTTTCACACCAATCCTCTTCCTGCTGTCTAGCTCTCAATTTACTTTGCACCAACAGGTGCCAGTTTATAAAGGCTCTGTTTGAATCACATGAAGTCGAATAGAGAGAACGTACAATAAATCAAAGAGCAAATCACTCTTTCGAAAACGTGTACGAGAATACAATGTGTATCACAGGGACTTTTATCAAAACAAATGAAATAGGGTAGCACTGTAGAGAAATGGTATGAATTGCAAAGAAAATTTCGGAGGTGCTACTAGGGTTCACATATGGTGCGAGTGGGGGTACTTTTATTGCTGAATAGCAGCGAGTAGAGTGCAAGTCTTCCAGCCTGAACGACATTGCGTTTACATTATCAACATTTTCCTGAATCATACGGCAGAGCTCTTGAGGGTACAGCTGTGCAACCTGTTACTATGATCATGCTCCACCATTAAATTTTCTATCACTCTTTCTTTGTAGCTTCAAGTGTTTGAAACTATTCTAGTTAAAGGAACTGGAAGAAGAAGAACTTTCTCTCGAATTGAAGCACTAATGAAGGCTGTTTCAAAAGTTAATTTTGTGATATCTATAACTTAGAATGTAATTTATAATATTGACATTCGAAAATCTGAAAATTTTGCAATATTATCATTTTGAACAAAGAAGATGGTTGTTTGCACTAAAGCATGATTTCTATATAGCCGTAAGATGCCGTAAGGTGCCGGCAAAACTTGCCTGTAGCGTGGGTAACGGTATGTTGAATGGTATCGCAAAAACTTTTCAAATTGCCTGTACCTTTAGTTACGGCAGCCTCAGGCCTCGTTTCCACTGATCTAGATATTTGCGCATACGGAGAAAAAATTTTTGAATTCGGGCTTGCATTTCCGCTGAAACATTGAAATACGGAGATTTTGGAATACGCTGTGGGGAGCATAATTTTCTGGCTCCGGAGAAAATTGAATACTCAATGTATTAGTGGAAACACCCTTGCCTGGATATTTTTGGAATTCGTTGCAACACCAACAGCAATTTTTAAGTAACTTGGCGCCAAAATGCTTGAAGTGTATTGACGAGGCCTTGAGAAATAATCTCCAAAAGATTCTTTGTACTTTCATTTGCACTTGACCAATGCTCCAGTCAATCTGGCAGCAATATATGTGTGCTTTATTGGACTATGTACCCAGTCAATGCCAATTAACATCGATTGTGTTCATCGCACTTGATTGCAATATTGAGAAACAGCTCGACCTCCTTATCAGTGAAAGGAACGGAAGATTCATTGCCATTTTTCGATATTCCTCCTGATATTTTGCTAAGTGAAGCATTTAAATAAATCTATGATATCTCATTTTTGTGCATAGCATTGGGCGATTCCGTTATGATCTCAAGTGTAGAACTCGTGGGAACACCCTCGTTCATATTTGCTTGACGTAATATATCTCACTTCAATGTGTAATATCCGGAGATATTCCGCATAACTGAGTCAGTGGAAGCAGCCGAAAAATGATATGCAGAAATTGGTGTTCCCACTAATATGCTAAACAAAAGATAAATTTTTTCCATATCCACAAGCATCTGGGTCAGTGGAAGCGGGGACTCAACCATCTCAAAAAATATGGAAACCCCTTTAGCAAATGCCGCTGGCAGCCTTAGCCATGATAATTCAGGTGGCACAACCAACCTAAAAAGTAGAATTATTTCAACTTTTCTCTGTTCTACAGCATGGTACTGGCTGTTATATGGAAATGCTCTGCTTGCCGGTAACTAATGAGGGCTTTTTAAAATTTCCTAAGGGATATAACGTTTTGTTAAAAGATCTATTTCTAGCTCATACGGAGTAAATGCAGGTAGGACGCGCTATTCAAAGAATAAGTAGAAAACACAAATTTTGGATGAGAAGAAGTTTCCTGCAGCAAGTTACCTGTGGGCAATTTCACACAATTTGTTACCACAGAACGAAAAGGCGGCAACATTTATTTCACATACTTAAAAGCATCTTCGTTCTATGAACATCCTCTAAATAAAGAATGCTGTAGAAAATTCTATCCCCATATATATTTGCATCCCACCCCTACTAAAGATGTCATTCCTCTCCTATATAAGATATCAACGTTAATTAAATGAACTAAAATGGCTTTGTGAGCACAAATCAATACTAACAAGGAATGATATGAAAAAAACCATAAGAAATGGTAGAAAGTAACAAATGTCTTTGGTAATTGCAGCAAGGGAAATAACTGTTAATCTATTTCACCTTTTAGCATTAACTAATTGCAATAATGTTGAATTGCTAAGGTTATTATGTGTTTACTTGATACTGAGGCTTCCCAGGGTTTATTTTTAATTGGTGTGCATTCATAAATGAGAACAATAGCCAGCTCAGTTCTACATAGATACCGGCACAGTTACCTGCAACCAGAGCGTATCCATATAACATTTTATGGCTGCAGCAGCAGGTACCAAGCCGAAAGGGTAGAGAAAAGTTGAAATAATTCTACTTTCCAGGTTAATTGCGTTCAAATAAATTATCATGGCTACGGCTGCTTGCAGCACTTGATAAAGTGGTTCCCATATAATTGATATGGCTGAGGCTGCCGTAACCAACGGTACAGGCATTTTGAAAAGTGGTTTCTATATAACTCTAAATGGCATTATACACGGTACAGGCAAGTGCCGCTTTAACCTTAGGGCATCTTACGGCTATATGAATACCAGGCTTTAGGAGCCTTCTTTGTTAAGAAGCTGCTAAAAGCTTTTTGTTACATCCCAAAAGATTTAAGAAGATACATACAAACAAAAGAGCTTAATAGATTACGTGAAGATAATAGTGGGAATGGACTTGCTGGTCAGGGAGTTCACACTATAACCGGCACTTACAAATTTCATAAACCAGAATAAAAGCATTTAACATGCATTTTAAGGATTTTGTGGTAAAAGATACCTTTCAGATCAAAATCGTTAAAATGCATGTTAAACGTTCTGAGGATAGTTTGGGCTAACAAGTTCATCGTGGGGCCTAAGTATCATTAATTGTTAGTTGCATGGTAGATGTGGAAGCATTCAGTTATGCATATGATACTTGGGAAAAGTGCTTGCACACGTTTTTTTTATAAGAAAAAAGTTTATAAGGAAATGAGGCTCAAATCGTCAAAATCTTAAGACAATTGTAAGAAAATCACGAGGTTCAATTCCCAAAATTAAGTGTTTTTATAGGCAAAAAATCGGTGTTTCGTCGTTATCGCATTCAAAATGATAAAGATGGAATTCAAATTCAAGCATAACATATTATTAAAGATAGTTTACCCCACTCTCGCCAGTTTATTTCATTAAAAGTTAAGAAAAATTTAAGAAAATCTCAGGCTCAATTTCGGGAATAGTTAAGAGAATTGAGGCTCAGGCAAAATATTGACTTTCTAATACAAAAAACGTGTTTACTTTTGCAGCATGAATCAAAGTAGTTTTCTTGTTTAAGGGGGTTCCCTTCCAAATGCTTGAGCTACGAATAATCTTCTATGTGGAAATCAATAGGCTGTGTCTAGGTGCCTTGCAAATCTGTGATAGAGGTTTTGCAGCAATCGTTGAGAACAATGGTGATGGCATGAATATCACGCATAAATATAGTACTGATGAAGGCTGTATGGTTGCTATAAATAGTTCCAACCAATCCCATGCCAATGCTACTATCAAAAAAGCAATGGTTTCTACCAGTCATGAACAAGGCTCTGTATTACTTAAGAATATGGCTTGATAGGGAATAAACTTAAGTTAGATATTTCTGTGATAAATATATGAAATACTCACCAAAACCAGAACATTATGATTTAAGATGTGAAATATCATTTGGGTAGATGCATAAGAAAAAGGTTCCAGATTGTACTACACGCCAGTTTCAGCTAGTCATTAGATTTCTAAGCATGTTTGAAAAGTGCGACATTTAACGACACTTAAACTCCATACTGAACTTGTTCCACTAAACTATCCAAATAACACTAAACAGTTTCTAAGCAAAGAACGCCTTTAAGTGTAAGCTATTGTTTTCATTTCTTAAAATGATAATTGTCAAATTGTCAAATTTTCGAATGTCAATATTGTAAGTTGCATTCTACGTTACAGATATCACAAACATGACGTTTGAAACTGGCTTCCTTAGTGTTACTTTGACGTCAAAGAGTTAAGGAAAGCCTTTCTGCAATTTTTTCCAACACTTTTAACTGCAATCGTTACAAAGATAGAGGCTACAAATAACGATTGATACAAATTCTAAC
>WIPJ01003001.1:140397-155616 GCA_018155075.1 Cassiopea andromeda | reverse complement strand
ATTCACCAAGTTACCCCACTCACCAACTTATACTATTCACCAACTTACACTACTCACCAACTTACCCTATTCAAGAATTTACCCTACTTACCACCTTTCCCTATTCAAGACTTCACCCTACTCACCTACTTACACTATTCACCAACTTACCCCCACTCACTAACTTACACTACTCACCAACTTACACTACTCACCAAATTACCCTATTCATTGACTTACCCTACTCACCTTTTAACCCTACGCACCTACTTACCCTATTCACCCATATACCTTTCTCACGTACTTACTATACTCACCTACTTACCCTTCTCACCTACCTACCCTACTCACTTACTTACTGTACTCACCTACTTACCCTACTCTTCAATGTCTTGATTCTATGCTACCTACCATAGTTTACACTTACAGTTATGATATTATTGCACTACTCACTTAACATCAATTTTGAAACCTTACTACACCTTTCAGGTTGCCCATACTGTGTCTGCAATGCTACTCCCTTCCTGATTTAACATTACCTATCGACCTAACAATCTTTACAAACATCACCTTATGCACTTCCATGCATACTCAATTCTATCTCAATAGTTACCGTATATAAGCTCTACATTTACCTGTGTTTTCTTATGCATTCCCTATTTCCCTCCCCAACAATATCAGTTGCAGAGTAACAGAGACAAAAAGTCGACACCTTTTAACATCTGCATCTATTATTTCCACAAAGGGTCACCAACCACTTTCAACTTACAGGCCACAGTAGATGATTTTGCATGCATTCCATCCAGATCACATTGTAGTTTAGGCTGACTCTGGCCCCAAAACTGAGGGTTGATGAACCTTGATGCAAAATAAACAGTAATCTCTACAGCAGGAAATTCTTCCAAAAACTAACACATAATGAGGTAAAGGGAGACAAGCAATAGGGCATATTCATGGCAGCCACTCGTGCTTTGCAGTTAAGTTGCAGGAGTTTTCCAGGCATTTCCAAGGACTTCCTATAAACTTCATCACAAGAGCCTTGATGAAAAACGTAACGTAGAGTTCTATTTATTCTATATAATGCAACATTTCCAGAGTTCTAGATGGCTTACCAATTTTATAGACAACTGCTGAAGCTATAACTGATGTAGTAATGAACAACTGCACCTGATTACTGTTCATACATGGCCATTTTTATTACTGAGCATATGGAGTGCTCTTCTAGCCTTTGATTCTAAGTTACACAGATTTCTAGTCCTTCCACAACACTATTGAGAATCGTCATTTTTCTTTACTTAGATGCATCCTGCCTTTTGATCAGTGTCTCTCTGACTAGCTTGTCAGTTGCTTGCATTATCTTAATTAGTCATGAGGATGGAACAAACACGTTGTCATTTATCGGACTGCAGGAGGGGAGAGTTGTCTTACTTTTTATAGAATGTTCCTGACAAAAGGAATGATAAAGTTCATTGGCACATTCAATGCTTTTCATCTTTGCAACCATTTTCTTTGCAATGAAGCCTCCACTGTAGAACAGGTCATTATTTTTTTGCAATAAGTGAATGACTGTGAAATGCTGATGAATATCAGGATCAACTGCTGAGCTAGTTTCAGCAGACTTTTGAAATGCATTATTGGAAGGTTTAAAAGAATCTCCATCTATATCAGTACAACTACCCGTTCTTAGAGCATCTACTCCCTTGACTTTGGGTTGTATTCTCATTTGTGACTGCAGTGAAGATACTCTGCATCACTGACCAATCTCCTATGTTTTCATCAACACCACAAAAAAGCCGCACGTTGTCACAGGAAGAAGAAGAGTGGTTACAGGAGGGTTTCCGAAAATGTGGTGTTGGAAAGTCGAAAACGATACTCAACGCCTACGATTTCGATGGGAGGACAACAGAAGACATTAGATCAACCAGTTATCCTAATAAATCATTTATTATTCGTTCATAGATGTGTACACCCATTCTTTTAACAGAAACTTGGATCTGCACCTAGTACTAAACGTTTCTTACTTTGGCATGACAGTTTCGCCATTTTAGTACTAAACGTTTCTTATTTGGACTCTTATTTTCGAACGCTAAATTGCATCATGTTTGGGTGCTGAGCAATACTGAATGGAGATATTCTGATTATTGCGAAAAAAGCCCAAGTAGATGAAAATCACAAGTTGCAAGTACCATTTATAGTAAAATCATGTCTATACATACTATTAATTTCCTGTTATATAGTCGTTGGAGTTGTGGATGCTGGGAATAGTACACATGCTATATTCCCTTGACTTTGGGTTGTATTCTCATTTGTGACTGCAGTGAAGATACTCTGCATCACTGACCAATCTCTTATGTTTTCATTTATGGTAAAATCATGTCTATATATACTATTAATTTCCTGTTATATAGTCCTTGGAGTTTTTGTAGAGATTTTAGTTTCTTACGTTTTTTTTGGCATAGTACTAGAGTTTCTTGATTTTTCTACCAGTCTTGTACTCGTTTATTATAAACCAGTTCGTATAAAACATGCTTGTATTTTGAGTCAATAAAAACTTGTAGGGAACGTTCAAAAATTACATCACCCAAATTTTAAGGACCTACCTACCATACATATTGATCGTAATCAGTTGTAACCGAAAAGCTTACACCTACCTACAACATTGTGGTTACGTAATTATTGAATGTTCCCCTACGCATATGAATCAAAGTGTCTCAGCGTGAATTGTACAAAGACAACAGAAAAGGTGTGCTGTGAATGATTTAAAGTATATAGCTAATCTTTTTACTTTCTTAAGTTTTCTTTGGCATAGTACTAGAGTTTCTTGATTTTTCTACCAGTCTTGTACTCGTTTATTATACACCAGTTCTTATAAACAATGCGTGTATTTTGAGTCAATAAAATTCAATTTTCAAGATTTACAAAGTTGTTTAAATAGTGTTCTTTGTCAATTAAACATCTAAATAACATCATTTTAACATCATTTGACTTGTGTAATTTGTACAGAACGGGCGTTTCCAGCGATAACAAGGGCTTGGTATTGAACACTTTTCCCGGGGAGAGGCCCCCGAACCCCCATTTTAGCTCGCTTTGCTCGCAGTCCCCCAATATCAATTTCGTTCCGACGGGCCTGACTAATACGTCAAAATCTCAATCAAGGTCAAGTACTAGGCATTCAAGCTTATGAAAGTTAATAAGTTTATGAGGTTTGTGATTTGAAAATTAGTCAAAATTATCATGAAATCGTACATGATTATCAATATCGTTATCAAAGAGTGAGTCGTACTCCGGGTGATTCACTTTGCATAAATCTAACGTTTCAAGAATTTGATAATCATGAATGTCAATACAGGAATGTCGACAAGGGCATATAACATTTGAATTGAAAGTTAGATCAACCAAGTCATTTGTTTCCAACTTAGCACAAAGGAATCTGATCAACATAGAATTGTTTACAGCTCCAATATTTAACAGCTTTTGAACAGTTTGCGGACTCCCAAGGTTGGAAACCGGAGCACCTTTGATGAATCAGACAATGGCAAATTTGACAAGGACTAGATTTAAAACGTCAAGGAGGGGGAGGCACTGCAGGACCGCTTATGTACACAAACTACACAGTGAACAAATGCCACTAAAATCTTGCAAAGGTTCTGCTTCATTTCGCTTTCGCAAAGTAGTTTGCTTCATCTCGCTTTCAAAATAATGAATCACATTACAGCATGAGGGTATTCCTATACTGAAGACCCCTAGGGCGTACAACAATTGTTATCATCATTCTGCATCCTGTCTGATCCAGACATTGATTGCCTCATGAGTAACCTTGAGTAACCTCCCCCCTCCAACAATAACTCTTTTTCATCATGCAACATGCTTTGTCGATTCTTGATGTGCTTTAGTCCCACACAAAGTGCTCAATCTAATTGTCCAGAAACCCTGCCAAGGTTCCCCTCAATCCATGTGCCCCCACACTTCTATAAAGCTTCATACGTCCCTGGACTACACCATCTTTCTTCCATAGCGAAGGTTGGACTCCTTTTTCTAATTCTGACAGCCACGTGTCTTTGTGACCTTGTTACCATGGAGATAGAATATATACATTTCACTTTATTGAATATATATTTACAAGATTGATTATTGCTACATACGGCCAGCCATAGAGGCTTGACAATTATGACAAAGTTGTAATTTTACAGCTTGTGACTGACCAAAAAGATGGGTCATGAAGCAAATGTAACAAGTTATTGTTTGTAAGTGATTGGAAAGGGAGTGAATTTTCTAACCAAATAGCACAACACCATTGAAGGCTTTTATCCAATCAACAAGATTGAAATTGCCTTTTCGTTAGGGAAGAGCATTCGAAATGAAACCAGGAATTACATAAATCGCAAAACATAGATGGGCGATCATCATCAACGACTCTTAAACATTTTGAATTCGGACAAAGAAGATTAAAATTAATATTCATTAAGTTTGTTTGGATCAAGAATAGTATGAATGCAAATAGGGCGAATGAAAACAGTTCCCATCCTAGACCATACACATTTGAAATTACGTTCTTCTTTTTTCTCTTTCAGTTCCTTAAAGAGCACATGACACATTTGCTTATTTCGAAAATCAAAATATAGGTAGTGTCTGTTAGCATTCTTGAAGTTTCCTTGTGATGGCACAAATATTCACCTTGCAAACGCACTTTGGAAATGAGTAGATGGAGAGCATTTGTATAAGGGAGAGACTTGCAATAATTTCACTCGCATACCCTACACATC
The DNA here is from genome assembly GCA_018155075.1 of Cassiopea andromeda. Taxonomy (NCBI): domain Eukaryota; kingdom Metazoa; phylum Cnidaria; class Scyphozoa; order Rhizostomeae; family Cassiopeidae; genus Cassiopea; species Cassiopea andromeda. The sequence continues at coordinate 150,874 of WIPJ01003001.1, read as the reverse complement.
ATTTTTAACTCCATAGGGGTTAGGTTTTGGTTGCGATGTTGCATTTCCAAAGCCTGCAACACTACCTACAAGTACAAGTAGGCCCACATCAGCACTAGCTGACATATAGTGGAATAACCTGTGTTATGAAATAGATTATGCATGTACCTATGGATGGTAGTTAACTTCGCACACAGTATTTCGGTCGCCTGCAAATGTGTTACCCAAGATATGCCATATAATTTTACGTTAGGAGACTGGTCAACAAGAATATTTCTCTGAGTATCAATTGCAGACTGTTTGTGTTCAAACACTGATATGCCATGGTATCATTATCTATTATATTTCACTCATGGGAGTAGAAACAGAGGGCACGCCCCCCCCACTTTTCACAAAACTACAAATCTGTGTAGTTTGTCACATGGTAGCATAGCTAAGATAGTGATAACTGGGGGACTCTTTAGCATGCCATCAAAAATGCTAAAATCCTTTTCTGTGCGAATGGTATATAGGGTGGCACCTATCACTGTTTCTATGACCCAAGGTCCCAGATTTGCTAATACTTTAGAAGCTACAGCATATACTGTGCAATATTGAATACCCTGCCTCTGTGCAAGTTAAATCTCATTACTCTGACCTGCGTATTGGCTAAGATACACCAGGAAAAATTCACACTTACGTAGGCCATTAGTGGATGAAATAACACTGCATGTTTCTTATTCATTGACACATCTCAGTTTAGAAGGTTTTGATAGAGCTGCAAGCGAGACTTTTCAAGAGAATGAGATCATATCACCACTCAAGGAGTTTTGGCAACATGAAGCATGTGGTTCATTTGACATCAACGGCAAGGAGAGCACCAAAAGGACAACGCCTTCAAGTCCACAGGGTCACTATGTTAACACAGCGCACAATGGAGAAAGGTATGAAGCTAATTTTACCCTTCAGTTCTACTCCTCAAGGTTTATTGCCATCAAGTTACACACTTTGTTCTAGTCACCTTACCTCCCGTATTAAGAAGCTTCGTTCTAATCCATCTGTATTGGCTGAGTATAACGCTATTATTTGAGAGCAATTAGAAACAGGTATTATTGAGAGAGTTGACAAGGATGCAGAGCAGCACGAAATTTGCCACACCATCGTGTTTTATGTCATGACCACGATACAACAAAAGTAAGAATTGTCTTTGATGGGAGCCCTAGAGAGTTGAAACGCACCCCTTCACTTAACAATGTTTTAGCCTTAGGGGAATCTTTTATGCCACATCTTTTCGATACCATTATTCGCTTTAGGTCACACACACCATAGATCTCAATGGGGATTGCAGATAATGCAAAGGCATTCAAAACAACATCCAAAGAGGTTAAAAAGCTAGTTCGTTGCCGTAAGCTTCATAGTTTCCTCACAAACAACGGAGTTGACTGGACCTTCCTCCCTGGACCAGTTTCTGTACTATTTTGTATATCTTCCCAATTTTTCCCATTTGGCATGCTGTTGACACTCTTCTGGTGGTTGATTCCGCCAACTACTGCTCTGCCAGGACAAGCATCCTGCTTTGACAGGACAGCAGTCCTTTTTTCGCAGGACAACGGTCCTCCTACCTTACGACAACATTCCTGCTACCTCAGTGCTGCATAGTTCATCTTCGCTATTTCATTCCTCATTTCGTCACTACTCGGATTTCGGAACTTTATTATGTCGTTTCTCTTCAACGTTTCTTCCCAGACCATCAGCTTTCACCTTTTCCATAGTCTTCAATATCTGGTCTGGACTATTAAACATGTGTGAACTATGGGATCCCTTGATGGTACACAATGCATAACATATGATATTATGATGGAAACATTACTGCATTTACCTCGTCAGGGTCATCATACATTTCCTCTTCACTTCAATGTGTCTAATAAACACTCACACGGACAGATCTACAGAATTGGGCTTCAGTAATGTGAGCAAGATAGCTCTGCAACAAATGGAAATATTTCTCCACATCTCGTAGAAAGGTAAGGATTTTGCATAACACTGTTCTACCACCCAGGCTCATTTTCAAGGCACTGTTGCTACACCAGAGGAGCACAAGTAGAAAAAGCATGTAGAGGAAGACAATCATTTGACATATTTTGGAAAGTTTGGGAACCATTGTTTTAGTTTATACATCTGGTACTAATTTTCTTGGCTCCAACTAGTCCTAGTTTTGTAAATCATCAAACATACAAGTCAAATGCTTACTGGTCAGAGAAGACATTTAGTTTTGATTAATTTACACTATATTAACAGAGAATATATTTTTCTGAAGTGCCACACATTTGTAATTATTTATTTATTTATTTAGTTATTATTTAAAACTCTAAGAGGTAGTGGATGGGAGTTGGTATGTTTATCATAATAAATTACTTTGGAACAAGACATCGGAAAACTATTACAAGTTTACGTATAAAAGACAATCTATTGCAGTGACATTGAACTGTGGCACAATGTAAAGAGTGTAGGCATTTTCAACAGCTTATGAAAAAATGAAATGGATACTTATTGACTTAACACATTTTATGAACATACGCATTTTGTTAATTATTGAATAATAGTAGAACTGCACTGTTTACTCTTCTGCATTTTCTTTGTTGAGTTTTCCCACGTTCTAACATATCTTAAGATGTTTAACTTTTTGCTGTGGTTGACCTTCTATAAAAAACCCTAATGTCATCTCACAAACATTCACATCATCAGCATGGCAAATATCACAAACGATTATTTCATGAATATGCTTGAGGTGGGAAGTGAGGCTACAGATGCCGAGATGATATATCTATTGGTACCAAGTTTACCTAGTAAGTATTTGTATATATGTATATATTATCATGCGTATAATGTTTTATCAGTTCATCCCATACTAAAATTGTTTTTTCTCATACTAAAATTGGATTATATACTTTCAGATTTATCAGCACATGTTTTATCACAGTCGGAAACAGAAGAGCGGTATAGACAAATTGGACGACAGGATCTACTGTCGAATAATGAGGTGTAACAGGAGATTTAGATGAAGATTACTTCAATCACCATGAGGAACACCGAATAATACACTGAATAATACACATCAACAGAATTATGTGCAACAGACACCATATGTAAGAAGAAGAAGTAGAAGAAGAAGAAACAGAGAGAAGTTGAATGAATAATATAGAAGAAACAAACAGAATGAACGGTATTGTAATGAACATCATGAAGATAGAACTTGTTATATATCTTATACTACTATTTTAGATGGTGAAACTACAGATACATGTTTAACATGCGAGTATACATTTCACACAGCATGTATTCAATCCTGGGTTATGTATAATAGGAATCGTACATGCCCTATGTGTAGATCACCTTCTATGCAATCTCCTAGATCGATTATACAGGAGACACCACCTCCGCTACATGATTAGGAGGACTTAAAGTTATTTTCACCATCATTTCAAATCATAGAAACGTCTTCACCATCCATCTTAGAATGAGTGTTGGTACATGTGTTTTTTTTCTATTATATGAGTGTTACATTTTTCTATGATATGACTGTTGTGTCATATATATGCAATATTTTACAAAATGATTAATTGATAGTTCCATAAAATAGGACATTCAAACTCTGCACTTCTATTCACATAAAACACTATATATTTAGGAATCTCAACCAGAAAAATCACTTTCATTCCAGATGTTGAAAACGATGGCCACACAAGTTCTCTCCGTTCAAAACGGTGATGATATACTCAACATCTAACATCAATACAATGATGTCTATTCACTTGAAGTCGGTTCAAATTCAAAACATTGAATGAAGTTTAACGGTTTGGTTGAAATTTTAGAATGTCTTCATGTATGGAGAAACATTGAAAGTGAAAAACGTTCAGTATTAGTTAATGAAAGTATTTGAGGAATATCAGTTTCTGAATTTTCAACTGTTTTCCTAATACATTGGTCTAAACATTCATCATCCAAAAGACACGTGTCTGTTCACGGTTGAGTGAGGGCAATGGGTAGAACAATACACACAACTAGGGCAGTAGAAAGTCTTGGGCACTCAGCTACAGCATATGAAGCAGCTAAAGAAGGATTGGAAAGGAAATATGGAGGACAAAGACGTCAGGCAAATCTCTACATAGAGGAACTTGATAACTTTCGTCCCATTAGGCCAGGCAATGCAAGAGATGTTGACAAAGTAGCAGACTATTAGCAGACTTGCTTGATGTACTTGTGATCAATTTACAAGAAGCTGGAAGAGGCGAGGAACTTGGAAATGGATCTTTATACATGAAGGTGCAAAAGAAGCTAACAGAGGTCATGCTTGCTAATTACAACCCTTGGGTATTTGAGCACAGCAAATCAGAGTGTGTTGAAACCTTACATCAGTGAATAATCAAAGAAGCAGAAGTCCAAACAGTGGTAGCAGAAATGCTTAAAGGATTGGGATCTAGAGAGAAAGACAAAGAATCACCCGCTATGGTTTTGCAATGAATTCAAGCAAAACAGCCCTGCAGAACACTGGCATGTGGCAAAACGTCTTGGCTTATGCTATCAATGTTTGAGAAGCAATCATAGAGGTGGTAATTGTACTTACAGCAGAATTTGTGGCATCAACGGTTGCCAAGAGAGTCACAATAGGCTTCTGCACTCAGATAGCAGCAGAGAATACAAAAGAGTAGAAAGAAACAACAGTGGCCCACCTAATGACCAACACCCAACATTGTCTGGCACAGAGGGGGAGCAGAAGACAACCACAGAGCATTCACACACTACAACAATGGAAACATCAATAAATGGATACAGTTGATTATAATACGGATCGGTTCATTATTTATGGTTGTTCAAAGGGATTTTGTCGTTTATGTGGAAAAGTGTGGAGAAGTTTCAAATTGTCAAAGTCTACACGAAGACGAATGCGTCAGAGAAGGGCCTATTCTTCTTGTTTGACAGGTATGGACCCGTTCTATATGTTATTACTTTCTGGGGACGTGGAATTAAACCCTGGGCCGACAAATAATTTGAGAAGCACTAAGTCAGCTGCAAAAGATGAATCACCAGATTTTTCGAATATTCTCCTTCGTTTAGAGAAAAGAATAGAGGAAGGTCAGGAAAGCATTATGGGGAATCAACATAAGATGTTGGCCCGGCTCTCGATCATCGAAAAAGAAATTGAAACTTTTAAAAAAAAAGATATCGATGACCTTAAAGCTAAACAATCGGCTTTGGAAGATAAAGTGAACTTGATTTCGGACAATGTTGGTGACATTTCTGATCATGGCCGCGATTTGCAATTTGTTATGGATCATCAGGAGCAATATTCATGGAAAAACTCAGTAAGGATAAAAGGAGTTGTGGAACAAAGCGAAGAAGACATCAAAAAGGTAACAATTGACACTTTAAAGAAGGAACTAGACCTTGATTTTGAAAACAGTGATATAGATATAGTGCACCGTGTAGGGTGTCGTCATGCCGAGGTACCTCGAGCGATATTAGTTAAATTTATGAGCCATAAATCAAAAGAGAAGGTGATGAGGGCGAAAAAGAAAGCAAAAACTGTAAAAATTCAGAAAGATTTGGCTCCCAGCATAAAACGTATATTCGATGAGGTAAGCTCGAAATGTAGATTTTTAAATATCGAGAGTGTATGGACCATTGATGGACAAATAAAATTTAAATATATAAATGATTCTCGTACCAATGAGATAAGATCTTACGTAGATTACAATGTTTTAGTGGATGCACGGCAATAGGATCTTGGCCGAGATGGAACAGCAAGCATAATAAATTGAACTCCAAATTCAATGTTCAGTTTACCTAAAAATCATTATCAAATTTTTCAACAAAAAACAAATCTTTCTAATAAAAATTCTCTAAACTTTTCTGTGTGGAATTTCAATGGTTTTGGAATTTCAAAAGCTCAAATTATCAAACAAACAAGTTGTGATCTGTTTAATAACATTTTAGAATGCAATGATTTAATTTGCTTTTCTGAAACTTGGAGAGATCCTACTGAGATATCATGTTTTAATTTAAATGACCATTTCTCTGAGTTTCACGAACCAGGTTGTAAGAATCATTTAGGGGGCAGACCTTCTGGGGGTCTGTCTCTCCTTATATGCAAATCAATTCTCAAGTATGTTTCCATTGTTTTTTCGGATAGGTATCATTTATGGTGCAAACTTAACAAAATCGGATTTGGTTGGGATTGCGATTTATTTATTTGTTTCATTTATATCCCCCCAAGCAGTTCAACTTTATTGAGAACAGGGCAGTCTCTGTCATTTGAAACCCTTCCATCAGAATGTGCTAATTACGAAAGAAAAGAGTGGGTTCTATTATGCGGTGATTTGAATGCCAGAACGAATGATGTCAATGATTATATTGAAAATGATGAATTGGATGACTATTTGCCAATAAATGATAATGACTTGCCAGATCAACAAATAGATAAAAGACTAACCAAAGATACCTATCCCATTAATGCAAACGGAGCCGCTTTTATTAACTTTTGTAAGTCTTCTGGCTACCGAATTATGAATGGCAGGGTTGATAAGAATAATTCCGGCAATTTCACCTTTTTTTGCTACCAATGGTAATAGTGTAGTGGACTATGCCCTTTTATGTCAAGAAAATTTCCCAATGGTCAATAAAATGAGTGTCGGTGAGCTATGCGAGCTGTCAGATCATAGCCCAATTGAGATATCTATAAAAAGTTCGATTCTCATCAATGAAGCTGAAACACAACCTGAGTTAACTGTTATACCATTGGTGAATCTAGTTACATCTGAAGAAACTAAACTCGTACAAAATTATAAAAACAATACTATTTCAATGATGGTTCAGCATTAGAAATTTTATCTTTGTCAATGGAAAGTCACGAGATAAATACTTTTCTTAAAGATATATCAAATCAATTGGACAATGGCGATTTATCCTTAGAGAAAATTATAGAATTATTGCGAAAAAAAATGATAGATTTATCTGAAGCTCATTTAAGCTCTAGAAATATGTTTCGCAAAACCAAAAACAACAAAAGTGTTAAGTTGAAGACTTGCCCTTGGTTTGATGCTGAATGTCAAGAAAACAAGCAGTTACTAAACAACAAAAGAAAAAAATATCAAGCTGCACTAAAACTCTATTCAAATAATCACAATAATCAAGTGACTGATCTTAAAGCTGCTTATTTTCAACAGTGAAGGGTTTATAAGAACCTGATAAAATACAAGCGTCACAGTTTCCTTGAAGAAAAGAAAACAGAGCTTTGGAATCTGAAGGGGGAAGCTCCAAAAGAATTTTGGAAAAAGTTAAAAATCAGAAAGGGAAAACCCAGTCTGAACTTTTCTAATATAGAATTATCAAATTATTTCAGTAATCTTTTAAATTGTGCAGAAAGTAGTGATAGCACTGAACCTGAAGTCTTAGCTCCTATCAACACCATGACGCAAATTCTAATTGATGACACTTTAAATCATGATATTTCCTTAGAGGAAGTCAAACTGATGGCCAAAAGGCTCAAAAGCCAAAAAGCTTCAGGGCTTGATATGCTGTCTGCTGAGCTTCTAAAATGCGCAAATGAAAATTTCATGATTGTTTTTACCAAACAATTTAACAAATTGTTACAATCTGGAACATTTCCAGAGGAATGGTCTATCGGTATAATTGTAGTTCTTTTTAAGGGGGGTGATGAAACAGACCTGAATAATTATAGGGGTATAACACTGCTAAGTATTTTTGGTAAGTTTTTCTTGGGTGTTTTGCTTGACAGATTAAATAATATCATTTCTCAATATGAGATTCTTGAACAAAATCAGATAGGTTTTAGAAAAGGTTATCAAACATCTGATCATATATTTACTCTACGATCTATAATTGAAAATTATTTCAGAAACAATAAAGGGCCCCTATATGTATGTTTCGTAGATTTTAAAAAAGCCTTCGATTCTGGGGACCATAAGCTGTTGGTACAACAGCTTGTAACGTATGGAATAAAGGGCAACTTTCTAAAAGTCATCAAGTCACTCTATGACCAGGTTAAATCGTGTGTGAGGGGTAACAATAGTCTAACAGATATTTTCCCTTGTAATAGAGGAGTGCGACAAGGATGCCTTCTTAGTCCAGTTCTTTTTGCTCTGTATTTAAACGATTTAAATCGCCAGGTTAAGGAATCTTCTCAAGGAGTTTTGGTAGATGATATATCTATTCATTCACTTTTATATGCTGATGACCTTGGTTTAATAGCAAAGGATAGAAAAGATCTTCAGTCACAATTACACACTTTAGATAAATTTTCAAACTCTCTTAAAATGGAAGTGAACTTAGACAAAACCAAAGTCATATTGATTCAAAAGCAGAAATCTGGCGCTAAATCTAAGAGAAACAAACCTTGGAAGATAGGTAATAAAGAACTTAAAGAATGTACATCTTATAAGTATTTAGGTGTAACGTTAAAATCAACTGGGTCATTTTCAGAACATATTGATAGAATAAAAGAGAAAGCTCTTTTGCTCTTATTTCTAAAAGCAAAGAATGGGGTGGTTTTCAGCCACATCTGTTCCTTTACTTATTTGATCATACATTTGCTCCCATTCTGAATTATGCATCAGAAATTTGGGGTTTTGAAGAACTTTCTAAATTAGAAACACTTCATCTTAAAGCTTGTAAATATGCTTTAGGTGTTCGACCCAGTACTACTACAGATGCTGTTTATGCTGAATTAGGGAGAGGAACAGTCAGAAGTTGCTGACAGACCCCATACATGGAGGTTTTTTCTAGTTGCAAGCGTATGGTTTAAGTATTTGATACTGAACTTGAAGATGTTTGCAGGTAGTTTGCTTTGAGTTTTTGACCACAGTGAATTGAGCTGTTTTAGGGAATGTTCAAGGAGAAAAGATATGATGAAACCCTGTGATTCTTCTATCTTCTGTCTTCAACCTGAATCACTCCTCCATATTGTTGCAGGCTGCAAAACATATCTAGGTCAAGGGCGTTATACCTGGCGGCATAACTCTGCTTTAAGTTTTATTGCTCAAACCTTACAATCAATAGAATCTGCTAAACTATATGCAGATCTTCCTGGCTATCTCTCTCCTTGTAGCATTTCTGGTGACAGTCTTCGTCCTGACATCATTCTTTCTACAGCTGACAATGTCCTGTATATTATAGAATTAACTGTGGGTTTTGAAACAAATTTAAACAATAATGCTCGTCATAAAGAACTAAAATATCATCCCCTTCTTACTGATCTTGCCAACGATTATAAACAGGTTAAATTTATTAATCTCAGCATTAGCTGTCTTGGCATATTTGGAAGTTCCTCTGACTCATTCCTTAAACTTTGCATGGAAAGAGGCATCAGCAACGGTGATCTAAACTTTATTATTTCTAAGATATCTACTATAATCATCCACTCTACATACTACATATTTTGTATGAGAAATAAGCCATGGTCTAACCCAGAACTCCTAAGCTACTAATATCATTGTATTTAGTTGCTAAGTATCGATTTTATATTGACTGTATTCTTTTTTTTTCTTTTTTTTTATTATTAATTTGTAAGCCAGCCGAATACAAATTACCTTGTAGTAAGTGAGATTTGTATTTGTAGAAGTAGCAATATATAAATGAATGAAGTTTAAAAAACAATTGTCGTTGAGCATGGTGACAAGACGCACTTTGTACACGATCAAAGGATTAATCGATTTATTTCTTTATTTGCTGTTTCATCTACGTATTTATTATATCAAGGTATTTTCGTGTTATTGCTGATCTGTTTTATCATGTTTCGTTATCGGTTGGTATCACTACTTGCATTGTTTGTGGTGTGTTCGTTCTTTGGTGGTGATTTCAAATCATTAGGCCGACATGCGTGGCGCTGTAAAGTTGAGATCAACAGACCAAGAGGACCCGATCCATCGAAACACGCAAGGCCCATGTAATACACCAATTTCAATCACTTTTGAGAGTAACGACCGTGTTAGTAACTGTACAGGTGTTACATGTTGTTGTGGAAAGGTCTGTAACGGTTTGTGTGGTTTAAAAATGCACCAGCACAGCTGTCGTGTTATCACCAGCCTGGAAAGCGAAACATTTGAAATCGAAGAACAAACAGATACAGATACTGGTCAAATACACAATAATGTCGATTGTAATTCACTACCATCAATCAAAGCTGGCATTAAACTACCCAAGAGTGATGCACAATGGCAAGCAGCTAACATGTACTTCGCTAGAGCAATGCATGTTTATGGAATAGACAAATCAAACATTAACAATACATTGTCCGCTATGACATCTATCATTTATAATTATTTCCGTGATACTTGTGGTGTCCTGGAGGTTACAGATGCCTCCCATTTGGATAACAAATACAAAGACTTAACAAATGCCTCACTAAAGACGCAGCTTAAGAACCTAAAAAAATGTAATGCTGACTTGGCTGAGATTAGGTTTGTTGCCAAGCTTTTGAGATCTAAATTAAGAGATTGTTCAA
>WIPJ01003001.1:78834-107329 GCA_018155075.1 Cassiopea andromeda | reverse complement strand
AAGAAGAATTTACCATGTTACAACATCCCAAAAGGTAAATCCCAGATAGAAAGAAGACGTGAAGCATGGATAAAGGCAATCTTTCGAGAAGATTGGAAAACAAGGGCAGAAGACAAAATGTTGAAGGCAACAATTTGTGCTGAACATTTTGTAACAGGTAGTTATCATGCTTTTTCAATTCTATAAGTAGTTTGATTTATGTGTTTGATATAACTAGTTTGATATATGTATTTCAGATGAGTACATATGTCTTACCCCAATGTTTATCTTATTAAATTGAATACCTTGTTTGTAGGCAAAAGATCTGATGATCCAGACAAAATAAACTGGATCCCAACAATTTTTGAACATAAAACGGACAGAGATCATAAAAAGAGTAGAAAAAGATTTGAACTGCTCCGAAGCAAAAGGGAAAAGGCGTGTATATGAAGAAATGCAAGATTCTATGGAGTACCTTACTGAATCAAGCATTCCCAAGGTAGAAGAATCTCTCCCTCCTTGTGAGGTTTCAGTGTGACCTTGATAGCAAGCAAGCAGAGATTCTTGGTCTAAGGATTGAAGTGGACAGGCTGGGCAAAGAAGGAAGAGAATGCAATGCAGAAAGTCACAAGGTAAGAGAAGAACCCTTGAAACGTAAAGCCAGAACACTTGGTTTTAGTTATATCAATGAATCAGATGAACATATGAACTTCTTTACAGGTGTGACCAGTGTGCACTTATTTCTTTGGATAGTTGATAGTGTAACACGTACTATTACATAATGCTCGACAAACGTATGTATAGACGACCACATTCTTATTGTTGTTATGAAATTAAGACTTGGCCTTCTCAACAATGATATAGCCCTCAGAGATGGCATCAAGTCAACTATGGTGTCAAAGATATACAGGAAATGGCTACCAGGTATAGCATCCTCACTGAAAGGTATTCGTGTCTGGCCAAGGTGAGCAGATGTTAGACTCAACATGCCACAGGCGTTCAACAAGCATTACGATACTTGTGTCTGCATAACTGATTGCAGTGAAGTGTTATAGAGAGACCAGAAAATCTATAAGAGGTCTAACTATAAACATAACAACACATTAACGTGTTTATGTTTTTCATTGGCATCAGCCCAGCTGGGGCAGTTACATTTCTATCAGCAGGCAGGGGTGACAGAGTATCTGAAAAGCAGATAAGAATCGAATTAGGATTCTTGAAAAAAGGGTTGCCTGGTGACTGTAACCTTGCTGATAGAGACTTTTTACTAGAGGATGAATTAAACAGGGTTGAAGCCTAGTTGAAAATCCCAAAGTGTACAAAAGGGAAGCCTCAGCTACCTGCAAAAGATATAGATGACTCACGAAAGCTCTCAAATGTAAGTTAAACTATGTGAGTAATGAACCCAGCTAGCATTGTTCTTTTTGCATTCTTTGCAGTACCATTTTCTTTTTGGGGTTCTAGTAATGTTGACACAAGTGTAATGATACCATTCTGTTTTGCAGGATTGCATCATTGGACCACTTTGAGGACGCCTACATAAGCAGTGCAACATGCAATCATTAGTGCTGTTGATATCTGAATTCCTAGAAACAATTTCTGGTAATATAGCTCTAAACAACTTTTCTAGCAACGTTTTCAAAACAATTCCAATACATTCTTTATCCTTTGGAGCCACACTTGATAAGCCCTCCTTACTGGAGGATGAAAAACATACAAGTATGCAAAGTCAACTCTACAAAGCTGTATCTGTAGTTGCACCTGGTAATAGTACTTATGATTTCTTTTCAGAAGTGTTGTGAGATTCTCCGATATTTTGATGTGGCCGCCATCTTGGCTTTGTGAAGGATAGTAAATGTGCAGGTGCCCATTGCCGTTGCTCTCTCGAATAAGCAGGATGACTTATGCAAGATGTGTTTTAGGCTTGTGCAAGAAATGGTGTATTATAGGGACGTGGCGGTAGGTGAGAGGGAAGTTTTCTATACTTTCTTGTTGATTTGTACTACTGTGCACATTTGCTTAGTTGAATTAGTGTACAACTGTGTACGAACATCTAGTAACAGATGCTGCCTGTCGAAACGACGATGGCTGTCTGCAATAGAAGAAATGTGGGTCAATATCTTCTGCAGGCATGCTCATGGCTTAGCATGCCAATGCGGCTTGTGCAGGTTCGGTTGCAGCAATGACATTGGAAAAGGTTTCTAACGTCGGTAGCGTCCCAAGCAGTGTGGTATCATGTGCGTTTAGCAGCCTTGTTCTGCTGTCTTGTATCGTCCATCTTTTTGAGGCTGCCATGCGAGGCGCTTTTCCAATTGCAGCAATTCATTGCCCTACGTTGCCAAGTGTCCATTGGGATGTCACATCGTTTGAACGTGTCCCCAAGCGTGTCTGTCCAACGCAAGAGCGGTCGGCCAGCACTTCTCTTCCCGTCTGCGAGTTCTCCACAGAGTAACTGTTTGGGTATTTGATTGTCTGCCATGCGAGTGACAAGACCAGCCCCTCTTAGCTGCATTTTGGAGAATGTGATTTCAATGTCAATGGCTTTGGCTCTCATTAGGACTTCATCATTGGTAAGAGATTCAGAGGATTGGTTGAAGGTGACGTTGTTCTAGCTGTCGGAGGTGTGTGACGTGTCTATGGTTTGAGTGTGGCCCTGGAGGTTGATGGTAGCACTGTGGAGGATGCGTCATGGCTTAGAAAAGAGTCAGACTATCAACACATTAGTGTTGCTGAGCTTGAGGCTGTGGCTCGTGGGGTGAACATGGCCATGGCATGAGGTTTCAAGACCTTTATGCTGGCTGTTGACTCACTCACAGTTGTCAGCTGGATGACCAGTGTCATTGAAAAGAACAATCATGTTCGCATGAAAACGTGCTGCAGAGACGCCTGTCAAGTGTCGTCTATGAGTGATTGGTGATATAATCACTGAATATGGTCTTGATGTAACAGTTCGCTTTGTACCTTTGGTGGAAAATAAAGCTGATCACATGACTAGAATACCCAAGAGATGGCTTGAGTACTGTGAGACTAGTGAGGAGGCTGCAAGTGTAGTTGCAGCTATCGAGTGCAGAAGATGCCAGTTGGGTGGCACATTTGCCTCACCATTTGGGTATTGATAGGACTCTCTTCCTTGCTCAGCAGATAGACTGTAATCTGTCACGTCAGCAGGTGAAACAAGAGTTGGCTGGATGTGAGGCATGCCAGTGGATTGACCCTGCTTTGCGGGGTGAGAATATGGTGTCCAGAGATGATTTATCTGTTGATAGCAATTGGTGCAGAGTAGCAGTTGATGTTACTCACTTTGATGCTCACTTGTATTTGTCAATGGTAGATTGTGGTCCATCACGGGTTGCAATTTGGCGACAGTTGCAAACTGAATCTGCAATGCTTATCATTGCTCAATTACGCAGTGTTGTTATTGAGCGAGGGCAGTGTAATGAGTTATAGTTGGATAACTCAATGGCATTCAGGTCAGCAATGGTTGCCCAGTTTGCTGACAAGTGGGGGATTGCTCTGCGATTCCAGGCTGCTTACACCCCGGGTGGCAATGGAAATGTTGAGAGGAATCATTGGACAATCAAGAGGATTGCAGAGAGGGGAGGAAGTACTCCTGAGAAGGCTACGTTTTGGTACAATGTGACGCCTCGGAAGGGGACAGAGGAGAGCTCTGTCCCTTCAACTTTGTTGTTTTGGTACCATTGGAGAGTGCCATTTGATGTAAATCTCTGTACTGAGGATGAGGATGTTGAGAGTTCATTTTCAGTTGGTGATGAAGGTTGGGTGAAACCTTCTCCACCTTTGTGTACAAAGCATTGGATGCCTGGTAAGGTGACCAGGATCGTGTCCAAGCACGCAGTATGCGTGGATGGCATGCCAAGACATGTGAGGGACAGTAGAAAACAGTGCTCTGGTGTTGGTAGAGGCTCTCATGGTCATCTTCAAGCAGATGATTTAAGGGAAGGGTCTGTACCTATAGAGCCAGGTGGAGTCCCTTTCACTATCCTTCCTTGTGGGGATGTGGGGGATAGGTTCTCTTGAGCAGACAAATGACTTGGAGGTACCCAAGTTGTCCCCAAGTAAGAATGAGGCTCCACAGGATTCAAGTCAGGGCCCCACTCAGGAAGGGACTGATGAGGTTCAGTTATAGCTTGAGGTTGAGCGAGGTGGTGAAGAACAGATCCTGCTCAGGAGGTCGCAGCATATAAGATGGCGTCCTGAGTATTTGGACCAGCATGAGTGCTAGGTGCCAGATATGTAGATATGTAGCTTTGACAAGCTGGGGGAGATGTTATGAGATTCTCCAATATGTTGATGTGGCCATCATCTTGGCTTTTTGAGAGACGGTAAATGCGCAGGCGAGCATTGCTGTTGCTCTCTCGAATAAGCAGGAAGACTGTCCTGGCAAGGGATAAGACTTGTGCAAGAAACGTTGCATTAGAGGGATGTGGCGGCAGGCAAGAGGGAAGTTTTCTATAATGTCTTGAGGTATCCAAACCACTGAACATTGCACTACTAGGATTACTGATATACAGCTCCTTAACAGATTTGTTGAAGATACCATGTTGATATAACGTTGGGTCCTCAACAGAGTAATAAGGACTACATTCTTTAGCTTTTTGTTCTGTAGGCAATGAGTTTTTTTTGGCCTTGCAAAATTGATCAAGGCTGCTGGTGAGGGTTGTACATTTCTTTTTGACGGTTTCCAAGAGCACAACATACTTGTAGAAGCTGTTGGTTTGTTTAGTTCAAAGTGTACAGCAGGTTCAAGCTTATACAGGACAGCTGCAACATGACTGCATGCTGATCCTAAATCTGCCATACAGGTGCAATTGCCAGTGAGAACCCAGCCATGATGCTTGTGTAGACAGACCCATACTCCATATAACTTTGGTTTCATTCCTTGTCTTTGACTTGGCAGTACCTTTAGGGCAGACATGTCCAAAGTCCAGCCTGCAGGCCAAATCTGGCCCTTGGTCAAATTTTATCCAGCCCACAGCCTAGTCATGAAATATATAATGCTCGTATACTGTTTTTTCGCTAGCAGCATTACTATTTTTCATTTACCTACTAGAGGCCAACAGTACTTTACACAAGACAACCCCCAACCCACTAGAATTCATGGTCAGTGGTTTTCCGCCATTATGTCTCAACAAATAACAAGTCGTATTCAGTCCCTGCAGTTGGCTCTCCTACAACTTTAATTGTTTTTCTGGTAGTTTCAGCAGCATAGCATGTTTGATGTCAGTGTGCAATGTGTTGAATAGTAAAGTGTCATGTTTTAAACCACAGGTGGTGCCACTGTTATGTCCTGTTTGCTGTGCCTGTCTCTCCCAGTTACTTACTGTTTATAATGATGATAAACAATTTTAATTGAGATCTAGATTCAGTATTGACTAGACTCTGTGAAAGCACGCTGTATTTTCCATTTATAACTTAGAAACATTCGAAATCTAACACATTGTATATAACTAAGGTTATAAGGATTGTTTGAAATCACATTGTGTCCCATATTTTATAATTGCAACACAACAAAAAAGGAAGAGTGGTATTGAGGGTTGATGCTTCAAGGATAGTAGGAAGTTTGACTATTTCTGACAGTGGCATAGCACTCTAATACTAAAAAGCTGTATCTGCCTCATTTGCAATGAGAAATTAGCTGTTTTTAATGAGTTCAATGTCAATCAACATTACCAAATGAGCCACGCTGACATGTACAACAAGTTACAGGAAGGAATGTAGCAAGAAAGTGAAGCAACTTGGAGCTAGTGTAACATCACAGTAGCAGTATTTTGCAAGAGCCCGAGAGTCAAATGAGAGCACCACAAAGGCTAGTTACGAAGTAGCAGCGCTTATCGCAAAGCATAGCAAGCCTTTCACCAAAGGAGAATTTGTTGCATGATGACTATTGCAAAGACCATCTGTCCTGAGAAGCAGAAAGAGTTTGCTAAAGGTTGCCTGGCACATAACACTGTGGCACGTAGAATTGAGGAAGTGTCTTCAGATATCAAAAGACAATTGGGAGTCAGAGTAAAGGAGTTTGACTTCTTTTCGCTGGATTGTGACAAAAGCACAGATCCCTTGGACACTGCTCAGTTACTTATCTTCTTGAGGGGAGTGGATAACGACCTGAACGTCACTGAAGAACTTCTTGACCTCCAGAGCTTGAAAAGCCAAACAAGAGGAGCAGACTTATTCCCTACAGTTAACACTGCCGTTAATGACATGAAACTCTCATGGAATAAAATGATAGGGATTATTACTGATGGAGCACCATCTATAACCAGCAAACGACGTAGATTAGCACCATTTATAAGCAACAAAGTAAGCGGAGAGGGGGTAAAGCTGTAAAACAACATTGCATCATCCATCAGCAAGTTCTGTGTGCCAAATATCTCCGAGATGAAAACATTATGAAGCCAGTTGTAAAGGCTATTAGCTATATCCGCTCTAGAGCACTATGCCACCATCAGTTTCAACAGTCTCTACAGGAAAGTGATGCAGAATATGGAGATGTTGTTTATTACACTGAAGTGCAATGGCTTAGTTGAGGGACTGCACTTATGCGCTTCTACTATCTTACGGTTGTTTTCCACTGGGCGGGAAACTGCGAGTGGTCCACTCACAAAACCAAGTGGTTTCTCATCCTGATGGAAATTGTTTGGCGGAAAATAAGTGACGGAGTGTGTGAGAAGCAAGACAAGATGGCCGCCATAAGTTCACAAATGGAAATAAAGCTTGTGTTGTTGTTTCTGCTGCGGAGAAGATTATGAAAAATACAAGAAAAAAATGTGGGTCGGAAAAGTTGTCCAAGATCGTCACTTGACAGGTGACTTTCACTTGTCTGTTTTCACATGTCACCATCTACCTTTGAAGAACTATTATCTTGGGTTGCTCCACACATAATAAGATAGACAACAAGGTTTTGTGAGCCAGTACATCCAAATGAGCGCCTTGCTGTGACTTTACGGTACTTAGCTACAGGTGATGCCAAGTTAACCATAGCCAATAGCCGTAAGCTATCGAATTAGCCCTACTACAGTTGGAAGGATTATGGAAGAGACATGTAAAGAAGTGTGGATTGTGCTTCTGGAAAGGAATTATCTATCAGTTCCAAATAGTCAAGCTGCATGGAACACAATTGCCAAAGCTTTCAACGAAAAATGGAATTTCCCACATTGCTTAGGAGCAATAGATGGGAAGCATGTTGTAGTGCAAGCCCCTTCATGAAGTGGCTCTGAGTTTTACAAAAGAACACTTAGCATCATTCTTTTGGCGACCTGTGATACACGTTATACGTTTGTTTTGGTTGATGTAGGTGATGCTGGGAGACAAAGTGATGCTGGGGTGTACACAAACAGGAAACTTGGCCTTGAAAATGAAAATCAAAAAGTGAACCTCCCCCCACCGGAAGTGATAAATGGAACTCAAAAAAGTTTCCCATTTGTATTTGTTGCTGATGAAGCATGTTCATTGACACAGCATATGCTAAAGCCATACCCTTTCCATAGCCTTGATGAGCATAAGCGTGTTTTACATTACAGACTATCAAGGGCAAGGCAAGTAATAGAAAATGCCTTTGGACTTGCAGCTGCAAGATTTAGGATTTTCCATCGACGATGTATAATTGGAAAGGCTGAAACTCTTGTTGCTATAACAAAAGCCATTGTGGCTTTGCAACATTGTTTGATGTCACTGGATGAAACCGACAGATGCCTATACTGGCCTTCAAACATTGTAGATAGGGATCAAGACTTTGGAATGTGGAGAGAAGAGAGTAGTGTAATAGACAGCGTTTGACGTCAAAAAATCACATGGTCAGCCTATTGTTTACAGGCAAACTCAACCTATTGTTCTCTATTCCCAAGGGAGTAATAAGTATTGAAATTCGATCAAATTCTCCTCCGCAATGTCAAAACCACGTGTTTATTACGTCACGTTAAAAATTTTACTCAACCTATTGTTCTCTAACCCTAACTCTAACCCTAACCCTAGCCCTAATTTTATTTGAGAATAATTATAAAAAAATATGGATAAAAAAGAGAAAAATAAATAATATACAAGGGTTATGCGCCCCTCACGATTATATTAGGTTAAGACATTGAAAATCTAATCATTTGGAAATTGAGTTGCAAGAAGATGGATGAAAAAGTATCTATGTTAATTGAATTTTGAATAGAAGGGAAATCAATATCTGTTTTAGGCCGAACAGGAGGATATATAACGGTGATAGATTCTGATAGGATGAAAAATATTGTGAATGAGGAGTTAAAGGAGAAAATATTTGACATTGCGAAGGAGATTTAATTCCGAAAATAAATCATTTGGAAAGTGAGTTTGAAGATGATGGAGCGTTTAGTAGAGTTGGAGACAGATGGAAAATGTATGGTGGTGTATGGTGAAAGTAGAGAAATATTAACAATAGAAGTAGAAGATGAAAAACTAAAAATGAAGAAAGCGGGATTTTACGAGATATTATCAATCTTGCAAAAAGAGTTGACTATAGGAGTAAAAGTAATACAGACAAAGGATGGATTAAAGAGTAAACACGAGATATTGGTGAATGGAATGCAAATTGTAGGAGGAGGAGGAGAGAGGATAATACATCAGAAGCAAGTGCGTGGAGTTGGAGAAAATCAAATGTTAAACTTGTATGTGAATAATTATGATCAAGTGGGAATGGAAGTGCAAGGTAAAAGAGAGAAATTAGACATTCAACAGAGATTATTAGTGGAGTTGTATGCAAATGCGAGTGAGATAAAGGAGAGTATAGAGGGATATTACAGAGAACATGATGAGGCACGAGAGGAAAATGTATGGAAAGATGTGGTGATAATATCATGGTCTAAAATTGTAAATGAAAAGCTTCAAGACAAATGTTCAGAGTATTGTTTAGGATGCAGAGGTAATGAGGTGAGCCATAGAGATGATTGCTACCGCGGGAATAATTTCAAGTTTGTATTACATCATTTCCCAATAATTCTAAAAGATGTGCTAGCAATACGCAAATTTTGGAAGTGCGAAGAGATAGAAGAGAACCCGTATGAAGAACAATTGATAAAATGTGTGGATGATTTCCTACACAATAACGGTGACAGAAACCATACAATATGTCAAAAGATACTGAGTAATATATTTTTCCTGTGAGATATATCGAAAGCATTTAACACAGAGACGCATGGACATAGTTTAGTTAAATCACGATGGTTGAAAAGAGACTTGTATTGAGGATGATGGCTCAAGTTATAAGGAAAGCGTTAAGAACAGTTACCGCTAAACATAATGTTAGAGATGTTAGCATTACAGAATGCACGGAGATCTTGCTAGAGAGTATTAGTAAAATAGCAAGAGAGCATGCTACTATACTTGAAACAACAGGTGAAGAATTTATGGACAGCGAAGAATATGATGAAGTGATGGACAATCAAGAATGTGATGAAGTGATGGAGAAGCAGGAATGTGATGAAGTGATGGAGAATCAAGAATGTGAAGAAGAAGTGAGAGAAAGTGATGAGTTGATAAACGAGCTTATCGAGGAGTTGAGTAAACAGCCATCATATCAGCAATACGATGAATTGTTGGATATGATAGATGAAGCAATAAAGAAATTATCACACCAAGATGAGGCAACGCAAGATATATCAATGCAAGATTCAATGATGGACAAGATAATGGAAGAATCTGACGCAGATCAGGACTTTCCAGACTTTAATACTTTAATAGAGATAGTTCTGGACAATGAAAACAAGTTAGTAGTTAACATTCCATTTAATGAAATACTCTTTTAATCTTATAAGATGTTACATAATGAGTTTGCTCTTTCTCTTGCGTAAATTCTAATCCATAGTCTATGACAATCAAGCCATGGTTTCAATATATTTAGGTAAAAATTATCGAATAAGGTAAGAATTTTATATGGTCCGTCTTCATGGTAAATCGTGCAATAAGCGGTGAAACCATATGCAGCAATAATGCGTCCAAAAGTGATTTTCCCATCGCTAAAAATAAACCGCAATGCTTCAACGAAATCCACTTTAGAGTTTTGTCTAACAATATTATAGAAAACAGGATCACTCTCCTGAATACTTTTAATTTCTCTAAACATCCTTTTGGTGATTAATTGTTCGTTCAAAGTATATTCACAAAGTGAGTTTCGACTCAGCATATCCATAAGACATCGAATAATTTTAAATTCATCATCCATTTTTAACATCCAAGTTTACACCATTTATTACAATCTGTTGGTCTACATTTAACCTCTGGTCCAACAGGTTTTCTAGTTGTAGTTGTATTCGCAGTAGGTTTTTTAGTTGTATTCACAGTAGGTTTGCATCCAAGTGTGCATATATTATCACAAGCTGTTGGACTACAAGTAAGTTTCACTGGCTCTGTAGGTTTTTTAGTTGTAATTACTGGCTCCGTAGGTTTTTTAGAGTCACACCCAAGTTTGCATTTACTATTACAAGCTTTTGGACTACAAGATGGTATTGCAGTTTTTTCAGTTATAGTTTTTACAGTTGTAGATGGTGGGTTTGTAGCTGTAGGATCTGTAGTTGTAGATGGAGGATCTGTAGTGTTTGGTAGATCCGGGGTAGTTGGAGGATCTGTAGTGTTTGGTAGATCCAGGGTAGTTGGAGGATCTGTAGTGTTTGGCGGATCCAGGGTAGTTGGAGGATCTGTAGTGTTTGGTGGATCCGGAGTAGTTGTAGAATCAGTATGTAAATTATCAAGTGTTCTCAGAATAAGTTGGTCTACACATTCATCATCTAAAAGACATTTCTGTAACTCAGTTTCCCACCGATGAGTGAGTGCAATTGGTAGAACAATACACAAAACCAGAAGAAACACAATTATCAGTGTCACACAAAGCCAAATTGCTTTTGCTTTATCAATAGGACAATACATTAGGCCAATCTGTTTGTATCTCGATCGTTCATAAACGTGAAATGATATTCAATGCTGAGGGTTGTGACTTTATAATCTTTTTCGAAAAATTAAAAGCGCATGTGATCCATCATTTTTCACGTTACCGGGGGTATTCTAAGATCGGTAAGAGATACTTGGAGATTAGTTGGACTACCAACAATAATTATCTTCCATCGAAATGTTTTCACATGTTGTAACTTTACAGTATTAACAAGGACCTCAATAAGATGCTGTTGTTTGAGACTCTTATCGAATTCAATAGCATTACAATTAAGTCTCATAACTTCAACTTCAGGGTTTGCACTTAACCTCTCTAAATTTAGAAAATAACTATGAATACTACATTCCCAATCGGTTGTAAGTTTTGGCAGTAAATGCGTAATATCAATTGGAGAATTGAATGTTTTCACACTAAGAAAATACTCTAGACCGCTCATACTGCATATATGATTTTTTCGGAGTATTCT
This sequence comes from Cassiopea andromeda, assembly GCA_018155075.1. Taxonomy (NCBI): domain Eukaryota; kingdom Metazoa; phylum Cnidaria; class Scyphozoa; order Rhizostomeae; family Cassiopeidae; genus Cassiopea; species Cassiopea andromeda. The sequence goes on along the minus strand of WIPJ01003001.1, from coordinate 95,960 downwards.
TATATTTATACTAGATTGAAGACAAGAAAAACACACACACATGAGAATCTAAATTTAATCAGATTCTAAATCAGAATATTTCCAGCAATCACATTGTGCATTACCATCATATAACCACCCACAATGCGTACAGTGAGACTCACCCTTTTCATTAACTAAAAAAGGACAAAAGTTTTTATAGTCTCTGAATAATGCATTCGGATTAAGCATGCCTGAAGCGATATCGACATCAAGAAAAAAGTTCCCAATATCATCTACTGTGAACAGCATTGATGAATTTCTTTTCACCGTTACAAATGGAGGTAGATCTTCTTTAACGCTGTTGATAATCTCCATGAAATTAATATTCAACCAATAACTTGTAGTCACGCAATTTGTTCTATCATCAAGTGAACACCATTCGAAACATTCATGCTCAACATATCTGTTTTCCCCACTTTTGCTGGTTTCTAGAACATAGTAGAAATTCTCTGTATCTTCAGCATTTTGGCAGAATACTCCATCGCAGAGGATGATATCATTACTCAGCTTGTAGTAGATATTTGTATCAAAGCCAGCATGTGGAAGCGCTAACCCAAATGAGTCAACTTTATTAGCATCCAAGAACAGTCGTTTATGGAATGAATACATCTTGATAAATGAAAGCTTATGCATACACCCGCTTATATATACATAAAACATTTTCTAAATTTAGAATTACTCATGTTAATAACAAAGAACTGGCTAAAATCGACCAGTTACGATTTGCATAACAAAAAACTGGCTGAAATCGACCAGTTACGATTTGCATAACAAAGAACTGGCCAAAATCGACCAGTTACGATTTGCATAACAAAGAACTAGTAAATTAACATAGGAGTATAAATTCAACGTTCACATTAATCGAATTAGTCATGGCACAAATAATTGATTGGAGGATGATGTTCGTATGTCGTTTTGTACTAGACCATACACACAAAGAAATAGATTACATAGACACTTGAGAACTGTTCATTCTGATGAGATCGAGGCTGAAAAGATTGAACCTGAAAATATTGATCAGAATAAAAGGAAAAGTAATGATGATTCAGTACCTGCGAAAAGAGTAAGAATTGGACAATTCAAGTGTCTTTACTGTGAAAACACTTACGATAATAAATATAATCGAGATCTACATGTACGATCAACTCATCAAGGTGATGTGATTAGAGATGCACCTGTTGAATTTATTGGTGGTGGCGGAAGAAAAAGATTACCAATTTTCAGCATGTGAGAAATGTTTTAGATGGGAAAAGACCTAAAGCATCAGAGAAAGCGAAAAAGTCAATTGTTATTTACAAATTCAAGAATGTTAACCCTGTAAATATACAACGATTGCCAAACATCAATGCCCGACTTCAAGAAATACAAGAAGAATATACCAATGCTATTTTCAATGAAAGTCAACAACACAACCAAGGAATTAAATATATGACGGTGATGGAGTTGGTATTCAAACGATTGGTGATGGATAAACAACAGTATGAATGGATGCATCAACCTGTAATCTACAATTCAAAAATGCAAGAATTAGTGTATGGGACTACAAATGAGCAAGTTGTAGATAGAATGCAGGATTTCACAGAAAAGTTTTGGGATTTTGTGGAAGAGTTTCAAGCAGTAGGGAGCGGTTGGATTTTAAGTTATATCAAGCAAGCAAATTTAAATGTATTTGACTTTGAAGTGATTAGCGGTGGCAAGTATTTACCACTCCCCAAGACAATCAAAAACAAAATGGCATGCATCAATATCCAGAATGATGATGAGAAATGTTTCAAATGGGCTATCCTTGCAGCATTGCATAACGGGGATATAGACGAAAATCATGATAGAGTGACAAAATATCATCCATATCAAAATGAATTGAACGAGGAAGGACTTGTGCATCCTGTGAATCCAATGGAAGAGAAGATGCTGAAACAATTTGAAGATAATAACAATTTACTAATCAACATTTGGGGATTGACAGAAAAGAATAAAGTTGTTGTATACAGATCTGCACACATTGATCGTGAACATGATGTAGAGGAGGAGTGGAAAGAGATTGTACTTTTACTAATTATTACTGACGATGGTGAATCACATTATGTTTATGTGAAGAATATTAGCCGTTTGCTGAAAGGACGCAAAGCACATAAGGATCACAGAAAATTATATTACTGTTTATCATGCCTTACACATAAATTAACACAAGAAAAACTGGATGAGCATAAGAAAATATGCTACAAGAAAGGCAGTGTGACATATCCAGAAAGAAAGACTACAATGCAATTTGATAATTTCAAGAACATGTGGAGACTACCATTTGTCATATATGCAGATTTTGAATGTATTGTGGAAAAAGTTGATGATGATGTTAATAATGGTAAGTTAAATTATATTGTCTTTTTAAAATGACAGTAATAATAATTTTAAAATGATATTAATAAATTTTAAAATGATATTAACAATTTTTATTATCTTACAGGTACAAGGAAGGTTATTGGAGATCATAAACCTATTGCTGTATCATACAGTATTGCATCAATTGACCCTCATTGGCGCAGAGAAGTGAAAACATACACCGGCCTCGATTGTGTGGATTGGTTTCTTAAAGAAGTACAAAAGGTTGCTAAAGAAATTCAGAACGTTTATTCAAAATCAATGCCAATGATAAACAAGACTGATGAGGAGGAACTTAGACATATGCTATCAACAAAATGTTGTTTATGCAAACGCCGGTTACATGATCATGATGATTTATCAAGAAAACAAGCTGATCATTGCCACATCACCGGGAAATATCGCGGTCCAGCATGTAAACATTGCAATCTGAATAACTTGACTTTGAAAGGTATTCCCATTCCTGTTGTATTTCACAATTTCAGTGGATATGATTCTAAACTGATTATGCAACATGTTCAAGATTTAAACTTGAGTGTTATTGCAAGTTCAACGGAGAAAATCAGATGCGCGACATTATTCTCACGAAGCAATGGTGGTAATGATGATGATGATGATGTGGAGGAGGAAAGCAGACAGAAGAACAGATTCAGAACCTTAAACTTTATTGATTCACTGGCATTCCTAAACAGCAGTTTGGATAATTTATCATCTATGTTGGAGGATGGTGACAAGCATGATTTAGATGCATATCTAACATATACATGTTTGAGAAAATTCCGATCAGAGGAGGAGGTGAATTTGTTGTATGAAGGAAGAGTCAGACATGGTGATGAATTACAACAATTGGTGAACGAAAGATCAAGGAATCACGCTGCAATAAAAAAGGAAACAGATATTTCACCATACGATACATTTGATTACCAAAACAGGATTTTTGATGACATCACCTTGACTGAAATGGAGCATGCGTGGAAAGATCGAGCAAAAGAACTTGTTACAAAGAAAGGTGTTTTCCCTTACAGTTGGTTTGATAGTGATGATAAATTGGGGAATTCACAACCACCATCTCAAGCTGATTTCTTCAATGATTTAACACAACAACACATTAGTGATGAATTGTATCAACACATGCTAGATGTATGGCATCATTTTGATTTTGGAAATTTTGGTGAATATATGGAAATGTATATGGAGTTGGATGTCATCTTATTACAATGTGTAGTTGAAAGGTTCAGAACACAAGCTGCAGGAAATTACAGCAATTTAGATCCTATGAGGTATATAATTTATTATTATTTATTCATAACTTCTTGATAATATATCTTTGATATCTTCTCCTCCTTCTAAATCTTTGATATTTTTCACTTACATTATCTTTCAGATACATTTCATTGCCTGCATTTTCATGGGATGCGATGTTGGAAAAAACCAAGGTTAAACTTGAATTATTATCCAAGGAAAAGTCAGACATTTACCTCACAATTGAAGAAAGTATTCGTGGTGGGATCACATCTGTGGTAAAGCGAAAGGCTGAAGCAAAAGACAATACAAATTCATTGTTGTATTTGGATGCTAACAATTTGTATGGATGGGCAATGTCACAAGAACTACCGTATGGGGAATTCAAATTCATGAGCGGAGTCGAGCAATTGAATTCTGCAGATTTAGACAAACCAACCGCAAACGTGCTCAATTTAATTTTATCAAGACCCGATGGAATTGGATATACATTCAAGTGTGATATTGTTTATCCCGAGAATTTGCATGATATCCATTCGGATTTACCATTTCTACCTGAAAGAAAAGAACCGACTGAGGACATGTTATCACAAACACAAAAAGATTTATATGCTCAAACGTATGGTGAGAAAAAATTCAAATCAAGCATGAAACTGATTCCGAATTTGGAAAACAAAAAAGACTACATCACGCATTACGTCAATCTCCAACAAGCAATTGAGAACGGATTAAAAGTTGAGAAAGTGCACAAGATCATTCAATTTAGGCAAAAGGCATGGATGAAACCATACATTGACTATAACACAGAAAAGCGCAAGCATGCTGTTGGAAAGTTTGCTAAAGATTTTTACAAACTTATGAACAATTCAGTTTTTGGCAAGACAATGGAAAATGTTCGCAAACATTGCAAACATAAAATTATTACAGATGGTGAAACATTGCGAAAGTATACAAGGTTAGTAGACTATTAGAAGAGCTATTGTTAGAGTTTAAGCTATGTATTATTGTAATGTATAATATTGTATATTTTATATTATTATATTATATTATTTCAGATTGCCGAATTTCTACAATGCAGTTGACATCAATGATGAAATCACAATTGTGCAAATGAAGCATGAAATGACTGAATTGAACAAGCCGATATATGCGGGAAGTACCATCCTGGATTTGAGCAAGACACTCATGTACAAGTTCCATTATGAATTTGCAAGACCGAAATTCAGCAAAAATGGTAAAATGCCAGAATTTTGTTATATGGACACGGATTCATTCATTTACGATGTTCCGATGAGTGTTGAAGAGAGAGATGCGGTTATTCTACAGATTCAAGATGATTTCGATTGTAGTGATTACCCGCCAAATCATCCGTTAAACTCAGATGTAAACAAAAAGGTTTGTTTATTCGTTTGTTTATTCGTTTGTTTAAATGTTTGTTTATTAGTTTGTTTAATGCTTTCATTGCTTGTAGGTTATCGGGAAAATGAGAAATGAAAACCCTGGTGATAACATCACAAATTTTGTTGCCTTAAGACCAAAAGTATATTCATTTGAGACTGAGAGTGGAGCTAACACTAATAAAGTGAAAGGTTGCAGCAGCAAAGGTTTATCATTTGAGAGATACAGACACGTACTGGATAGTAACTCATCAACTTTTCAGACGAGATGTCAAATTCAATCAAGACATATGAACATGTCTACAGTTGAAGCCACAAAACTGGAACTTACTCCATTTGATGATAAGAGATATATTCTAAAGGATAAATTTACAACCCTGCCATATGGACATTTTAGTTTAGATTTGGACTAAAGAAAAGACATTTTTCATTTTATAAAATTGTTATTAATATAATCTAAAACGAATCTATCGTTTTCAAATTTATTATCTTCATTAAAAATAGCAAGTATTTTTTCCATAGGTCTCTTTTCTGTTATACGTTTACTTAAAAAGTATATGCAATAATGTCCACACACATCACTATTATAACTTTGCAATTGTTTCCTATTAACCCTTAATTTTCCACATGCAATCCCACCATATCCGCAACCAAAATTTGTATGCTTATCTATAAATGTTCTAATGTCTGGTTTTGGCATACCCCCATAAGAATCAAAAAAGTCACAATTTCCATATACATCAAAATATAAAGCAACCCAATGTGTTCCTCTTGTTCCAAAATCTGATTCATTGGATATGACAGCGAATGGATATCCTGTAATTTTAATATTTTCCAATTCATTTTTCCCAAATACTCCTCTGAAAATAGGTTGAAACTGTTTCATAATATAGTTAAGTTTTATATCGTTCATTACTCTTTACTTGTTGCTTCTGTTGTTGTTGTTGTTGTTGTTTGTTGAGTTACACGACTCTAACAACTGAACTATTTCTTGTCTATAACTGGTCTTTATCTTCACAGCTCACAATGGGTTTCATATTTAAGCTATTATACAGAGGGTTGCTTATATACGGAAATCTACCAGTTCTTGTACACATTGTTATTAGCATCAATTTCACTAACAGAATCCATCAATCCATAAAACAACATTGTATGCGCTCCTCCTGCAGTTGGTGCATTAAAGTTTATGTCAATTCTCAAATTTCCTGATCTTGCTGGGAAATATTCATACAAAGCATTTCTACCTTTCGGTGTTAAATCTACCACCCAAATATTGTTAATTGGCCATGTGTTTTCATTCAACAGTGTGCTTTTGTTTCCTGAGGCATTCAAAATTTGAAGGAAAGCCTCTTTATAATTATTATTTGCAAAGTCTGTTTTGATGGGTTGACTTATGGGAATTCCATCAATATAGATGCGCACCTCTGAAATATTCAAATTTCTGTAATAGAATGGATTCTCTGAACGCGAACCATTGTATGCTGAATTCTTAATAATTGCAAACATCAACAATTTCGGCACTTTCCCAGAAAAGATATTATCTTTTTCCCAATTACGCAATCCACCCTCAATAAGACTAGTTGTCATTGTAGGAGTAGGAGTAGGGTAAATAGCCCTTCTCTTTTGTAAATTTCTGTAAATGTGTGTAGCTACTTCCGGTGTGAGTTTCACAGTTCTAATTCTTAATTTAATTGCTTTAATATACACACCATATGTTTTTATTGCTGCGGCATTACCATAAGTTAAAAGAAAATCATCACTGTTTGGAATGAGTTTGAACATAACTCTTGTTTTTGGTAACAAAAATCTTTTCTGAGCCAATGGTCCTAAATGAGGTTTCATTATCACTTGAACAGTTTCCCATCATCAAACAATGCAGATCGTACAGTTAATCCTCTGTTAGTATTATCATCAGCATGTGTTTTTGTCATTGCAGCTGCTGATGCTGTGTCGGGAATATACCCCTCAAGTCTTGCTCTACCTTCCAAATCTCTCTCATCATATTGCAACATATTCTCAAAATCAACCTGGTAGGGGTACGTCCCCGTAGATGGATTCATTTCAACATCACCCTCTTGAATTGTAATCTGCTTAAACATTGCATGACCAAAATTAGTACAGATTCCATAATCAGCATCTTTCATATCTATAGCTAAGTTTGCATTGGTTGCCTTGTTATACTTTCAGTAGAATTCAAATCTATGAAATCAACCTCGGATTTGTTAATAACCTCGATTTGAATTGTTTCCTTGCTATTTTCTGGGATTGCATCTGACGGATAATAGTCTGTATCTGTTCTTGATATAACAGATGCATCACTAAAAGGTTGCTTGAATAAATTTAGTCCCTCAGACATGTTGACACTTGTAAACTAACTAATAGTGTTACTTGACTTGCTTATATACCTCTTTTTTTCCGATAACGACGACGACGTCCACCACGCATTTTATTTATAGCAGCATCTGCACCTACACCCCCTGCCGCCACCGCAGCACCTTTTCCTAATTCTTTCGCTCCACGTATTGCTAGTCTCTTAACTGCTTGTTTTGTTACTCTTTTAGTCACTTGTTTTGCAACCTGTCTCCCTGCTTGTTTTGCAACCTGTCTTGCCACTGTCTTTGCAATTACACTCCCCATATTTACATGCGATTTTTTTCTCTTATCCTTCCTTTTATAACCATATCCTTCCATTAATTCAGTTGCTTCAACCCCACCATCATCTTTTAACATATCATCAATTACCATTGACGCAGCAACTGATGCTGCTAATGAAGCCATTATACTAAAATACAATTATCTAAGCAGTGTATTTATAGCTATTTAAAATATCTCCACTTATCTAATTCCTTATCGGGAACACCCGCCTCTTTCCAAAAGGATCTGGGTATTATATTCACTCTTTCCCATTTACCGGTTTTCTTATTAAACACGCGTGGGTTTGTTCCTTTTTGTAAAATTCCCATTGGGGTTGCCTTTATTGCTGTTTTAAAAAACCAGTGTTTTATTTTATCAAATATACCTCCCCCATGTAATTTCATACGTTTCTTTTGTTTCTTTTGTTTCGGTCTCTTTTGTTTCTTTTGTTTTCTTTTAGGCATTTTAGAAAGTCGCACCTGAATAAATAGCGCGTTCCGCTTGTCTGACTAATTGTTCATGTGTTAATCCACCTTTTATAGATGATTTCTGTGGTACTAACTTTTTCATTTCCATACTTATATCTTTTCTACTTTTTGATTTTATTTTTTGTGGAGGGTTTCTCATAACCGATCCAACTTTCTTGTTAATTGCTTGTGTAACCTTTTTTGGTAATGTCTTAACTCCTACACGTTTCTTAACAACTTGTGCAACCTTTTGTTTCAGTTGTGATTGAATTTTTCTTTTAATTTGATTTAATTTCTTTTTTGCTGTAGCGGTAGCTTACCTTTAGCTTTTCTCACAATCTTCGATTTAACAATTCTTGATCCTTTTTTAACTCCTGCTTTAATTACATCTTTAATCCCTTCACCCTCTATATCTATTACCGGCTGTTCATATATTGGCATTGATCCACCAGTAAATGGAGTTACTATTCCAATAGGTTTGGTTCTTACGGAATAGTCTGTACTAACAGAATTCATCGTTTTCGAAAATGTAATGTTAAATAGATTTTTCCGCTTGTAATATGATTTCCTTTTTCTCCACGAACACTTACTGTAAAGTTGTGAGACTGACGATGCTTTAACGGAATATACTGTAGTTCATTAAACTGTCTCCAATTTATACCTTTTTTGATCTATCTAATGAAGTAAGTCTCAGCAATGGTGAATTAATGGATCCTACTATTTGATATTCAATCAAATCACAATACACAAATATATTCAATCCATCTTGTTTATATTGATTTTCCACCACATTTACATTACCTATTGCGTTCTTTATTGGATCAATCATATTAAAATCTAATGCTTTATTCGTTAATGGTGCATACGGTAATGGAATTCCTGTTCTTGTTATCACCTTGGGAAGATTTGTCAAATTCGTCAACCATGTTGATAACTCTACTGAATGTATGTAATAGGGTAAGTGTAAATATATCAAATTTCTATTCTCATCAATCTCGAATTTTGGTAATGTGAAATATCTATCTGTAGTAATTAACTGTTTTCCACTAGTATTTCTAAATTGAATTCCTATCACATGTTTTATTGAATCAGTATGATCTTCTATCCCTTCATTTAATAATTGAACGATAGTTTTAATATCAAGATCTCCTTTATTATGCTTATGTACACTGGTTATACCAATACTCGCCTCAAACTTGTCTGAGCTACGTCGTTGATAATTCCATATATCAAATTCCGAAAGTTGCACACGTGTCACTGAATTATATGATGATGCCAATAAATTTTGACGATCACTCTCATTATACAACCCATCATATTCAACTTTTAATATGAATCTTAAATCCAGTGCCTCTTTTGCAATATCCTTTTGTTTTGCTTTTACTTGATTTAGAGAGAAAGGTGTATAGTCATACATAATATCAAGTAATGCAACTTCATATTCATCATCTAATTTTACAATGTTTTTAAAATCAACTACTTTTTCCTTACTTCCATTTTCAATTTCTATTTGCATATACTCGTTAAAAATCATGTTTCTTCTGGAGTTATTTTCAATACAAGAAATGGTCTACCTACAATCGTCTCATATTTATACTGTAATGGTTGGTTATTTACATGATGTAATAATCTACAACGAATATATGAAAACTCCTTAATTTGTATCGGTAAAAACATATCCTGTCTACTCTCATCAACTTCAGTATTGACATCAGATACATTTTCAGTAACACTTCTTATTATTTGACCTGTAGTTCCCGATAATTTATTACTTGCGATAATGCTAACTTCAACATCCACTCTTCTATTAATTTCATCATCATTCTTATGTTTGATAATTTTTCTTACACATGTTGCTGTTGTTCCTCTCCTTATTACATTGGTTAAATTTGAAAAAATCACACTAACATAATTTCCACGCGTGTTTTCAATAATAATTGGTTGTAAACGGATACGTTTATTATCAGATTCCATGCGAAATAGACCGCGTCTGATAGATTGTTGTTTAAATTCATCATCAGTTAGTCCCAAAAATTGTTTTGCAACTCCCGGATACATACGAAATCCAATAAAACTTAACTGGTATATCATTAGTAAATGTAAGTTCCATTTTTCCATAATCATTCTCTGAAATTGTTAATGGAATGGATGTCTTTGTTAATGTATAATCATTACCTATATTTTTTGAATTGTTGTTGAAGACTCTACAAAAGTCTTGAAAATGATCACCATCTGATATGAATAAATGCTTCTCAGAAAATACTGGAATTGTTGAAAGATGTTTTTGTTCTACCCACACATACTGAAACCAGTAATTAGTATAATCCGCTGATTTTACAAGTGATAAATCAATAGGTATAAATGTATTCATCAATGATGTATACCATTTATACTTTGGATTAAGTTTTATCGGTTTTCGCAATTGTGTCTCAAAATCACTCATCAGCTTTTCATAATTTGTACGTGTAAGTGTTGATGTGACTGTTGGTGTAAGTGTCATATAGAATTCATCATTCATTACACTCATATCTCTTTCTAAAGTGTAGTATAGCAAACCCGTTTACAACTTGTTGATTATTACTTGTGTTTATTACACAAACATTCAAATTGTGTAATGTATCGTATCGTAACGGGATATAAATACGATGCTGGAATTGTTTGTATATCTCTCCTTTTTTAATCCATACAAGTCTAAGAATAGACTCGAATTTACTTCCTATTCTTGTTTCTCCCAATACACCACCATCGACTTTCACATTAAACAATACAGTGTCACCAACTACTGTTGTTGTTGCTGTTGTTGTTTCACCAGGTAAATAACTCACAATCTTTCTACATGGTGTATTTATAAAATAATTCTCCGTAGTAAATTCATACTGCATACCCTCGTATTCACCTACTCGCCAATAATAGTTTCCCCGTAAAAAGTTTGGGACTTGAAATCTAGTTCTTTTAAATATATCTTTTAATGTTAGATAATCTCCACCGACTACATCAAACTTGAATAATTTCACCAAATCATCTGATAAGAATACTCTTGAAACGTAATATGATGTTTTCAATGATAGATATCCATTTTTATATTTAAACTATGGTATTGTCCAATATGGTGATTACTTTAAATCATTCATCCACTTATCAAAATCATTTGACTGTGTGCCGTACTGTGCATTATTACCATAATTATATCTTTGCCATGCTTCTTTCACTCTATCTGTTTCTGTATTATTAATACCTCCGTCAGGTTTCATTCTCAACATTCTATCTTCAGCTAATTGTATTTTTAATATCATACAGAAATTGTGATGTCCCGGTTTTATTGATGTCATTATTGGTAAATCAGATTTTCTAAGTTTTCTGAATCCTGAAGCTGTTGTTTTACCACCACTATCAATTTGAAGACTAGGATCGTTTAACGATATGTCGCATAATGCCACTTCCCATTTACCATCAAGTTTAATTTGTGGATCTATTAGATTCTCGGTAACTCCCACTCTCATATAAAATGGTGATGATATCATATTGAATATTTGAATAGTTGAATAATGTGTGCATAATTAGATTCGAGGTCTTATATTTATAACAATATACGGCTTTCCTTCAATTTTAATACGTTATTTATCACTCGATTTTCGAATTTTTACAGAAATATAATTAGCTTTTATCATTTCTAAGTTGAAATATTTCGGATGAATATTCTCATGACCATTCATATTCATAATGTCCATAACTTTATCTCCTCTGTTCCCTAGTTTATTTGTTTCGATTAAATTACATTCAACATCAAATAGTAAATCTGTTCCAGTAACCTTTGTTTTTGCCTCTCCACCACCTGTTGTGTGTTTTTTAATGTTATTAACAGATCTAAATTCCACACCCAAATATGATTCTTTTGTTGGATCATGTTCTTTATCAGTGTTGTATGTAGTAATTTCTGATGCTAGTATTTTGTAATCGTATATACATGCACCCTGATAACCTGGTTTTGGTGTAATTCTTTGACCTTTATAATATGTTTCAAATGCATCACTGCTGCCAAAAAAATCTATATACTGATCGAAAGGTAACATGAAAGCCACACATTCATCAGCTCTTTCCATTTTCCTGATCACTTGTATAACCATATGATCATTCTCTATAGACATTTGTAATGTCGGTGGGTAGTATTGTTTGGTGAATTCTCCATAATGTATTTTTTTTCTTTCAATTTCATGAAACTTGTTAATAAAGAATTCCACATGTGAATTATATTCATTAGGATTGTAATAGAATTTTTCATAACTTTTATAATCTATATGTCTAGCTGATCTATACTCTTTTTCAATTATGTATCTAAACCAATAACCTTTTGCATTTTTGTGGTTGATGTAATTGTCGTCTTAACATTAGACGCTATAGGAATATATCCATCTATAATACCCGCCTCCAATTCAAAGTTCGGATTGAGGTTAATTGGTGTTTCAAGGTGCAATTCAAATTCTTAATTATCTTCTTTCACCACATTTGGTGTTAATATGAAGGTACCCATTAGAAAAATACACAAGTTTAGTATACACGTCTTATATTTATACCAAGATTTATAATGTTATTATTGAATATCCTGAATATCCTCCGCAGGGATCCATTGCATAAACTTTGAAGGATAACCACGCCAACTAACTAATGCCTCTTTAACACCTTTACGTGTGCGTCGTTTATGTATTTTTTCAACTACAAACGTCACGGGTAAATCAACCTTGTGTAACTGCTCTTTATAGAATTTTCCTTTAATTTCTTCATGTAATAAATCTTCAATTGTATACGTTATAGGTTTGGTTTTATGCACCCCTTTAACGTTAAAGATTTCTTCTGTCCATGTAGGAGCGTATTCTTTCTGAAATATACGTTTCTTTCGACTAATTCGTACATAATCACCCGCTTTAAATACCGGTTTTGTTCATTTCACCTTGTTAGGAAATAACCGCATGCGTACTTGATTTGAATTACTTTTAGTTACATCTACAGGTTTCATACCTATCGATCTGTGATATGTATTATTATAAGACTTTATAAGATCTTGTAATACGTCTACATATCTAAATGTATTAGATGCTGTGAAATATCTATACATTTTATTTTTAAATGTCCTATTAACTCTTTCAATTATCGCAGCCTTGGTATCATTAATTGCCTCGTATTCAATTATCTCCTCATCTCTTAATAATTTCTGAAAATGTTTATTCTTGAAGTCTGTTCCTTGATCATATCGTATTTTTACCGGTTTTCGTTCTGAATCTTTTAAAATAGACATGAACGCATCATTTGTTTCTTTCCCGGTTTTTCTTTTAAGAGGACGAACCCATGCATATTTGCTAAACGTATCAATACACACCAACAAAAAAGTATATCCATCGTTAAACTCTTTTAGTCTAGCTACATCAACCAAATCAATTTCCCATAGATAATCAATATAAATTGTCATTATACGTTCACGATTGAATTTTTTGCGGGCACTTTTATGTATTGTATATGTTGGTGATTGTTGTGCCCATCTTTTCAAATCGCTTCTTTTCAAATTTTTGATAACTTTTTTAGCCTCTGTATAAAATTTACCTAAACTTGATAATGAGGCAGGGAATTCAGGATTGAAATACAAGTCATTTATTCTTTCGTTTAGGTTTTCCATTCTTCTTTACAATTTCTGACAATTGTTTTTTATTCATTCCTTTCAGAATCTTTCTAATTACCTTTTGTGGTGGTGCTTGTCTTTTATAGAGGATTTCTTTGCCGATTGTTGTTGTTGAGGGAGAGGAGGAGCGTCAACTGTATGATGTTGTTGACTGTCTGCGTTTACTAAGGTTTTATAAACATCCATAGGAAGCATAACCATTTTTGTGTAATTCATTATATCTTATAAACGATGACAGGTTGTTCGTCGGGTAACATATTTGTTTTATATCTTATTTCTTCAGGAGTATTTTGCGAGAAATCACAATGTAAATACCCGTAACTACGTTTTGTGCAATCTTCGAATACTTCAAGACAACTTTGAACTTTCCCTGGTGCTACTTGCTGTGCAAAGTACCGTATCTGACTTTTATGATGAGGGTTTTTAAATATTATAATGTGTTGCGCATTTATAGATAAATTCCTCATCTCAGGTCCTTTTGGAGAAACATTTTGCCATAATAAAATAACATTACAATTTAGATGTGATCTCCCCTTTGTAAATAATTTTCCTATAGCCGACATACTCGACATTTCATGCATTAAATCATCGAGAACTATTGTCGAGTTCTTTCCCTCCGAGTTAATTTTCTGAATATATTTCACTATCAATCGAATCAAAGAATCTAACAGTGCCAGGAAAAGAATTTTTAATCCTCTTAAACAATTCTGGCTGGTGTGTCCCGCTGAACCATAGTAATGATGGAAATGTGATTTCGGATCCATCTGTGATTTTACTAAAGTTTTTTATAAACTGTTCTAGAAAAGTTGTTTTCCCAGATCCACTAGCACCACTCAAAATCAAGGAGAATGGTGTTTTCACTCTAATATCGTAATACATATTTATAGACAACTTGTCTCATCACCCTTTTTATAGAGAAATTGTAAGGAAAAACCCAGATTCAACAACAACTTAATATATTCATAACAACAAGCTTATAATACAAAATTAGTTCATAATACAGTTCAGTTTTGATGTTTCACTCTGAATTTTTCCATCAGATTTGACCATTCTGTGAAAAGATCTCCAAAGTCATTTTGATTAATTTGTGGTTTTTCATACGGCTTCTTTCTTTTCTTTGGTGGTTCACTCTCAGGTAAGTTTTCATGAAACATTTTACCATTTTTTGAATGTCTTGCGCACTTCTTAGAAGAGATAACATCACTTCACCACGGATAGTTATCCCTATTTTCGTAGGACGAACCACACCATCTTCCATTAAGAAATTACTTCTTATATCAATTGTTAGTTCCCAATCATGCGGATTATCACCACCTTCTTTTTTTGATGCAACAAGACCCATCACTTGTTTTTCATTTTCTTTGATTCCTCTCACGGTTTCAGTAAGCAATGTGATGAATTTTTTCGTTGTACCCCCATACTTTTTATTTGTGGCTGTGTGTTCATATTTTTGAACCAACTCTTCAGTGTTCTTTGACTCATATCATACTTCTCAGGGCCTACTTCTGGTAAATCATAATCATGAATGTAGATTTTTGGTTTTTCACCATCAACAATATCCGTCCAACGATAAAGACTGTTTAATATTTCTATCAAACTGTTATACTTCATGCGGAATTTTGAATTTGAACCAATTTCAAGTGAATATACATCATTATATTGATTTTTGATGTCACGTGCATCATCACCATTTTGAACTGAGAGAACTTGTGTGGCCATCTTTTTCAACATTTGGAATGAAAGTGATTTTCAACGTTGAAATTCACGTTTATATAGGTTTTCAAATTGAATAGTTCTTTGTTATGCAAATCGTAACTGGTCGATTTTGGCCAGTTCTTTGTTAACTAATTCTAAATTTAGAAGATGACTCAGAGAAAAGATGACGTAATAATGATGTAACACTCTAATAATAACATGCTACAATGTATGAATCAACAGAAGAATGGAACCCTCTTAAACATATTAAAACCATATCTTAAACTAAATTAAGAGAGTTTAAAATTATCATTTTGAGAACTTCTCGCAGCATCAACACAATTCTCATATGTACTCTCACGTCCATTCGGCAAATCTATATACATCGCACCTTCATTAATAATATAATCAAAAATATTTAAGTCAACACTCTTAATATATATGAATGTCCATCCACTAACACCCTGTTCAAAGTTTTTAATAAACTTCAAAATCTTGTTTATGAATCTAGCAAGTTTTTTCTCTATATCATTGTATGATGCCCCTTTCCAAACATTTTTACTGAATTCCCTTCTGTATACTGACAATAGCTCTAGTTTTTCCAATTCACCCTTATCATTCATTATGGATTTTTGAAAAACTATTTCTGTTCGTACGTTATATGTAAATGATTGATTACACTTTCCATATATTTTCTTGATAATTTCATCTCTAACATTTGATAATGTCTGGTTAGCATCCATCTCTGTATCATCTTGCTGATATATTTGAATTAGTTCCTTTCGCCTCTTTTGCCAAATTCCAGTTATTCCTGGGTTATTCCATAACTTATGTTTCAAAACCATGTGAAAAATTCTATTTGGTATAGTTTTAAATTTTCTTGCACAAATATCACAGGTAGTGAATGTATTTGTCACCTGTGATGAGGTATTTTCTTGAGTTGAAGCAGTTGGTTGTGTTGACTGTTGCGGTTTGATTCTCACCTCTTTTGCAGCTACTTCGCCATCATTGATTTTGTTCTGTTCGATCTTTTCAGGTTCGATTCTCGCCTTTTTCACAGCTACTTCACCATCATTGATTTTGTTCTGTTTGATCTTTTCAGTCTCAACCTCATCAGGATGAATAGTTCTCAGATGTCTATGTAATCTATCTCTTCTTGTGTATGGCCTAGTACAAAATCGGCATACGAACATTCTCCTCCCATCACTTATTTGAGCCATGATGATTTGAGTGAAATTCGTTAAAATGTTTAAGGATTTTATACCTTCTCGACCGCGTGGATATTTACTTTACTAGTACTCATGGGAGATGTGACAACAAAAGAGCACACTGAGTTAAGTAGCGTCTATTATTCATTCTATAACAAAGAACCGGCCAAAATCGACCAGTTACAATTTGCATAATAAAGAATATGCAGATAACGATTTACATAATAAAGAACTAGCAGAAAACGTCCAGTTACAATTTGCATAATAATGTTATTCATCAATTTCGTAATCTTCAGGATTTACGAAATCATCTGACCAGTCTGATTCTTCTTCGATGTATTTTCTTGCTTCACATAACTTACAGTCTGTTAAATCACAGAATAAACTTGAATGTTCATCATCATCAAATGTTATT
>WIPJ01003001.1:61745-76045 GCA_018155075.1 Cassiopea andromeda | reverse complement strand
TTTCTCATCAACTCCTGTATCTTTTCAGGTACCAATCATTGTCAATAAACTTTACTATTATTTCATAACATCGCATCCATTCTTCAGGTAAAATTTCACCGTGGGTTAAGAGTCTCTCAAACTTTTGCATGAATAACTCGAATGTATATTTTGGTGAAAATCCAAATATTGTACATGATCGGTGTTCTATTGCTTCCCTCACACAATTTTCATAACATTCATGAACAGTCTCCATTTTTCTTTGCATGGAGCATATATCTGATCTACATCGATTATACCCATCTCAATCCTTATACC
The DNA here is from genome assembly GCA_018155075.1 of Cassiopea andromeda. Taxonomy (NCBI): domain Eukaryota; kingdom Metazoa; phylum Cnidaria; class Scyphozoa; order Rhizostomeae; family Cassiopeidae; genus Cassiopea; species Cassiopea andromeda. Next base: position 75,748 of record WIPJ01003001.1, on the reverse strand, counting down.
CGAAATATGGACTTTCTGTAATTGATTGACTGTTGCTTCCAAAAAACTAATTCTATTTCTCATGTTTGGTAAATACTGCTCGCATACGTTTTTCATTTTTCTTATATTTTGCCGCATTTCTTCATTTCTTTTCTTTACACTCTTATAATTTCGTCCTAATTCTTTAATTTCACGTATCTGACAACTTCTACACTCCATCATATCTCAAACCAAAATGATTTAAAATTCAAATTACTTTATTTTTAATTCTTCTTGAATCTCCTTCACAGTATCAAATATGTTTTTCATTAACTCCGCATTCTTACTTTTTTTCAACCTATCACAATCTATCAATGTCATATACCCCTCATTCTGGCCTAACACTGATATTTTTTTCCCTTCTATTTGAAGTTGAACTAAATAATCTATATTAACATTTGCTAATATTTGATCCATACTCTTTCAAATTCACTTTCTAATGATCTATGATTATTCTATTCTCATATTCATAGCAAAATTCAAACACAGAGATGATCAGTGAGATAATACGCATGTAATAATCAAGGTTAGAAAATTCATAGAAAAAAAACATTAAAACGATATATAAAAAACATTAAAACGATATAGAACGTAAGAACATAAAATATAATAGTTTGTATGGTTAACTTCTTGGCGTATTCCTAATTCGTCTTCCAATACCTTCTTCATCTTTGAAGAGTAAGTAATGTTCTGAGGGGTTCTGTGGTATCAGATACGTCTCAAAGTTGTTGACTCTAATGGGTTTTCTTTCAAAGATCTTGTCATATTGTTCCTCGGTCATTGGAATCTCAAAACTTCCACCACCAAACTGTCTTCTAATGTACGTTGCTGGAGGTGTCCTCCTCTTCGGTAGTTCTGGTAAACACCTGTCTCTTCTTAAATGAAATGCTTTAGCATTTCTGTTGAAATGGTAAGGTTCATAACTGTTGGAGAAAATTTAAGATGTTAGATGACTCATTTAATTATAGCAAATATAGCTCAGTCAATTATAGCTCATTTAATTATAGCAAATATAGTTCATTCAATTATGACATCAAATATACATACCATCCAGGATATTCAGCTAGATTGCAAAGATTGCCATACTATTCTCTGTTTAAGCTGTTCTCGGTGTTGCAAAATTTCTCATTCAAGAACAGGCGTAAGTTTTCAATACGGCTGTTCATCGGTTTTTTGTGTTGATTGAATTCTCTTATATCATTACTCGATAGTTTTTGCATGATCTTTGTGATAATATTTGAGGATGTCATCTTCTACCAATCTGATTTCTGTATGAACTGATGTCTTCTGTATACTGGTGTATGTCTAACATGCGTGTTTAACCCATTTAAATAGTCTCCATTTTAGGTTAGGACAAAGATGCACATGGGTTTATTACACTCATTGGGACTAGATGTAAAAAATATAGCTCTATTATTGGTTGCAACCATACAGTGATCCATAAACCATATAGTTTTATTAACGATTGGGGGATTAGTTGTAAAATTTACAGTCTTCTTATTGGTTGCAAACAGTAAAACGCATGGTGTTATTAACCCTAAGGGAGTAGAGGATTTCGCGCACGAGTTTATAACACATGATTAGATTTTCAATGTCTTAACCTAATATAATCGTGAGGGGCACGTAACTCTTGTATATTATTTATTTTTCTCTTTTTTATCCATATTTTTTTATAATTATTCTCAAATAAAATTAGGGTTAGGGTTAGGGTTAGAGTTAGGGTTAGAGAACAATAGGTTGAGTAAAATTTTTAACGTGACGTAATAAACACGTGGTTTTGACATTGCGGAGGAGAATTTGATCTAATTTCAATACTTATTACTCCTTTGGGAATAGAGAACAATAGGTTGAGTTTGCCTTTAAACAATAGGCTGACCATGTGATATTTTGACGTCAAACGCTGTCTATTACACTACTGAAGAGGCCCAGTCTTGTGAAGGCTTAATAGAGATCCAAAGTCAATGTTCCACTAACTTTTCACTGGAAGCTAAAACAGTTAGAGTTGACTTCAAGGATTATTTTTGCAAAGAGAGCAGCCTTAGCCGGCAATGGCACACAGTCAGATCAACTGCTAACAGATTTGATGAAGAATAAACTGTACAATCCCCACCATTTTAGTGAAATATTTTTGTTTCGTATAAAATAACCATAAATATGCTATCAGACTCTCTTGTTTAGAGTGAACACCCCCTTCATATACGTTACACAAATCAGCTCCCTCCATTTATTACTTGGAACAAATCCTAAAAAGAACATTGCTATGTAAGAGATTTGACTTGCTTGATAACATACCAATGTCCTTGACGTTTTGGTTGCTTTGAATATCAGAAGTGTGTAGCCTAGACTGGCATAGCAATGCTAGCTCCAACTTGTTTCTACTTTCAAACTCTCTATTAGACAGAGACAGTCCTTCTCACATAGTGGAGTAAAATAATGTCAAGCAGGGGTATGTTTCTCTAACTATATCATCTATCTATACAATTGTCACTGGTGTTCCCTTGACTATAGAAAGTGACAGTGGAGCAGCAGTTTCAGTTGTTGGGAATGCTTTTTATGAGAAGTATTTGCCACATGTGCCCTTATCTTCATTTTCAAAGCAACTTCATTCTTATTCTGGGGAGGTTCTTGCAACTAAGGGAGAAATTCTGGTTGATGTTGATTTTAAAGGTCAAAAGGCTATGTTACCCTTGGTTGTTGTTGATGGAGATAAACCGGCATTGCTTGGAAGAAACTAGTTGATGGAAATTAAGCTTCATTGGAATCATTTGTTTGTGGTAAATCATGGTTTGGGTGAGGAGCTGTTAAAAAAGTACAAGTATGGTTTTGATGCTCAGCATGGTGTTATAAAGGGATGTAAAGCAGATTTACTTCTTACGAAAGATGCTAAACCTGTTTTTACGAAGGCCCGTCCTGTTCCTTTTTCGTTGAATGCAATTGTGGAGAAGGAACTTGATTGTTTGACCAAAGATAGTAGTATGACACCAGTGATGCATAGTGAATGGGCTTCTCCAATTGTGGTAGTTCAAAAAACTGATGGCAGAGTCAGAAGTTGTGGGGAATACAAGGTTTCAGTGAATCAAGTGTTAGATGTTGATCAATACCCATTGCAAAACATTGAAGATATACGTGCAACACTTTCAAGAGGAGTTTATTTCAGCACATTGGACTTGTCCAATGCATACCAACAGTTAGAGCTTGAAGAAGATGCTAAAAAGGTGGTAACCATCAATAGACACAAAGGCATGTTCAGGATAGAAAGGTTAACTTTTGGTGTGCAAACTTAGTGCACCTGCCATATTTCAGTCAGTCACGGACAGGGTGTTGTCTGGTGTGAAACAATTTTGTTTGTTATTTGGGTGATATTCTGATCACACCTAGATCTGTCTAGGAGCATACGGAAATCTTATCAGAGGTTTTGTAGAGACTAGAAAAACATAACAGTAAAGCTAAACTCAGTAAATGTGAAGGTCAGGGCCATCATGGATGTACCTGCTCCAACAAATGTTAGAGTTAAGATCCTGCCTTGGAGTAATAAATTACTATGGGAGGTTTCAAAGAAGTCTTGCCTCCATTTTAGGCCCTCTGCATGAACTATTAAGGAAGTTGCAACTTGGATATGGTCAGAAAGCATGTCAGACAGCTGTTGAGGCTTGTAAAGCACAGTTGTGTAGCAGTAACACACTGGTGCATTACAATACATCTAAGCCTCCAAAGCTGGACTATGATGCATCTAGTTATGGAGTAGGAGCTGTGCTATCACATGTGATGGAAGATGGTTCAGAAAAACCAATAGCATATGCTTCTAGAACAGTACGGTCAAGTGAAAGAAATTATGCACAATTAGAGAAAGAAGCCTTAGCAATGATTATTGTGGTAAGGAAATTTCACAAGTATCTCTGTGGGAGAGCATTTACTTTGATCTTGGTGCACAGTCTGGCATTCCACCATTAGCAGCAGCTAGATTGCAATGTTGGGCTTTGATCCTTGCAGCTTATCAATACAACGTGTTGTACAGGAAATCTAGTGATAATGCAAATGCTGATGCACTTTCTAGATTACCAAGTGGAAAGTCACAGGAAGAAGAGCCTTTAGTGTGTCACGTTTGGTTTGCTAATTCATTGCCAATTTCTGCTAAAGATATACATCAAGACACAGGGAGAGATCCACTTTTAGCAATTCTTTCATTTGTTTTGAATGGTTGGTCAGACGCTTGTGTTACTGAAGAGTTAAGGCCATATTTCAATTGCAAGTTAGAGCTATCTGCGGAGCAGGGGTGTGTATTGTGGGGTACAAAGGTGTTTCCTCCTCCTCCTCAAGTGTCCTGCCTGGTGCAGGCATCGACGATCATGGACCTCCATTCCTCCCTGTCATCAGCCAGCTGGATAAACCTGTTATTAGGCATTCGTTTCTTGGTTGCAAAGGCATTCAGATTGTTGATATATGTTGTTCTTTGTCTTCCTCTGCTCCTCTTCCCCTCGATTTTTCCACAGAGCACAGCCTTTTCCAGTCCATTTTTTCTGTTAATGTGGCCTACAAATTTCAGTTGTCTTTTTCTGATTGTTGTCATCAGTGAGCGCTTTGTTTCTGCCAGTTGTAACACTTCTTCATTGGTCTTTCTATCTGTCCAAGATATTCTCATCAGCCTTCTCAAAAACCACATTTCCGTAGCTTCTAGTTTCTTCTCGATGTTGTTAGAGATTGTCCAGCACTCACATCCATACAACAGGACTGACCATATGTACATTTTCAAGGTTCTCATTTTTGTGTGCATGGAGATGTTTCTATTCTTCAATATGGGGCTCATCTTGTTGAAAGTGTCCTTAGCCAGTGCTATGCGTTTCTTAATTTCAATATCACATCGTGCATCAGATGTTATCAAGAACCCAAGATATTTAAACTGATTTGATTGTGTAATGTTCTCGCCTTTGCACCTGATGTTACAAGTGGGTATTTGCCCTTTCTTTGATATAACCATGCATTCTGTTTTCTTGGCATTCAGTTCTAACCCCATCTTGCCACTTTCTTCCGTTACTATATCAAGGGCTGCTTGGAGTTCATTCTCGGAGCCTGCTACGAGCACGGTGTCGTCTGCATACCTCAGATTGGTGATGTTGTGTCCATTTACTTTAACTCCTTTATGTTCGTTGATGTTGCGTAGGATCATCTCACTGTAGATGTTGAATAGATCTGGTGACATTACGCACCCCTGTCTCACCCCTCTGCAAATTGGCTTGAATTCACTGCCATCTATTCTTATTGCTGCCTCTTGTTCCCAATATAGATTTTGTAAAATTCTTAGGTCCTTGCCATCAATATTTAGCTTTGTCAAGATCTTAAACAGGTCCTCGTGTCTCACTCTGTCAACTGCTTTTGAGTAGTCGATGAAGCATAAGTATAGATCTTTCTGTACCTCTACTGATCTTTCCATCAATGTTTGAAGGGTAAATATTGCATTCCTCGTTCCGCTGTCCGATACGAAACCAAACTGTGACTTTGCAAGTTCTGGGGATAGTTTATTTTTGACTCTTTTCATTATAATTCTAAGAAGGATTTTTGTAAGGTGGCTCATCAAACTTGTTGTTCTGTGTTGTTCGCAATCTGCTGTGCCTGGTTTTTTAGGCAATGTAATAAATATGGATTTCTTCATGTCTACTGGGATTTCTCCAGTGTCATATATAATGTTCATTAGCTTTGTTATCTCTGTGATGCCTAGGTCTTCCAGAGCTACAATCGCTTCCGCTGGTACGCCGTCAGGCCCTGTTGCTTTCCCTTGCTTCATTTTACTAAGAGCATGTTCTACTTCTTCCTTGAAGATTGCTGGTCCTTCTATGGTGCTTTCTATTGTTGGTGTTGGGCCTCTGGTGTCATAGAACAGGTCCTCGATGTATTCTGACCACCTTTTAAGGATGTCATTTTTGTCCATGAGGATGTTGCCTGTTTTTGATTTTGTGCATCCTGATTTTGATATTGACTTTTGTGCAGTTATTTCTTTGATTTTCTGATGCATGTATTTGGTGTCACCGGACATGAATTAATCCATTGTTCTTTTGCCTCATTGCAGTTGTTCCTTATTGTCTTATTTATTCTGTTGTATAGATTATCATCATTTTTTGCTTTTCTTCTTTCTTCCATCAAGTTAAGTATGTCTTCTGTCATCCAGCTTTTATGTTCTTTTCTATTTGTTTCTGGGATAAGTTCTCCAGCTGTTTCCTGGATGCTTTCTTTCATTTTTTGCCATCTTTCTTCAGCTGTTGTCAGATTATCCAAGCCATCAAATTTGTTTGTGACTGATATTTTGAATGTGTTAGTAGTATATAAGGTCGGTGCTATCCGACCGCCAAACGACAGGCCTCGTTTTGGTGTCTATTGTATAAGGTATTGTTTAAGTGTCAAACGGGACTTAGAGGTAAGGATGAAGTTTGATGGGCCTTAGATGTAAGAGTATATGGCCTTAAAAGTAAGGATTGTTGATACGCATGCGTGTGGGTTGGTTGTCCCTTAACTGGGGGGATAGGGTGAAGAGCAGAGTATAAATAGGATAAATAATTAAATTAGGAATTTGGGCAGGGACAATCCCTGCCTAAAGACACAGAGATAGCACATAATGGTATGTACTGTTTGTATTATATAATTTAATATAACACTAAGCAGCAAAATGATTATGATGACATCTCTCTACTATGGTCTCTAGTTTGTCTGCCTTCTCCCTCTTGGTGCACATGCTACGTTGCTGGTCCTGTCATGCAATGGATTACATCGATTTCGGTCTAAAATCCAAATACATTAGGAGGCGGTCCCTCCCCCCAAACCTTTTTTTATATGTAGCAAGTACTATAATACAGAGATAACAACGAGATTGTAAATATTAAGTTATAGATAACCAGCAGTAAGATATATAATAAAATTGATTGTTCATAGATAGTCTGCGTTATATAGATGAAGGTCTTGTAAGTGTTGTTCCTCTTCCACGATATTCTGGAACTTGAATGAACTTATTTCTTGTATGACATGCTGCTGCTGGATCAATCTGACGTATTCCGAGCATTGGTGTTGTTGTATAGAGGCCCGGGTGTCTTGGTGGTTGTAGTAGCGTTTCTGTTGATGGTGGTAAATGAAAATAATTGTCGACACAGTATTTGTAACTGATGTATTCATCTTTACTACAAGGTGCAATAAAGGTTTCGTTGTTAAAGTCTGCTAAAAGAAATGTCTGTTTTGGACGTGGCAGTGTTCGTATTCTTTCCATTAACAGTTTACGTTGACCTATCTCTCGTTCGAGTGTAGCGTATTTCTGTCCATCGTCTCTGTTGGCCATAAGTACATTTATGTATCTGTGAAACTGTTCTTGTATGTTTTTATTTTCAAAAATGAATGTCATGTAGTCTTCTGTGGAAAGTACTGTTGAGCATTGGTATTTAAGGGCCTCTATATTCCTCGTCATCATGGTGCGTAGCGTCATATTTGTAGACATTTGTGCTGCATTGTTGTACTGTGGTGGAGGTGTTGGAAGTAGTGGTACTTTCTTATTACATCTTTGAGTGCGATGTGTTGGTGGTGAATAATGTTTTCTCTTTCTACGTCTGTTTTTTTCTTCTTTCCATGATATTTCATCAATTTTTATTGATACAGTATCTTCATCATTTGGTAGCACCGGTTCTCTTAGTCCAGCTTCGAGTTCCAAGAAAAATAGTTGTAAACTCCATAGAGATCGTTGTAATGTAAACTCATGTAGGAATGATGCATATTTGGCAGAGTATAATTGGCATTTGTATGCTTTTGTCCAACGACGAGGTTTGTTGTGTCTCGTAGATAATTTTCAATTGCCAGTCCCATTGCAATCCATGATTTGGAATTTGACTTTGGTGCTACAGGCTGTGTGATGGGGCATCTTTCAAGATGAGACATTAGTAGTTTGATGTAATTGTTTATTGTCTGCAAAACAATCTTACAGCTTCCAATTCCAAATGCCATGATTTGTTTTGAATGATTGGTTGCTGAGGACGGTACTCTATGAGTTCGAGTGCTGTCGTAGATGTCATATTTGCACAGCTCAAGCGCATTTCTCCAGTTACTTGGATCTACCTGTGGGTCTTGATACTGTCTTACACGACAGGCCAGAATTCTCGATACTGGCCCTAGCAGTGTATTTGCTTCAAATCTGGAACATATTTCATCAACTCCCTTTCCGAGAAGAACATATTGTCCCTTGTTGTTATCTTGCTGCTGTTGAGCCGCCATGGTGATAAGTGAGGACGAATAGTACGACCTTGTGTATTATATAGTGAATCTATCCTTAATATTAAGTGGTGGTTTTATCCTTAGTATTAAGTCTTGAATGATAGTGGATGTAATGGCTGGATGATCCTTGGTGTTAAGTGTAGCTTAGTTGTTTGTATATGTAGGAGCGGAGCATAGATAGCCAGTTAGTTAAGTGACGACAATGGGTGAGGAGGAGTACATGTGTACAGTATGTGATAGATTATTGAGACCTATTACTGTTGTTGGAGGATCTGCTGTTTCTGCTGATGATGAGTCATCTCTGACTGGACACTCGGCTATACGGCATATTTTATGTAGATCATGTCATAGATATTATACTCCTCAACGATATGGTATCATAATTATCCATGTGATTTATGCGCATCTAGATTTACCAGTTCTGCTAAGTTAGCTCGTCATAAAGAAAGAATTCATAGACGATATTCGTGTCCATTATGTCCTCGTCGTGCTGGTGGTGCTGGTGGATATAATGGTATTGTACAGCTTCAAACACATGTTGATACTGTTCATCCTGGTGAGAATGTGTATCATTGCCAGCAGTGCTCACGTGTGTATACAAGTAGTGCAAATTTATCTAGACATACTGCTATTGCTCATAACAGGGAATGTATATATTGTGGCAGTGATGATGAGGAGGACAGTGCAGCAGGTGCCCTTCGTAGGCAAAGACCACGATTTGCTACAGATGCACAACTTTGTCAGCGTAGTGTAACGACACATAATCGAAATGTATGTCATTTTTGCAGAAACATGTTTAGATCTGAAGAGGGTTTGTACACGCACCAAATGGACCATTGTAGAAATAGATTCAAGTGTGTATCATGTGACAGAGAATTCAATACAATTGCTCAACTTTATGCTCACATGGCCAGTTATGGATCAGATATTGGAGCATGTTCGTCTCATACTACACCGTCACTTGCTCATCATATGTGGTTATGGAATCAATTGTTATTTAGACATAAACCATGGGAGACTGATGTTACACACATTCTTGGGACGGGACGGGTTCAAACTGAAATATCCGATCATTACAGACAACGGGTTCGACGACAACGTGCGCGTGATGGTGCACATGATGTTGCACGTGATAATGACCAGTATCATCGTTTAGCATATCAGAATGTTCGAGATAATTATATGGAGCAACTTAAGGAGGCATACAAGTCAAATTTAAGACAATATGTTAATCATACCACATGCAGGCAAATGGACAGATATCAAAGATTACTGTAAATTTATTAAACAAGAGTGGATTTTATGAGCAGGTAGAGGCAGCACTGAGAAAAATATTTAATATATGCAGATATATGGTTCCTTATAATTTACTGTTAGCGTTTGGATTTTTATTGTATACAATGAGAACATATGAGATTGAACAGTACTTTGTTGTCGATCATTGGCAGCGTGACCTTGAGCGACGTTCATTGATAAATCAGGTGCCCAATATTTGGCGTATTCATACACTGGCAGATGAGGATCAGGTTATAACAGATATTAGACAGACAGATTTTTTTGATCTTCTTAGAGATCATATGGAGTCTGAACAGTATAATTTTAAAATTCTTAGAATGACGCATATGACTGCTGAGATATTTCCCACTATTGATTGTAATATTCATAATAACGTTGTATCATCACAGCAGCAGCAGCAGTATATTGGACGAGGGGCGCGTGGTGACGAGTCGTCGTCAGATGATGATGATGATGATGATGATGATGAGGTCACTGTTCGTCGTGCTAGTAATCCGTTTATTTTGGATGAAGCTGATGTTAGCAGAGATGACGATGAGGAGGAGCAAAGTGATGGTGGTGGTGACTCTACTGCTGCATCGTCACAGCAGCAGCAAAAGTTAATTCGACAGTATGTACAATCACAGTGTAGATCACGAAAATCACCTGTACTTATATCATTAAAAAATTTATTAATGTCCAGACATCACTCTCGACCATTTGGTTCATCATCGCAGGCCTATTACAGAAAATTGTGTTTCTTTGCACAAGTTGCGCGATGGAGATTACTATGGAGTGACGATGATGCTGTAGCATCGTCAGTGTCTGATGATGATATTCGTGAAACGACGGAGCAGTACTATGAGTTATACAAGACAACATACAACATAACGTCTGATGAAATGTTTGAGGGGGTTCACGTAAGCATTTTGCACTTTTTAGAGTATAGTTTCAAACTGAGAATAAATGTTTATGAAATTCATTCTTTAAAAAGGGCACCACCACCATCGACAACACTTACGCAGCGACAGCGTCAGTGGCAGTCATTTGGTGATAGATATGTTCCAGTTATTCAGCCACTGTTTATTAGCACTAGTAGCTCTCACGTATACAGTACAAAAACACTGCATCTTTTATTATATGATAATCATTATTATACAATTTCTGATATACATAGACTTATGAATGTACACTATAGATGTATATCATGTGGTACGCAATTTACGGGTCATAAATTGTCATCTATCAAACGTCATATATTGAATAGATGTGGAAAGATACGATATCTTTATCGTCAAGGTGTTGTTGATACTCACAAGAATATGTGGGAAGAGGCAAAACGTCTATTTTCAATTCCAGATACTCTCCTGTCATCGTCGGATGACAAACGATTTACATCAATTTATGCAACATTTGATTTCGAGTCTATGCTCGTAAAAGAGGATGTATCCGATGTAGAATATTCGTCTCAAACTCGTGTGCTTGGAATAGACGATGGTGGCACAACAGAGTGTACAGAACAAGATTATATTGACAACCACAGGGATATGCAATATATTACAGTAAACACTCCGTTGTCATATGCTATTGCTTGTAATATACGTTCCAGTGATGATATTGAGTTTAATGATAGATGTCATACAACATCTAACGATACTGATGACGTAATATCTGTTGCGTATGGAGTAAATAATAATCCTGAACAGCTTATTCGAGAATTTGTTGCTACATTGATATCAATTGCTAGAGTTAGAAGACAACATATTATTGCAGAGTATGCAGATGTAATACATCATATTACTCAATGGTTTAGTGAAAAATATATTAGTGTTGATATTACGTCATCACCATGTGGGGGTGATTTTGCATCCGTGGCCACAATTGATCATGAATCAATTGAGTATCATGCCGATGGCAATGAAGAGTTGATATTGCAATATACTTCATACGCTAGTCAACAGTTGGATGTATGTTGGAGAGAGATTAGATTGTTGAGCAAACTAATAACATTTATACATCATCTTCCAGTGCTGGGATTTAATTCTGGTGGTTATGATATTCCACTGATAAAACCTTGGTTATTTTCAGACCTTGTGTCCCTCTCGTCTAACACTTTGTGAACAACAGCATTTACTTAGCAGATATGATCAAGCAAATGTCCCACGGTCTAGATTATTTTTGACAGTGTATGTCGATGGATATTATGAAACAGAGAAAGATCATGATGAGTCGTCATCCCCCCTGCAGCTATTAGATAGAAAAGAGCGACATGTTGTAGAGTTTGATGGGTGTTATTGGCATGCGTGTCATGAGTGTGGAGCATGTCCAGAGGGATATCTCCATAGAAATGGTGTGTGGATTTCTGCTGATAAACAACGCATTATAAACGAGTGTCGTTACGAGGTACTTAGAAAGAGAGGTTACATAATACATACAATGAAAGAGTGTGAATGGACTAGACTTAAACGTGAAGATAGGCAAGTACGTTCATACTGTGAACATTATAAAAGTACTGCAATAGATCCATTGGTACTTGATCCCGATCGACCCTATATTACATCTACTGAGTTGTTACTAGATATGTTATGTAATATGTTAAAAATAATACTTTCAACAGTCTAACATATCAGCACAAACAAGAATCATTTTGGTTTTAGGCATGGCACAAATTGTAAGCAGAATGAGGAAACACACCAGTAGTATGTAGGAAATCAAAATAGGTGGCCTAGTGTAACTTACTTGGAAAAATAGAGCTAAGGACAGCCAGTCACACTGACTCTATAGACTTTTAACAATTTCCTGATTTTTCCCTGACCTACCTAAATTTGGATACTTTTCTTCCCAACTTTCCAGATCATATGGATCTAGAAAATTACAAAGTCCCTACCACTGTAAAGCCCCCTACCTAAATTCAAAGCTACTGAAACAAATTATCCTACTTATATCTGTAGTCTTTAAGCAGTTCTGATTTGTCTAAGGATGAATAATAAAAAAGGATTTTTTTGAGATGTTGAACCTAATTCACTTCCTTAATATATCTGGTTCACTTTTCTACTTTTCATGGTTTGGCAATATCCTAGCTTATAATATGCTCTACAAAAGGTATATGATATAGGCAATTTTGCACTTAAACAGTTCAGTCGAAATATTTGACAAAGATGTTTCTAATCTTCTTGCCAGTGGATTCATCTTGACAACCAAGTGAGCATCTACTTGCAATGACTGGTGGCTGTTCATACCTCTCACACTGTCGTGATGTGTTAATAGCACCATCAGCCAGTGATTCTTTATGAAGTTCGCAAAAATTGTGAAGTACAAAGCATGAGTTTATCACATGCTGCAAGTCTGGCATTTTTATATCCATGTCATGACGCAGTGCACCAAAGCGAGCTTTCAACCTACCAAAAGCACATTCTATCATCATACGTGCAGATGAGAGTCTGTGCCCAAAATATTGTTCCTGGATATTGCGACCTCCACCAGCAAACTCTGTCATCAAGAAAGGTAATAGGGGATATGCAGGATCTCCGAGAACACAAACAGGAACTGGATCTTCATCCTCTACAATTATTTTGTAGCATGCTGGTATCCTGCCTGTTCTAAACAGCTGATTGATGTTTGAATTTGCAAACATTCTTGCATCGTGAACGCTGCCTGGCCATTTAATCACAACATCGATAAAACAATACCGATAGTCGCAAGTGGCTTGGACATTCAATGAATATCGGTTCTTACGGTTCAAATAATCTATTGAATTGTTGGTTGGTTTTTTAATAAAGATGTGCGTGCCGTCGATGGCTCCAATGCACTGTGGATACCCTGGTTGTTCCTCAAACTTATCAGCAGCATACCTTACATCATCTTGCGTGGTAGGCAGCTTGATGTATTTTGGACCCAAATGAACTGATATTGCAATACATACTGTACGTACTATAATTGAGACTGAAGACCTTGATATTCCAAAAGCATTGGCTACCTTCCTGTACCTTCCTTCGTCTGAAAGGTAGTAAAGTGTTACAGCAACTTGTGTCTCAACTGATATGGGCACACGCATCTTTGTAATTTTCTTCTCGATAAATGGCCTAAGTTGGGTACATAGCTCGGTAAAGCTATCCTGTGACATGCGAACATTCTCCCTCCACTCTTCAGGAACGACTGTACCTTTTTGGAAATTATTCCACCATGCACTGGTTCTGCCTAGTTTCTTCCAACATTGACGGGGTCTTCGCCCTCTCTCTAAGCTACCGTTTAAAATGTGGCCAATTCGTCAGAGTCGATAATTGCTATCTTCCACTATTGATGTCAAATTTCTCATCTTCAGCCTATGTTTTCTTTCGAAAATCACAGCTAGCAAGGTATTTAGTCTAGCTATAGCTGCCAAAGACGACAATAGAGAAATCATACATAACAATTTGATTTCATGCACATTATCCATGATAACAACTGTTGGAATGACGGCAACATCAAGTCGT
>WIPJ01003001.1:11802-24717 GCA_018155075.1 Cassiopea andromeda | reverse complement strand
TATATAGTATAATACCACACAGTCAGTTTAAGCATCTATCTACTAAAGTATCTATCTACTACATTTTTCCTCAGAACGTAACAGAGAGCCTTGATGCTCGATGCCTAAATGACGAGAGGAAAGAGATTTATGAGATGTACATTGATGCATACAACAAAGACCCATTCAGTGACAAAACCGTTCAACTAGAAGATCTCATCTTACTGCTAGCAAATGAAAGATCAGAACGATGGAAAGAATTGATTACCTCCACTGATGTGACTCATAACAGTAAAAAGGCCTGGAAAATCATAAAGAAGCTAAACTCTGAAAAATGCACTCAGGCTAGAGTAGCTGCAGTCACCCCAAACCAAGTGGCAAACCACTTATTACAGAATGGAAAACCACCCAACAAAGAAAAGGGATACCAAAAAAGACGGAGGACCAAAATGGACCAAGCCATTGCTGAATGTGATGACCAGTGGGAAGACTTCTCACTCTCAGAACTCAGAAACGCTCTCACCTTTATGAAAACCGGAAAGGCATGTGGCCTTGGCGGGATTACAACAGAGATGATCCAACACTTTGGACCAACAAGCATGTCTTGGATCCTAACTCTTTTCAACAAGTGTGCCAATAAAAACAAAATACCAAAAGGATGGAGGAAAGCTAGAGTTGTGGTGCTGCTAAAACCAGGCAAAGACCCAGCAAAAAGTAAAAGCTACCGGCCCATCTCACTCCTTTGCATCTTATACAAGCTGTATGAACGTATGATCATGGCCCGCATTGCACCCATAGCGGAAGAACAACTCACTCCAGACCAGGCTGGATTCTGGCCAGGACGGTCAACATGTGGCCAGCTTGTGAACCTTACTCAATATATAGAAGATGGGTACAAAGGGAAACAGATCACAGGAACTGTCTTTGTTGACCTAACGGCAGCTTATGATACCATGAATCACAAAACTCTACTCCAAACAGTGACACAAATGATAAGGAATAAAAAGATTGTCCCTATCATACAGTCCCTGCTTGAAAATAGACGATTCTTTGTTGACCTGGACAGAGGAAAGAGCAGATGACGGAACCAGAAGAATGGCCTACCACAAGGGTCAGTGCTCACCCCTACTCTTTTTACTATATACACTAATGACCAACCGGAATTCGACCACATCCACTGATTCATCTATGCAGATGACCTCTGTCTCGCAAGGCAGTCAACATTGTTCACTACTATCAAAACGAGACTGACAGAGGCACTTGAAGGCCTAACTAACTATTACGCTAACAACGTTCTGAATGCCAACCAGGGGAGAACACAGGTGTGCGCCTTTCATCTGAACAACCACACCGTGGACAAACAACTCAATATCACCTGGAATGGCCAAGTCCTCGAAAATGACCATTTCCCAAAATACCTGGGAGTGACCCTTGACCGAACCCTGTTGGTTGCAAAGTACGCACAAAATGTGAAGGCAAACGTTGCTGCTAGAAATAACATCCTTGGAGAGCTGGCGAACTCCACCTGGGGAGCCGATCCTAAAACATTGCGGACGACAGCTCTGGCTCTCAGCTACTCAACAGCCAAATATGCCTCACCTGTATGGGCTAGGTCATGCCATGCAAAAAAGATTGACCCTAAATTAAACAATACATGCGGAATAGTAACCAGACAGCTGAGACCTCCTATATAGAACAGCCAGGATCACCCCACCTCAAAACCGGAGGGAGATACAGGCAAGGACGCATAAGCACTCACAGGAGAACGACAAACGACACCCGATGTTTGACCACAAATACCCCCAGAGCAGACTTAAATCCAGGAAAAGCTTCAGGACTGTGGAAAGTCTGGACCCTACTTTATCGGCATTTTGATTTACCAGCCGCCAAGTGAAGAATTACCAACTGGGACAGATCGTCAAAGAAAAGACTGGGTGTCGCTCAACAGAGCAAGAGCCAAAGTAGGAAGGACGGCCAGTACCTTGTACAAGTGGAAACTCGCACCTTCTAGCGAATGCACGTGTGGCCACCCCAACCAAACAGTCAACCACATTCTCTCAGAATGCCCACAGGGTCCCCACTGCACCGATCAAGATCTTTGAGAGTGCAACAAGACAGCCCAAGTTTGGATAACCCATTGGCGCAATAAGATATGATGATGACTAGGTTGCTCACTCCATGGATCATTGCTGAAAAATCAGAGAATATTTTGTCTGCACATTGCATTTGCATGGCAGGTCTTGGGGAATCATGCTGCCATGACTCTGCAGTTCGTTTGTATATAAGTTATGCAGTACAAGTGAATAATGAATAATGTAAGTCTGCATAGTCTATCCCTACCAACATGTCAATAATTAGAGGTGGACCACGATTAGGAAAATGTATACGTCTCAAATGCTTCCATTTTCTTGACTCTGCCCTGCAGTTGATAGGATGAAGATCTCCTGTTACTCGTCTTGTAGTAAAGGCTGACATTTCAACATTTGTCCTCCAATCCAAACTGCTCAGCTTGAATTCCACTGGCATTGTCTGAAATGCACTTTCTTACCCATTCAACACCTTAACTGTGACACTGCAGACTTTTCCTTGTAGGCCAAGCCGAGATGCTACATCACTGTTGATGTATGATTTAGTGCTATAATCATCTAACATAGCATTGATCACCAACTGCCGTTTTCCTTTCTTTACAACCACTGGAATTGTGTGCAAAGCTACAAATTGAGCTGCCTTTATTGATGTTTCCATTGTTGTCGTGTGTGAATGCTCTGTGGTTGTTTCTGGTCCCCCTCCGTGCCAGACAATGTTGGGTGTTGGTCATTAGGTGGGCCACTGTTGTTTCTATCTTCTCTTTTGTATCCTCTGCTGCTATCTGAGTGCAGAAGCCTATTGTGACTCTCTTGGCAACTGTTGATGCCACAAATTCTGCTGTAAGTACAATCACCACCTCTATGATTGCTTCTCAAACATTGATAGCATGAGCCAAGACGTTTTTGCCACATGCCAGTGTTCTGCGGGGCTTTTTTGCTTGAAGTCATTGCAAAACCAGAGAGGGTGATTCTTTGTCTTGCATAATCGACACACAACTTGACCTCTCCTGCCTTCTTCTTGGCTTTGACCAAAGAATGAGTGTGATTCTGTCTGTCTAGATCCCAAGCCAAGACGTTTTTGCCACATGCCAGTGTTCTGCGGGGCTTTTTTGCTTGAATTCATTGCAAAACCAGAGCGGGTGATTCTTTGTCTTGCATAATCAACACACAACTTGACCTCTCCTGCCTTCTTCTTGGCTTTGACCAAAGAATGAGTGTGATTCTGTCTGTCTAGATCCCAAGTCTTTAAGCGTTGCTGCTGCCACTGTTTCGAATTCTGCTTCTGTGACTATACACTGAGGTAAGGTTTCACCACACTGATTTGCTGTGCTCAAATACCCAATGGTTGTACTTAGCAAGCATGACCTCTGTTAGCTTCTTTTGCACCTTTATGTTTAAAAGATTCATTTCTAAGTTCCTCGCCTCTTCCAGCTTCTTTTAAATTGATCACAAGTAGATCAAGCAAGTCTGTTATGTGTCAACATCTCTTGCATTGCCTGGCCTAATGGGGCAAAAGTTATCAAGTTCTCCTATATAGAGATTTACCTGACGTCTTTTTACTCCATATTTCCTTTCCAATCTTTCTTTAGCTGCTTCATATTCTGTAGCTGAGTGCCCGAGACGTTCTACTGCCCTTAGTGCCCGAGACGTTCTACTGCCCTTAGTGCTTCTCCAGACAGATACTTCTTGAGCTGAAGCACCTTGTAGTGCTTTATCCACACATGCCACAAAAAGCCACTTTCCAACCGCTGTAAGACCTCTTGTCACCATTGACTATGGGTATTGAAACTCTTGTTAGTTGTTTCCACATATCATGCTCAATTTCTTCACCAGATCCCTCCATTGCACTATAGACGGTGGGGGTGCCAATGTTCATATCTCGCTCCATTGACTCATCCTGTAGGTCCTTCATTTTGGTTTGTCCAGCTGCCTCATCTAGATCTTCATCCTTTGTACTGTGATCCATTGCCTGCTTCTTACTGGATGTGGATGCCGCAACTGGTG
Source organism: Cassiopea andromeda (assembly GCA_018155075.1). NCBI lineage: Eukaryota > Metazoa > Cnidaria > Scyphozoa > Rhizostomeae > Cassiopeidae > Cassiopea > Cassiopea andromeda. The sequence continues at coordinate 20,647 of WIPJ01003001.1, read as the reverse complement.
AGGTCTCTTCTCTTGACTATAAGTATTATTTTTGAATTTGGGAGATCGCCTTTACAAACTGATAATTTCTTATATTTCCTTCGTATTCATTTATCCAACAATCTCCATCAACATTCCGATAAAAGGTTCGATATTTATCCCAAATCTAGACTCTGTATGTCTAACTTAATTTCTTACTACTCCTGCCATGCGAGCTAGCCCCGCTTATATAGGTTGTTCTAATGTAAACATAGCAATTGATGTAATCATAGTGTAAATAAACATGCTGAGTCACGCAACCTAGAACAATCTAGACTGCAAAAGCGGAACTACAAAGCCACAAAGTTTTGAGATTACCTACGTAAATCTAAAGCTAAATATATCTAAAATGACAGTGGTCTAGAATGCTCTTTAACTTTCCTCACTGTCCTTCTCAACAGGTTTTAAAAGCATGTCGTAGATTTTCAAAAGTTCTCTCTGGGCCCAGTACATTTACGATCGTTAGTGTAGTGTGGTGTGATGTTACATCACACAACACTACACAACACCTGGGGTAGCAGAGTTAATTGAGTGTACCTGACTCAATCACCTCTTTTCGACAAATGACATGCGAAAACTGACCCCAGGGTCAGTCCTAGGCCCCCGCTGGGGGCGAATTGGGGGTGGAATGGGAATAAGTTGTAGAAATAGAAACACCATTTTACCTTGGAGTGGAAGTATTGGGAAAAGCAGAGACAATCTGCCAGTGTCCTTACAAATGCCATATACTGCATTACTAATACTACTGTGCCGCATCATACTAATAATAATTTTTTTGAAACTTTCATATGAATATATTTACTACATGCAATAATACACCTCTCAGATAATGGTAGTGTACCATTGGCTAGTTTGTACTGTACATGAAAAGTAACCAAAATAATAATGATAGTAGACATACAATATAACTCAAAGGTGAAATAATAAGAAAAGGAATTAAATGTTCAGAAGTTCTGGGTTGTTCCATGGTTTATTTCTTTGGCAAAAGATGAAATATGAGGTCCTAATGGCCATGTTGATGGTCTTCATAATAATTCTTTTCTGAACAAGTTTGTCAAAGCTTAGAACCTGAAGCAACGATAGAAAGGAATCACATGAAGAGCCCATAACACCAAGAGCACCCATGGAGAGATTAATAAAAGTAACTTTGTTATAGGTTGAGGACAGGTCCTTGTTAAGTCTGCTGTACTTATTGGCTTTCCTTGTACTATTAACTTGCATATTAGTTTCGAAGCCTAGTGTCAGTTCTAGAATGTATAGCATGTTGTTACCTGTGACTAAAAGAAGGTCAGGACGAAGGGAGTCGCTGGTAATCAAACATGGAGAAGTAATAGAAGGCAAATCAGCATAGATTTTGCATTGGCTAAGAGATGAGAATGTATTAGCAAGGTAGAGAAGGACAGAGTTGTGGCGCCAAGTGTATCTCCCCTCATCGAGGTAGCATTTACAACTAGATATCACGTGCTGCAACATGGCTGATTGAAGGCAGAATGAACATGCTGACGATTGAGAAATGGACCATTTGCAAAGGTTTTTTCGAGTTGGAAGAGTGTTGTTAAGATATTGTATGGAGAAGTTGAAAATATTTCTCTGCATATTTTGTTGGACAGTTGACCAAAAGCGTGACGTTGTCTGGCATGAAAATGTCAGAATAGATGAGATAACCAAGCCTTGAGAAAGGAGTGTATTTTTGATGCGATCTTCGTGCTCATGCTGTACAGCTTTCAAAACTTGTTTAGTATTCTGGAACTGGTCATACTGAAGATTAGTATTTTTTTGAAACTTCATGATTATAATAATATATTTTAAGTTTACAATGATACACCTCACTACATTAAGGCAGTGTATAATTGACAAGTCTGCTTTATATATATATATATATATATATATATATATATATATATATATATATATATATATATATATATATATATATAAAACAAAAAAAACAACACACACGCACATAAAGAAAAGTAATTACGAAAATGAATTTGAGTTACTGCAACCATGTCGTTAAAAGTCAAGCAAATCAGGGTTGGTCCAGCTTTCATTTCTTCTACAAAAGATGTAGTAGCTGCATCTAACTGCTATGTTCATTGTCTTCAGTATCACATTTTGCTTAGTTTTCTCATTAAAATGCAAGTCTGTGAGTATTGACAAGGGAGATTCAGAAGTTCCAAATATTCCGAGGGCACTCAGAAAGGTTGACGAATTTTACCGTCGAGTATGATTTCTGGAGGCTACCAATAAGAGGGTGGTACTTATTAGCCTTGCGATCGCTATTTAGATTTATATTGGATTCAAAGCCAACAGTGAGTTCCAGTACGTAGACAGTAGTATTGTTGAGCACTAGTACCAGGTCTGGTCGAAGAGAATCACCCGTTATTAAAGATGGAGATGGAAAGATAGGCAGGTCTGCGTATAATGAGCTATTTGCTATAGATGAGAGGGTTTTGGCAATATGTAGTAAAACGGAATTATGACGCCAGGTATATCTACCATCTTGAAGATAGGATTTACAACTAGAAACTATGTGCTGGAGCGTCTCAGACTGGAAGCAGAAAGAGCATGCAGATATAGTGGAGAGAGACCATTTGCAGAGATTTTTCTTAGTAGCAAGAGTATTGTTGATATACTTGACGATAAAATTAAAGATGTTGTTAGGCATATTATGATGAACTTTAGTCCAAAATTTGCGAGTATGCTTACTGCCTTGAAGAAGTATAGATGAGATAACAAAGCCTTGTGACTTCAGTTCGTGATGAATACGGTCTTCATTGTCATTTTGAATAGCTGAGAGAACATGTTTTGTACTTCGATATTGATCATATTGTATATTACAACCAGAGCTAGTACGAGACCAAAGAGCATTTATGTCATTATTAGGAGATGACTTCAGGGCATTTCTAAAAACTACTTGGCATTGAGCAAATTTTGTTAATTTTTTTTACACTTCTGATGATGATATAATATTTAAGAATACAAATACAAATCTCGCTATACTTAGGTAACTTGCATTTGACAGACTTGGTAAGAACAAAAAACATACAGTATAAGGAATATAAATTGTAGTATAAAAGTTTTCTTATAGCAGTTAGTATATTAGTAGGTCAGAGTTAGTCCAGGGCTTGTTACGCATACAGAATATATAATAGGTTGATCGGATAATGATTGTAGATAGCTTTCGCACTATGAATTCTGTGTGTAGCTTATCAAACTCCAGTTCCTTGCACATGTCTATAAAAGGCTCACATGATTTGCCGAAAATTCCTAGAGCACTAAGGGATAGGTTAATAAATTTGACGCTATGAAAATCCGACGAAAGATCTCGAGTAAGTTGATAATAATTTTCATGTTTCCTCTCTGCATTGCTATTTAAATTGGTTTCAAACCCAACGGTCAACTCAATCACATAGAGCTTGGTCTTGCCAATGGAAAGAAGCATATCCGGACGCAGTCGATCTCCTGTTATAATGCAAGGGGAGAGAAAACCCGGAAGGTCGACATATAGGGAGGAATTTCTCACACTTTGTAACGTAGAGGCGACAAAGTGTAATGCTGAGTTATGCCTCCATGTGTAATGGCCCTCTTCAAGATATGACTTGCAGCCAGAGACAACATGAAGAAGAGACTCAGGACAGAGGCAAAATGAGCAATCATAATAATAATAATAATAATAAATTTCTTTATAGTTGGCTGGTACATAGCTAAGTATAGTAAAATACACTAAAATTGCTAATTAAGGCCAACTACCTAAAACTACACAGTTTATAAAAATAGTATGCTAAAATATCTTGAATACAATAAATGACATAAAATATAGATAATAAAAAGCCCAATCATAAAAATCCGACGTTTGGAATAAAAGGTTGACATAGTCTGCAAGAGCATTCTTCAGCGTGCCACCTTTTTATCTTTGATTTAAACAATGAGAGAGAATCAGTATTCCTTATATCTTGAGGGAGGGAAAACCAAAGTTGAGGTCCTCTGTATCTGATGGACTCAGACCCAAAATTTACGGTCTTTATCCGTGGTATTACAAATTCATTGTTAATTCTTAGGTTATACATATTTTCTCGCTCTCTGAAGATCTCACTCATAAAAAGAGGGTTCATACTGTTCTGCGTTTTACATATTTCTGTCATTAGGGTTTGTAAGTTCTTCGTATGGATAGTAACCGATTTATCTCTTTCTAATAAAATGTCAAAACTAGAAACATAAAAATTTGAGATGTTTTAGGTCATTTTTGTTCCTGTCACAAAAATCATCACCTTCACCCACATTTGCAAGCACATTGCATGACAAGCCTTGTAATCCTCCAAGAACTTAATCCTCATGTGATACGGATTGGTAACGCCATCTATGAAAAGACAGTCTATTCAATAGCCAATTCTGTAAACAAGATAGTTTGAGTGGCAAAAGGTAAAAAACACAAGCAAACTTTTGAACATATATGCTTTTCAGTACAATCCCAAATCTCTCACATAAAGTAAAATCCTGACTGTAATCAAAAGCATTTCGTAGATTTTCAAAAGTTCTCTGTGGGCCCAGTAAATGTACGATTGTTGGAAATAGTTACTACTGTTACTATACAAATTTTGTCATAATCTGTATGAAGAATGTACATGCACGACAATCCGAGTTAAGCAAAATGGAAAGCTAACAGAAGCACCAAGTCTGCAGGGTTCATAACCAATACAGTGTACCGCATATATTGGTATACCACAGGGCTCTGTCCTTGCAGGGTTCATACCTAATACATGATTAAAGATTTCCTGACTGATAGTCAAAACCACACACTTTCTCTGACAACATAATTGTCACATCTGCTGACAACAAATAGAGCAAAGACTGCACAAACAATGATCCAAAGAGGTAATGAAAATGAGATGCTGACTAAATCATTTGTTTTCGTTGACTTTGATAAAAATATAGAAATTATCTGACTATTACAGATGTTCTTAGACTCTCCATAAAAACGGCCTATTTTCCAGGTCTTCCAGGCTCAGTATGAATCCTGCAATAGCTGCATTCTAATAGCGAAGTAATGAAATTAAGTATGTAGACACTTCTTACTGTCTTTCATCTCCTCTACATGGTATGGGCATGCTCTTATGATAATGTTGTCGTCATGAGCAACTAATAAGGCTCAGACAAAAGCTCCATGAGGAACTGCAACTACAAATAGAATTGTGTTTGATATTTGTAGTGGAAAACCAATATGATAATTTCGTCATCAGATGCAGGATATAATTTTATTCAACAGTATATCATACACTTATAATTATATACATATGGTTAAGGCAGATGTCAGTAAAGGCTTGAAACAAAATGAAGTAAATATAATTTAACGTGATACAAGTTAATACACTGTAATAAAGTAAATTTAGCATAATATAATGCAAGTGAATGAAATAGAATATATCAAAACGAACGGATGGCAGAGCTTCATATATTGACAAGATATAGGGTGAACATCACACCTTTCCGGGTGGCACGAACGTTCCATAACATGGAACAGGGGCCATCCACATACTACATACACACAGAGGGGGGCAAGGGAGAGTGGTTTACAGAAGAGTGTACGTTTGTGTAAAAGGATGGAGGGGAGTCTGGTCAACATGTATGTGCGCAATAGCATAGGCGTCAAATCTTGATTGGCTAACAAAGGACTCACTATCGTAGGAAGTCTCGAACGAATTCTCGTAACATTATTGACAGGAATCCTTGGATGGTGATTCCTTTGATAGCCAATCACAATGTGATGCCTATGCTGTGCACAGAACACCAAACCACACCCAACATATCATAGAATTTAACACAGAGGCTTCAATTATCATCATGTTGACATCATGAATCAGAGTTTTTAATACTATTTACAGTAAGCGGCTGATTATAAATAGTAGGTGACTGTGTCTCATGGAGGGTCGCAAGTATTATATGTACTTTTTACATCAGTCTAAGTCAAAGTAGACAGCAGTGTAAGCAGGAGTAGCCGGAAATTCATTATCGACAGCCACCCTCTATAGACAGCAGTGATGAATGCATTTTACTTTGAAGGTGTAAAACACTGGATCTTTACTTTACTGGAACCAACCAGAACGAAAAATGTGTCCATCTAAGTATATGAGTGGTTGGCGACAGCTGCCAATAGAGGGGTGGGGTCAATGCTGAAAGTATGTGCGCAGACTGGGAGGTTATCTAGAAAACATATGCGTGCTTGAACAATGTTTGAAACTTCTGTGTTTGAAAAGCTTGCATACGTAATAAATGTGAATGACCCCATAACACTGTTTCTCTTCTTTGTGGGGACAGGGGTGCAGGTGAATAGCGGCCATATGTAATAAGCGATTGAAAAGACATAAAAAGTCCAGGTTACCTCCAAAATGAAATTGGAGTGGAACAGTTGCATTAATGGTGCAAAAACGTTTCAACTTTGTTGAATAAGTCCACGGCATTGATTTGGATATTTTTGGAGTTTCCTCAAAGAGGACCTTAACATCATATGATCCATTAAACCCATCCCTTGACGGGTGAAGTGGAACTCTGCTCCACTTCGGCAAACCGTATGATGGAAGTGATGCTTCACATTGCTGCAAAAAGAAAATGTCAGTACAGTATACCAATACCGTAAAAGCTCTAGTAAGTAGGGAGGAGGCGGCTTAGTTATTTTTGCAGTTACAGAGGTGGACGTAATAGTGCAGGGGGCTTAGTAGAGAAGAAGGCGTAGTACTAAGTGAAGGTACCACTTTTATGCAACTGGTCTTTAGCATTCCCTCTGGACTGCTTCCAATAGAATATCAGTGCTAGACACTTTGATACTTTACTCAAATTAGTACACCACAATGTCGCATTTTCATACAAAGATCAATAGGATCAGTTGGTAATCTTGGAGGGGGGCTTTATAGAGAGGGGGCGGGCTAATTTACAAATGTAATGGAATAGGCAGGCTTAATAGAGAGGGGCCGTATGAGAGAGGGGGCTTATTATTGCTTTTGGGTAGTTGATACAGCAAAACATAAACACTTTAGTAACCTGATGTGGAAGTAAGTAAAATCACAAATGCACTGAAGAGAAAAGGAGCAGCTTGAACGACTGTACAAATGTGGTTATTATACAGCCTATACAAATAGGTATAAAAGAACAGAAAAAGTGCTACATTTTTTGTATATCATATATACAAATATTACAACACTAGGAAAAAGTATAACTCTGAAAACTATCTGCAAAAGAATCAGGGTTTGGTGGATGTGTTGAAATAGAAAAGGAGGGACGTTTTGTTGGATGCAAGCTTCGAATCATTTCACAGATAAGGCCTTGGCCAAACGACTCACTGTTTGACTCGACTTTTTACCTTCTCATATTTCCGCTACATGTATCAGCTAAAAATATATACCATTACTTACATTTGCCGGCCAATGAGACACTACTGCACATGATTTCATTCACCTTCCTTGACAAAGAGGCTAAATGGCTTGATATTTCACTTCACAACAGCAGTGGCGTAGTATTTGTATTAACGTGGCAAGTTGGCTGCGCTTAGAGATTACATATCGAATGGTGTAAGAGGACTAATGTATAGTAGGCAAGATAAAAGTAAGACAGTATGTAATCCCCCCTCTACGATAGCTTAACTGGTACTGATTGCCTTGTACAGGACTTATCGTGTGAACTGCCCTCCAGTAAATGTGTAGAGTGCTTGATCCATAGCACGTTCAGCCACATTCTCTGTAGATGCATGGATAGTAATGCTATCTTATTGGCCTGTGTCCTGCTGGTCCTCAGTTAACACCACATCGCCCTCAACAGAAGCTTGACATTCAAAGTCATTGGAGAGCGTTTCATCAACAGTGGTATGAGAGAAAGATTGGTTGTGTGGACTTGTAGAAAAGCAAGGTCTGGTTTGCTGGCTGTGCATACTTTTTACATCTGGAGTTTCTTCTGCATGGACCATAGTAGGCTATAAAAACAGACAAGGTTTCTTCTTCGATGTCCACACCGTTTTGATGTGAGCTCAAACGGATCACCTCCAGCCATCTCTATTCTTGTGACGCAACCTGTGAGGAAATATGGAGACACACTGAAAGGTAAACAAATCATGCAAACCTATGATGGAGCATCAGTGACTTCTGGCAGTATTCATCGGCTTCAACGCTTCTTCGTGAGGACTACCCTTGTGCCTACTGTTTGCATTTTGCTGCTCATTGATTGAATCCTGTCTTATGTCAGTCAGCTTCATCTATTTTAGTGAAGGTACTGTTTTCAAATTTCTCTGCTTCTAGCCAGGGTCCAGGGTAGTGTAGACTGCGGGTGTGGGGGCATCATTCTCCAATATTTTCAAATTTGCAAAAAAGGTGGTCAATAGGAACCCATGCTGGAAGAGAGTTGGCAACAGTTATTTCTGTGATCTTAGTTTTTTGAGTAACAATAGTTGGTCAGTTGATCAAAACGCACCCCCCCCCCCAACAGAAGGTGTTTGGCACATCACTACTTTTAGCTCATTTACATACAAGGAGGAGCTCTAAAAGAAAGGAGCTCTTTAGGAACCATGGTATTGAGGTACTACAGCCTGGAGAAACACAACGGCTCAATCATTCACCTACATTAGGTGTGATTTTTGAAAACTGCTTTTCAATCTATAGTTGAAAATCCATAACCTTTGGGATGATGTTACTCCTCTCAAGTGGATTATTGCAGCAGCTTAATGGCTTTCTCTTTCATTTCTTAGTTGTCCTTTTTAGCAAAATGTTGCAGCAATTATCTATTTTTTACATGGTTCTGTACAACAGAAAAGCAGATCTCAGTTATGGCATTGGAAAGACAGTTT
>WIPJ01003001.1:0-11537 GCA_018155075.1 Cassiopea andromeda | reverse complement strand
TCTTGACATCCATGGTGAGTTGAGGTCAAAATAGTCCTATAATGAGTTTTTGGCTTCAGTAGGTCAAGTAGCTGGTGAGCCAGCCAAAAGAAAAGTCAGGTATGAGGCGCAAGTATAGACGACTTTTCTGTGAAGTCATTGATAATGTTTCTGGTGTGTTACAGGAGCAATTTATTGAGTTTAAAGACTTTGCTGTTCTAGATCTATGTCTATGGGACATCAACACATGCCTTAGGGCTCATGGAAAGTCAATTTCAGATACTGAGTTTTCAGATCTTCCACAGCTTCCACATTATATTATTCACCCACACAACCAGATTGACCAGATTGACATTAGTATTGAGAGAGAGCAGGGTGAGCACATGCTACAACAGCTTAACAATGATCAGCGTCACATTCATAACACCAGTATGAATGCCTTCACAACAAAGTCTGATCAAAAGTGTTACTTTGTAGATGGACCAGCTGTTACAGGTAAAACCGTTCGTTACAATACCATTGTTCACAACCTACAGGCATTAGGAATAAAGGGGAAATGTATGGCATAGTCTGGAAGTGCCAGCACATTACTCATCAATGGAGCCAATGCACACTCCACATTTCTTTCACGCACACCATGTTCTCTACTTTTCCAGCTCTGTTACAGACAACACATGTGTGGCATCCAGTGTTTCGTCTAGTGAGTCTCCTCAATGGTGATACAGATGTACTTGTCTCGGTATTGTACCTAAGTTTTCTCAAACTATTGATCCCTCAAACTATCGATCGGCAATAGCATCCAGTGTTTCGTCTAGTGAGTCTCCTCAATGGTAGTAGTAAGTTAGTATGGTGCCATTGGGCAACCATCTGCTCCTAGTGAAAATAGGCCCGCCAACAGCTCTCTGCCAAAAGCAGCCCGCCAATTGCTCATGAGGAAGGAAATCCAAGATGGTGGATCGAAACCAAGATGGTGGATCGAAACCAAGATGGTGGATCGAAACCAAGATGGCGGAAGGAAGGGTGAAGGGGAAAGGGGTAAAGGAAGGGGTAAATGGAAGGGACAAAGGGACAAGGGGTGGTAGCGTATTTGAGGTAGTAGCGTATTGTAGGAGAGAGGTAGAAAAGTAAGAACGCATGCTGCTGTACCGGTGTGAATAATATTTTATTAGACTACACGATAAATTTTTTCGGGTGTAAGACGATAGATTTGCAGAGGTTTGTGTTCGATGTCTTCTATTTTAATGACACTAGTACTTCCGCTACCATCGCCGCTCATAGATATGCTATATCTGGGTTTCTTGTAAGGAACATCATAACCATCTTTGTCACTAATGTGCTTCAATATGTTTGATAAGTTCATATCGAGTGAGACTATTGACTGGAACACACGGCTGAGATGTTCTTCTTTGAGGAGATTCTGAGAGAGATACAGAACGAGATAGAGTTGTTATGGGTGACATTTATCATCACATTTGTAACAGCAATATCTTATATGACAACATTCTTCGGTTATGTAAAACGAGTGAACAGTTACGGAATGTAGTACTTCAGTTAACTTTGCCATGAGTCTTTCGATATCTGGTATCTTTGTGAGAGTGTTCTAAGAGAGAGACAAAGAAAGAGACAAAGTTGTTACTCATCGTATTTATCTTTATACATGTATTTTATTCTCTTTTGTATAAAATCAATGTTATATATAGCATCATCGAGAGTGTCCACATCGGTGGTTATATCATCTACATCCACATCGCTATACATATATGGTATTCTATGTTTTACAGCGGTAATATAGCCCACAGTCTCATGTAGTATGTCAATAAGCTGCTGAAATTCTTCTCGTTTTCTTCGTCGTCCAGCAGATATCTACGAAGGAGGACGACTTGTATTATTAAGAACTAGTGCGGCGTGGAGTTTACTTGTGATAATAGAGATGTGTTGTTATACATGTCTTTCATTGTCCTCTAATATCTTGTCTAGTTCGCACAGGTTCATGTAAATGTGCAGGAGGTCGTCTTCCTTCATACAAATCATCTGGTGGTAAGAAATAATGACTATAAAATTTGTATAATTTATCTTTAATATCAGAAAGTTGGTCCAGTATAGAATATAATTCAGAGTCCAAGCCTTTAACAGTTCTATATAACTCCACAACATCATCGTACATGGTATAGATGTCATGCCAATTGATTGGGCGTGATAGTATTCGAATCTGATAACAAATAGTAGGACAATAATATCAAATAGTACTATGTACAATATTCCATAATATACGTTTACAAGACAGCATATTTAATCGTAGTTCAAGTATATGTGACTGTAATTTAGACATGTTCTCTTCAATTCGTTTAAGCTCATAATACATTCCGCACATGTCCTCTAGTACTTCATTGAGGTGTTGTTCGTGTATCTAGTAGGGTGAGAATGTGCAAGAATTAAATTAGTTCATAAAATTCCAGTTCTTTTCTTATCAACTCTTTAGTAGTGACATTATTGTCATAAAACTCATCGTCCATGTTGAATATCTCATTTCGTATGATGTTTACTGTGCTGGATATACGGTCTAGCTCGAACAGTATGCGACCTGTAGTTGACATCGTCCATGATGGATATGTTTTTGTTGGATATGTCATCTGGTGGTGAGATAATAATAACGCATGCGTGAGTGATATAGTCCCATATATATGACAAGTGGGTTGTTTAACAAGTATAAGAGGGTGGTACTATGCTATAGTAAATTGTGGTCGAAGGTTGGAGATGGGAAGGGCCCCTCACCGCCAGTACTTCACCCACACAAACATATTTTGTTGGTGTGTTATGTTGTCTCTCTAACGCATGCGTTAGGTATGTAATCTCCCACATGTAACATATATAAGTAACATACATGATATAAAAGCGATATAATACCAACATGCAAGTAGGTTGAGAGTAGGAGAGGTAGTCAGACAACGACAGCGACGACAAAGAAATTGTGTATATAGGTCCAACCATCATCATCATCATCGCCGTCGTCGATATCGCTGCCCGATGTATCTCCTAGTTCACAACCATTTTGTTGCAGAAATGTGTACTACAGAGAAAAGGCAGTAGCATATAGATAGTAGTGATGTGATGTATGTTGTTTGTGTTACACTATATTATAGTCAGTCATTTTTGTCCAAGGTCGATTTGAACTCTTGCTATGCTTTTGTATACTACTGTTGAGTCGCCTCTGCCATCACCATCACCATCTGATTCGTCATTTGGTGGAACAAAATACGATCGATAATGGATGAAGATCACGTCTGACATGTCGCCATTGAGTGCCTGAAATACCCATTCTGTTTTGGGTCTTGTTGGCCATGGTGTAGCTGATGGATTGAATATGGTCGTATCGTCGGTGGTTACTCTGAGAATTACATTGTGTCCTAAGCAAAAGGCAGATTCTATTTTGTGGATAGTCAAGTATTTGTGATATAGTCCATGTTGTGAGAACAGGTGGATTGTGCCTATTTCCTTCTCTGCTGGTACTTTAACAAAACATGTTTTAAGTGGATACATGGTATTAGAGGCTCCATCGGTAGAGTCTTCTGCTTCTTGTCCTTTACTATTACTAACCTTGCAATTCAATGTGCATTTTTGTGTCGGCGATTTGAGTGATGTAGTAGTAACAGCAGTTGTACTGCTTACTAGTAGTGCGCTCACTAGATAGACACAACTGAATACAGCTATCATGCCTAGTTTCGATAGAGTTCTTTTGTCGTATTCCATTGTTATTGTGATGCTATATATGTGTGGTATTTCGTCGTCCGTGCTGTACAAGTGGTTGATAACGAGTGACTGTGTAGACACGTATGTTATGTATTTATAGGTAATAGGAGATAGACATAAAACTCTCGAGTATTCATCAAAAACACAGCGTATATAATAAATTAGTTCAGTTAAGCTCAATACCACTATCAAAACGTACTAAATTAGCAACATCGTCATAATCATCAGGATTGGAGTTACCATAATGTCTATCATTTATCTCAAAATAATCACGAAAGTTCAAGTTACGATACCAGTCTGGATCTGGGTTTACAAGAGTAGTTAATCTACAAGGGGGGGTTTTACAATCTAAGTGTCCGGTGCGAAAAGCGCAATTAAAACCATCATTAAGAGTTAAAATGCAATGAGTAAAATTGTAGTGTCGTCCACTACATCGTAAGGTTACTGCTGAGCCACGAGCAAAACATGTGCGAAATGTACCATCATACATAGAAATATCTATAATATTATAATATTTGTTAGCACGTGTAAATTCTCTCCATTTATTACTGGTAACAGCATTATCTCCTCGTAAGGGTGATGTAGAATCCAGTATGACAAATGATGTCGATTCGCCAAATTGAGCACCAGTGAAAAATGAGTGAGACATTCTAAATAGTATCGTTCTGTTAAATAGAAAGTCTAATGTTGAGGGATCGTATTCTTGCACAAAATCCCAGCATATGGTGTACAACTAAAATATAAAGAAGATAACATATATCTAAGGACGATGTGGTGTGTGATAATTACGATATCTATGATTTAATTCTACATCTATACGCTCTGGGGGGTGGGCCGATGTAAATTTACCACTTAGACGTTGAGTACGAATCTGTTTGGGGGTAATGTAACCTTTTTTTAATAATATAGGATGGTGCATAATATTACTAGTTTTTGACTCAGCATACCAAAGTCGATACATATCGGGATCGTACCAGAAAATTTTTCCCGTTTTCACGTGGGTATGTTTTATCAATTTTGTTAGCCTCCTTGATCCTGTTATTCGCCGATTGTCTATATAATACTGGACACGTACAAGACCGAATATCTATGATAAACAAAAGAGACAATAATAAATCTATAGATATATACTAACTAATATTACTAGTTAATACAATTTGTCAATAAAGTTCTCGGATGTATTGTTGGATCTATTAGCATATCGAGTATGCAATAGTATTTCTTTGTTTGGGGTGATTTGTAGAGATACTATTGTAGAGTTTGGATCGCAATTGTGTCGTATTACCTTTTCGTATATGGTCAAAGTACCATCGAATTTACTGCGAGTAAACCAGCGTATATGACGTCCGCAATTGGAGATAACGATCTGAAGTCTTAGGCGTGTTTTGTTATCTATTTTAAATACTATTATGACAGTGAGACCATGACTAGGGGGTAGATCTGTTTCATTTGCTGGAGGTGCCCATACGAGCTCAGTGCCTTGGGGGTGTGAACATATATTATATAGATGTTGTGTATTGTTATATATTTCTATGCAGGGCTGAATCCTCGCGCTATGCCTTTCTCGTACTGTAATATACTTGATGATATTACACTGATTCTCGGGACTGAGTGTTATTGTGCCCTAGGGGAGGGAGGAAATGTGATAATACTACATAATGATTATCTAACTAACACATTACACAATCATATAGGTGTTCATCACAGCTAGTATCTAATAATGAATGTTCTAGTTGTCGTTGTTTCCGTTCATTATACTGTCGTGTTCTTTCTCGTACTGTCTTTAGTGCACGACGGCGGTGTGGTGTTTTGTTTGTTGTTGTCTGCAAGAGATTGTTGTCGTTTTACAGGATTGTTATCAACCATACGTTGCCAGTCTTCATTGTAATCTTCGTGCCGTAGTATTGTTATATTGTTGGTCTGAAAAGACGGTATACAGCAGTGTAAATATAGTGTTAACAGCAGCATTGATACCATTCACCTATTGGACAATTTCTAATCAGTGGTGGTGTCTTATCATCAGCGTTCTAAAAGGATATATTTATTATTGAATTGAACAAGTCATAGGAAACTTAGGATATATTTATTATTGAATTGAACAAGTCATAGGAAACTTAGCAGTATCTGTAATTGTTTCAAGACCATTCCAAATGTGGTCATTCTGTCGTCCAAATAACATGTTGGCCACTTCGGCTGTCTTCTCGTCGATTTCTATACGTTCTCCAGATTCTGGAAAAATAAGTGTGTTTGGGGGTACTGTAGGATCACGTATGACCGTTATTGATCCTTCTACTTCACGTCGTGTGCGTTCTCTTCTCTTTTTCTCTTCTTCTTCTCGTTTTCTGTCTCTTTTTTGTCTCCTAAGTACTTGTTCTACGTCATACCAGTGGTGATGTGTGTCCTGTTGTGGTTGCGAATGTTTTACTGAGTCAAAATAGGTCCAAATAGGGTTATCAAATAATGCTCTTCCTAATGCTGCTGCACCATCTGATATTTCTATCTGAAAGACAATGAAACAGCATTGTGACAACGTCGACTATTCTGTAATCGATGCCTATATATATCCTCTAGTCGGTCTTTTTCATATTGGTATCTTGTAAGTAATCTTGCTAAATAGAATCTATCATGATGTTGTGCACACAATCTTGTTAATCTTGTTAATTTGGCTATGTAGTCGTTTGATCCTTCTCTTCTATTAGTCGTCGTGGTCTTTTTCGTCTTCTACGATAATAGGCAAGTGTACTAGATACTGAACCGGGTGCAAGGGTAGCATAAAAGTTCCTTATATTGGTTGATGAATACTGAGTCTCTCCTACCACTCGGGCTATATTTATCATATCTGTCACTCGTAGGCGCTGTCTTCGACATGTATCCTGTCTAGCTGATAGTTCTTCGTCTGGTAGTAGTTCATAGCTGTCATCAAATTCGTTTTCCAGGTTGTGTAATATGTTCATAGATTTGTGTTCTGTTAACACCATACTTGCTGCTTGACATCGTTTTACTGCTAATCGTAGGTTCTCCAAAGCAGATTTACATAGTTGCATAATTATTGGATTTGCACAATCGTTTATATACTCCTTATCCTCGTCATTCATGCAGCTAATTCGTTGTTCATCTCTTAACATTCGTTGTAGTGATAGGTAGATACTTGAATATTTATCATCTAATAGTATTGCATTGGTTACATTTGGCGTGCACTGTAGCAGGTCAGTAGCGGTAGATGTTGTCCTCAATCTCTACAGTCAATATGAAAATACGTATATAAATAACTAAGTAGATGTCGTTGTTGTGGTCGTCGATGGTGGTGGTGATGAGGCAGCTAGTTTTCTTGCGTCGTGTATTAGTGTTAAAATTTTATGTAATAACTCGTTTTCATCAAATGTGGTGGGAAGTAGGGTACGGAATATTGACAGTATCATTGTAATACGTATAAATGTCTCTATAGGAAGATCAAGCATAAATGCAAAATCCACATTATTAGTTACCTTCGGCTTAGGCTCTTCCGATGCTGAGGCTCCCCCGTCTGCATTATCTGTAGATGTTGATGAGGATGGTGGTGCTGTTTCGGTTGAGTTGGCTGCATTTGCTGCTGTTGATTCAGCATTTCCTGTTACTGGTGCAGGTGCAGGTACATTGGCATATGTGTGATCATTGTCATCATTGGCTATACCACTAGCAGCGCTAGTATTGGCAGCAGTCACATCTTCGGCAGTGGTGTTATTTGTTGTTGTATCATTAGTAACCATTTTACTGTCAGCCATCTTGTTTGCTTCTTTCTTGTAGATCGTAGAATAGAACTCGTTGTCTTCACGTCGTCTCTATGTGAGCCAAGAATCGAATGGTGAATCAGTTGAGTGTGTATCTGTATTTATAGGAAATCTTATTGGATCACATGATGGTTCGACTCAGCGTCTTTTATTCATTCAAATTGTGGACTTTGATTCGCGATAGTACGATTACTAGCGTCTTTTATTGTTTAGCTAAGTTTGATTGACATAACAATGGTTAGATTGGTGACCTTTGAAACGTGTGATACGATGCATGAACAAACACGGAAGGAGCGTATTCTTGTGATCTTAGCAAAATGCCGACGTATTCTTATGATCTTTTGCAAATGCCGACATACTTACACAGCATGTTTGTTGATTCGCGTATTTTAGATCATACGTGGGATGTGGCACGACTGTCAATCATGTTAGCTCTATAAAAAGCGATGCTGTGTTAGAGACTTCACTTAGTTGCTGATCAGTCAGTGATTTAGATAGTTATCAAAGACGAAGAAAGAAGTATACAAGAAACAAGACACAACCTATACTCAAGTATGGAAGAGGATAAGACTACTACTACTACAATGGATACTACTACAGGTTGGTTTTTGTATTTATTGTTTCTTCTGTTTCTTTGGTGTTTTCTCCTTCACAGCGTCATCAGTAGTATCGTTGGGTGCTGCTATTGGTTTCTTTCTTTTTTTTGTGTTTGATGTTGTTGATGCTGTTGCAGATGCTCCTGCGGATAGTACCGCGGGACTGTACGGGAGTAAATAATCTCTACTGCGAACAACATCCTTTTTGTGATGCATATTGTATGATCTTGCATGAAATATGAGTGTATTAGTGCCAGTATGAATATCTTTAGCAACTATGTCTTGTTTGTGACCACCACATTTAATGGAATGTTTCATAAATGTTGTTGCTCTGAAGTATCGTGATCGTGCTTCGGATGGATAAAATTTGCGTCTTGGTAGTAGTTGATGTTTGTGTGGAGGTTTTGTTGCATTGTTATTGCAGTACTCAACGTTATTCATTTCTGCTATTAGCGATTGTAGCTTAGATGGTTTCTTCTTTTTCTTCTTATCAGATGATATACCAACATCTGGATGTGGCGATTTGAACGCTCGTCTTGCGGATGCTGAAGTACGCACAGCTGTGGATGCGTTGCAGGAATTGTCATTTCCACCATTTGAGCCATCTATGGTGCCAACATCAACATCACATATATCATCATTGGCATCATTGGTTGATAGCATGCCATCAGCACACTCATCGGTGCTATCACCAGCATCAGTGCTGCCTGAATTGTCATCATCACTACCATCGTCATCGTCTGTAGATGATTCCTCAGCGGTGTCAGTGTTGTCACTATCATCATCACAGTCATCGTCATCATCAGCAGCTGGTGGTGGAGCTGATATACGAAAGCGTGGATATAATTCTGCTACGAAACAACCACCGGCGTGAGTATTTAATAGTTTTATGTATTCTTCTGGTGACAAGTAGGAGTATGATTTACATGCCGTTATATTCCATATTGGGAATTGTTCTTTTATTCCACTGTTGTGTAGAAAATGCTCGCATGATTCTTTGCACTTGTGAGAATTGCGAGGATATGCAATGAGTATTTGTATGGTTGTTGACAGTGAGTCTTTGCATTGTTGATACATCTGTAGTTTGTAGGTTATATTTTTGGTGTATTTCTTCTCCAGATCTTTGTTGTATTTAAAATACTGTACGACATCGCTCCATGCTTGTTTGGCATATTTATTAAACACAACAAGATCAAAGGCGTGATATTGTAGGTAGTATTTATTGTATGGAGGTGGCACATCCGATGATCGCATTGGACTGTTTCTGTATTCGTAATGATTAATGATGGCAGTTTTGTCGTTATTTGTTAGTCCTTCTAGTAACATATCCTCCTCAAAGGATGATGTTGGTGCGTCACGGTGACATTCTCTGAGACATTTCTTGATAAATGCTTGTCGCAATGTGTATGGTTTTGGTATTTGTGGCAGTTTGACAAGTGGTTGGTCGTCTTCTACTAATGATTTAGTAGTATTGCTGTTATCTGCTGCTGTTGTATTGTTACTGCTAGCGTCGGTATTGTCCATTGCTGCTCTGTGTGCTTGCTGGTTGAGTGCGTACTGTTCTATATCTGACTACTTACTAACTGTCATTTGCACACAGTATTAATGCTTTTATATTGTTTATTTAGGATGGTGATATCACTTCCTGTTGATCCAGATGAGCAGGCGCATTTTTTGAGAGATTTTTACAAATATGAGGGTGCAGTGAGACGCACAGCAGCAGTAAACATTCAATTACAGCCAGAGTCTGCAACACTTCGGTATTTATTTTTCCGTGTGACAGCAGAAATATGCAGCACAATTGTGTTTTATATGAATTGGTTTAGTGAAGAAGAGGGACACCAGAGTGTACAAGTTGGTGCTAGTAAAAGTACCAAAAAACAGCAGCAACAGAAGAGTACAACAATAACACCTAGAGACACAGCGCTTGCGTTGTACAAAATGAAGGAATTTTATATTCCTGTCCCTGATAGGTCGTCATACGATCAGGAGTTATTGTGTTATGTGTGTAAGCTACGTCCAATATGTAAGCCATGCCAAAGGCTTAATAAGAAATTGATTATAGGTAGATATAAGTCCAAATGTTTGCAGTGTTTTGTAGAGTATAAGCTATCTACTGATAGTACGTCATTTGATGGTAAAAAACCATCTCTAGGGATCCTCTTTCCTGCCCATGCCACAAACAGCATTATTTGCTTATCTTTCCCTCTTTCATGATGTATGCAAGTGAATCATCTCACAAGATTCTTATCAGATCAAGAATGATGAAAGAGATGATAGCAATGTTTGGTTTGTACCCTCATTTGGGTATTATGCCGGTAACAACAACTTCATTCGCATCTCCAATATCTGCACCATTATTTGCATCATCCAGCTGGACTCTGGAGAAGAATAAGTATGCTGATAAGCATTATATTTATCAAGTGATGAGTGATTATTTGATAGATCATTTTATGGTGTGATCAGGAGCATGTGCAGAGATGAGGAGAATTATACGAGTAACTGGAGCGTCGCAACGATCGTTGGAATTTACCAAGTTGGTATCGTTATGTATTGGAGGATCGCATTCACTGTCCGTATTGGAACCTGCATCTCCAAGATATGATATTGCAACGATGCCTGACAGCACACCAGCTCAACGATTGTATCTGATGTTGCAACGCTTGGTGGGTACAAATGCGTGGCAGAGAACAGAGTCATTTATTGAGCATATGAGGTCTAGATCCAAGGACAATTACTACTGCAATGTATGTCAAATGTACATATATTCTGTCTATTCTACTATTGTGAGATTGTGCCCTCCTGATAGCAGCTACTTGATTTCAAAACGGCAGAAGGAGTATAGTCCAGAAAAGACTACTACAAAGACAACATCTGATGAAGAACCACCACAAATGATGGATACAAGAGAAGATGATAATAGCAAATGAACAAATGAAGATTATGAACATTATTACATACTGAACTACCTAAGATAACAAGTTTTTAGATAATTTTACATTATAAAGCTTTGAAAACATATCTCGTACAATCATATCGTTATTATACAGTCTTTGATTTTGATATTGAGTTTTTGCTTGTCCAGATGATAGTGCCTTATTTTGTTGTGTTGTCTTTGTATTGTTTGTTGTTGTGCAACAACAAGGACACCGTGTGGCTGTTCGTAAATTAGATGTAGGCAATAGAAAAAACACGTCTTGATGTTCGGTCCAAAATTCGTAAGCGTGCATCCACGGATCTCGTGTTCGTGTAATATTGTGAAGAAATAATACGGCATATTCGCCGCATACGTTAGTCTTGTCATTCTGTATTTGATAGGGAAAGTATCGAATAGTGTCTTCTTCATCATTAGCCTCTTTGGTTTTGTGACATCTGTGTAGGTTGGTCTGTGTAAATCTACTGTCCGATAGTGCTTCTTTTAGAGGTAGGTCTTTTGTGTATTCTCTAT
>WIPJ01002993.1:105714-125892 GCA_018155075.1 Cassiopea andromeda | reverse complement strand
CAAAAGCGATGCTTGAAAAGGAAGGGTGTATTCAGGTATGACAATAGATGTAAACAAGAGATTAGATGCTATGACGTACATTGATATTAGCGTGATATGAGGGTAGTGCGTGTGTGTGGAATGTGATGGCGATGACATATATAAAAATATAAGTGCACGTAATGAATGACATGGAAAATAAAGTAACCAAAATGGAGTTGCTACACCCTATCTCAAATGGGACGAGAAAAGTTCTCAAAACTTCAGATTGAAAGTAATGGTAATTTTCTTTGCGCTAGGATAAAGTCTCCAAATCAAATTGTAGCTCGAAAATTAGTCTTTAAACCGCGATAAGTACTTTTCTAATGTAGTATACGAGACAAATACTATATTTCAGATACTACAGCATACCCTTGTACGATCAAATAGTTGCTGTACTGAAGCACGGTGGATTGCCTCGGAGTCGTTGTATTCCAATTGAAAATACAGGTTCGAAACTTGAAGAAAACGCACGATTAAGTCAAATAACGAAATTATCAACAGTTAAATGGGCTATTATCATCATGTGTGCTTTTTTGATTTTTGCTCAAATTTTTGGCCACGAAATGCAAACAAGAAGAAATCTGCTGAGAACAAGCCATTTTGATGATAACGTAACACGCCTTTGGGGAGGAATCAAAAAGAGGCTATTGGTGTTCCAACTAGAAAGTGTCAACAGAAACCTGTTATGAGACGTTGCGACCTAAATATCTTATCACTTTTCTATGAAGAGGCTGGATGCGTTACCATTCTTCAACTAGCTAAAAGGACAAGGTGAGTTGAATTGCTCATAAATAGCAAACTAAAGGTGCTTTTTAATTAAAATTCTTTTAAATAAATTGAATTTACAAGCAATCGTAAACACCGATAGTTGCACTCTTGCCCCATTCTCTTTGTCCATACTGCTCCGAATTAGAGTACCTTTTGCAGGGACTCTTTTAACATGTGCCACAAGGAGGCAGTTGCCCACCCATTTTATTCAATGTAAAGGGGCATGCATGAGAATTTGCTGGCAATGGATTCTTATTAGCTGGCTGTCTGCCAATAACTGCTTTGAGCAATCTTTCATTGTGATTTAAATATATTTTAAAACTTTTGACCCTAATAATACCAGTTTCCTTTATTTTGAAGTGTACAACATGAATAGCAGAAAGTGAGCAGTTATTCACACATGAATGATTTTCACAATGTAATCTCTTCACATTAGTTTTAGCTGAACGAAAAATTGAGCACAACCATAAAAAAGTTTGACAAGAGCTCAAGATTTAGGCCAAGCAACAACGATTTGATCTCGATCACATCGACAAGAAGCTAACACTAAATGATAACATTTTCAAATACATTTAAATATGAAAGCATCTATAAAGTATAAAATAAAAAATTTACTCGCAAATGCAAAGCTATAATTTTCTCTTCACATTGTGCATATATACAACAACCGCCCTCTTTTCAAACTTCTAGATTACATTCGTTGTTTTGGCAGCCTATCCCAGCACAAGTACGCCATGTTTTTCGTGCTTTGCAAAGATAAGTCATCCTCTTACAAGAACTATCCACAATGGCTACCTTCGACCTGTAATAAATCCAACCAGGTGTGAAATTGAAACTTTTTGATCAAGAGCATATAGTTTGAATACGGCTTTTTGGTTTGTTTTCTTCACAAAACATGAATGCATGTGCAAATCAGCACATATTGTGGAACTCTGAACTCATCTATTGTCCAAGCACTTTTCCACATAGAAAAATTAAACCAGGCTAGATTTACCATGACTTAAAGGCTTCGCCAATTGAAACTTCTATTATGGTTTCATTCTCGTAGTCATGAAGAAGATGGCCCCTATTGCTGCAATGAACACTTCATTTATTTATTTTAGTAGGTAATGTCAGGGAAAGACCTTAGGGCCTATAAAAAATCCCTGACAAAAGAAAAACTAAGAAAAGGGAGAAAGGTTAATTAGGTAGATAGAAAAGATCAACGTCAAGGAATATAAATTGTAGGACTCGGGAAAAGTAGTGGATGTCAATGAATTCTATAGTCATAGACGTGTCGTTTTCTCATCAGAGTCACCGAGAGTGAGTAGCACAGGATGCCAACTGTCCCATGGCTTCGATGTCGAGAGACCTCATAACTCCAAATGCTTCAAGGCCTAGGGTGACTCGTAATGAAATACCAGCAGTACTTCTCTGCAGCTAATTCCCAGGACCTCAAATATGTCTACTCGTTTTTATCGCAGGGGGTCTTGTCTGCCTCTTCACTTGTAGGGTCTCTGGAATCTCTCGGTGGCCCTGAATCTCCTTCCCAGTAGTTATAGCTCAAAATTGATTGAATCAGTTCCACTGATATTGCAGTCAAACATTTAAGACCGGTGGCCTCAAACCCCCTAGATCACGGACCGATACCGGTCCGTAGATCAATTTGTATCGGGTCGCGCAAGAAATACTGACTTATTTTCATTTTATTTACTGTCTGATAGATATCTGATAATAATAATATGACATTGTGGAAAGTTGGTTTTTTGCATAGCTTTTACAAGGAACTAATAAAGACCAACTATTTACATCAAAATTCTCTAAAATATAACGAAGATGTTAAAAGAAAAAAGAAAAGAGTGAATAAGCGAGGATTGCCACTCTCTTTTGACTGCGTTTTAGCTCTATTTTGGAAGCGTTTCCAGAAAACATCCACATTAAGGAATGATAATTAAAATGAAATATTATAATTGAGTTGTAGAAGATAAGCAATTGTTCTCCATCCAAGTACATTGAAACCCTAGAAAGGCAACAACTTTTCCGTGTGCTTTTCAAACAAATTTGGAGGATAAGATGTAAAAGGATTTAAACAACAAACTTTGATCCTTGAAGGGAAACATTGGCTGAGAGAGCTATCTACGATTCCTGGTTCGTGGTAAAATTATCAAGCATTGAACAGCCCGTGGCTATAACAAGGTTGGTACCACAGCGTTAAACAATTGGCAACTGTACAGAGCCCAACAGAGCTCTTATTTATTGATTCAGAAAAAGCTAAGTTAAAGGTGCATTATTGTCTTCAGCAACAAAAGTGCTTGGACTTCCTTAAATGCTTATAAATAGAACACATGCGTGGCTTTGGTTTGCATCTGAAGCAGAATCAAAGTGGCTTCAGAAGCAAAGTTAGTGATTTGTGCTGCGCATGCACACAATTTATTAGTATGCTTATTTCTACAAACTTAAGACAATAATGAAAGACACTGTTCTTTGAATTGGGTGATGCTTTTGCTTCACATGACTGCCATGGAACTTCATTTCTTGAAAAATTTCTATGCATGGCTATCTTTAGTGAATTATTGCACAGAGTACAAAGTATCTTAGCTTGAAGCTGTCAAGAAAAGGACAATCATTCACTTTATATCAAACTCCTGCTTTTTTCTATTGTGGTTAAGTGTTGGGAATTGTCGTGAAATTCTTCTGTGCGTGAACGCTCTACCACTGTGCTATGATAAGTAATTTGCAATATTTCTTTTATTGTACTTTGCCAAAGAGCTACTTCTTGATGTTTTTTCTTCGTTTATTGTAGCTTGTTTACTAGAATTTGTAGGCGTAAGCTCAGCAGTGTACAGAGAAATATACACAACCTATCATCTTTAAGTAATTAATTGAATCTTAAATGGTATATGTTTGCTATTTTCCTTATATGGTATAATTGATTATCAACAGGATTTTAGCACTACTGGGTAAGTCTTATACCAAACGTTTAGCTATTGGCTATTAGTGATCGGGTAGAATGGTGAAAAAAAGAGTCAACGCTTAACATGAGAGTAGTGAAAATTGCCATTGAGTCTTCCTTCGATGCGTTTTCTCTATTTATAATTATACGAGCCTAGTAATAGATTGTGATCTATGATAGTAATTTGAAACCCTTGGTTTTCTGTTCCTCTCTCTATTCACTTAGCTATGCTTTTTGATGTTTTGTGCGACTAACATCTGCTTTCCTTGAGGGACTGCTCAATGCTTACGTCACACTAAAATTGGTCTTTTTAAAACACCCATCCCTTATGATCAAGCTCTGTTACATCTGTTAACAAGTCCTCATTGCTTTACGTCACGATTAGCACAAACACCCCCTCACCCCGATGCAAGCGATATTTCAACATAGTAAAAGAAAAGGAGGAAAAGTAAAGACATCTCACTTCTTTCCACTATAAGAATAAAAAGGTGTCCACATAAAGCGTTTCAGCAACAGCCTACTATGACTAGCAAGATCTAACACAGAAGTAAAAACTTTATTAACTATTTCTGGAATATCATCTCTAAAGACACAGCAAAAAACCACCAGGTAAAACTTGGAGTGCGTAAATAAAGATTTTGAAGTAAGTAAGTAAATAAATAAATTGCGTAAATAAATAGAGGAATTTGGGAAAAATATTCATTGCATGTTGAATGTAGATAGAACATTCTTATAGAAATTGATTTAGGCTGTGTGCTGAGTATCTGACGATTAATTATGCAATTCCTTTCATTGCATTTTTTGCGTGACATCACGGGGGTTGAATAAAGTACCAGCCACTTCCTAATTCTCTGCTACGGACATTCACAAAAAACGTGCTGAAGCTCTTTCCTCAAGGTGTGACGTAGTTATTTAACAACATCTAATGTCAATAAACTGCCTTCCAGCGTGAGAAAAATTTTCACATCATGTGCAGTTGCGTTTTTCTGCTTCTATGTGAGGCCTTTTTGATTTAAATAGATAAATGGGATTTACAGAACTGAAGGTCAAATTTAAAGTATGTCTTTAATTAGCCATCCATATGCTGGGGGGGGGGGAGGACTCTAGCATTCCATTCCATGCTTGTTGGTATTGTAGTCACCTGAAGAAGATTATTCACTAAAGGTTTTTGAAACCAAGTTATGGCCCAAACTAAGGTCAAAGTTATAGAGAACTTTACTAATGTCGATATATTACTATCTAACAAGTGGTCGCTAACTAAGACCCATCTCTGAAAGTAGCTCACCATTTATCCAACACAAACAATTGTGGTTTTGGTGTTGGATCATTAAGTTGAAAATCTTAGCCACTTTTGTTATGTTACATAATACATGTTCTATCTATGTTGCAATAGCTTTGAAGTTATTCTCAAGTGTTGGATAAAGGGCATTATCTTCTATGTCTATAGACTGGTGTTGAGCAAGCTGGATTTTTTAGGCAAAGGAGCCAACATTTGTTGACATTGAGTATGCACACACTAGTCTATTTCATTCTCCTAGCCCAAGAATCGCCGAATCATTTGGTGAACCTTTCTAACATAAAATTCGCATAATACTGGAAATTGTTGGGCACATGCTGGCGCATTACCAAATCGTTTGGCAGGGGCATAAGCTTGAAAGTGGCCTTCAATCTATAACCTACTTTTGAGAGTGGTCCTGCTTGAACTAGGTCAAGGAACTGTAATTTAAAGGCTATATCATCAATGAAGGAAGAAGCTAATGAGCTTCATATAAAAGTAATTGAGATTTAGTAACTCCCATACAGCTTCAATAATTGTCACCCTGAATTGTGCATTTTGATGTAGTAACCACCAGTTGTTTACATCAAGAAGCTTTAGAATTTGAGCACCTGCATGGGCCAGTAATGTAATGTTGAATATACATCAATGGAAAATAAAGTATACTTCAATTGAAAGACGACTTCCAAGACCACTTACAAAGTCACAGCTATCGGACATATTTGAGTAAAGAGGAAGGATTTCTGATCCTTTATAGACTGACAAATCAGTATCGCCATTAAAAGCATGTAAATCAAGATCTAAATATGAAAGTTTGGGGGGATAACAAAAAGAGGTCAATATTTGACTACAATTTTCATGTCGTTGCTTGGATTTCTATTTCCCTATTGCAGGTTGGAATCATAACTTCATTGAGATCAGGTAAATAACAATCATTTAATTTCGTAGCTTAAAAACTCATTAGCGCTTATTAGATAAACACAATAGATGCAAAGTGCTACACAAAGAATGGATATTGGATAAAGTAGGAACATTTCATGAAATTAAAATCTCACTCCAACGTGAAATTCAACTGGGATTTTTGTTAGTGTTGTACCTTTTAGTACAACTAGCTCCTAAAAGTTAGTGGGGTATTTTAATTTCTACATGCAATATGTATCCTTCTCACTCAGCTGGCCTTGACTAAACACTGACTCCACACCTTGCTGACAAAATTGCGCTGTAAAGGACAGGCAAAAACATCTTCTTTATGGAGAAGTTTCTCACGTTTAAGTGTGATCAGATTTCTGGTTTCGCACGTATTTGTAGTCATAGGGATTGGCTTTTTACAAAGTGTTTTTATGACAAAAATGCTTGTACTGCATTATTTGCACAATAATTCCCAGAGATTTCTATGTGGCTTTCATTGTGCTTCATGGTTTCCTGTGGTTGGAAATCAGTGGCATGACAACCAAAACATGGAAAAGTTACTAGTAAGTGTAATGAAGAGGACGTGAGGCCACAATAAGTAAGAGCTTTCCCTATATTTTTGCATATACCTCAAGCAAACTACCATTACACTTTATCCAATGTAGCTCCATCTGCTGATGACAATTGCTCAGTCATGTTACTTATCAAGGACATTGAGAACGTCGCTAGCCGATGCCGATGATTTTGATAGGTTACAGTATCATCCAGTTATAACGTACTCGGTTATAACGTACCATAGCTGCCGGTCCCGGCAAAAGTTCATGCAAGCCCTTATGTAAATACTCCGGTTTTGACGTACTCGGTTATAACGTACCTTCGGATAAAACGTACCATAGCTGCCGGTCCCGGCAAAAGTTCATGCAAGCCCTTATGTAAATACTCCGGTTATGACGTACTCGGTTATAACGTACCTTCGGATAAAACTTACCATAGCTGCCGGTCCCGGCAAAAGTTCATACAAACCCTTATATAAATACTCCGGTTATAACGTACTCGGCTATTACGTACTTTCGGCTACAACGTAATCGTTTTTATCTCTCTACACTTACAATGATATACAAGGACAACAATAAAGACAATTCCATGGGGAGTAAGTTGATAATTAGCTACCCCGTGGCCATGACATAAAGGGGGAACATTCGAAAGGCACTTATGGTGTCAGGAATGGGTAAGGGAGAAGGGAGAGAAAAAATGTACAAAAAGAAAAAATAAATGATCGAGGAAAAACTTCGCATGCTTGCACAAGGGCCCGTGCACTAGCGTGCAAAGCTTTCTTGTAAGAATGAGTTATTCAAAATGTGGTGATAACGACGTAAATACCTCTAGACGATCCCTAAAACGTGAACCAGAAAGCTAATTCAAAATGGGATGAGTAGCAGGGTTAGGGTTAGGGTTAATGTTAGTGCTAATTCCACCAGGTCTAGGGAACTTTGTGCGCTTTTTGGCTTTTTTCTCTTTGCGATTCCATCAAATAAATCTGTGCTACCTTCGCAGTTGCTTTTATTACTAAGCAAAAGGGTTACTTATCACTGTGGAGGCAGCCCCGTTGCTATTGCTTAATAGAAATAACTTCGGTAATTACACATTTGCATTTGCTCTTATGTGTGCCATATCAGTAGTGATAGAGCGTTGGTAACAATAAAATGGGATATAAAGCCACATATTGAATCAAAATTGAAGAACCCACTGACATTGTCTATTCAAAAGCACGCAACGATCTCCTGTAAACTTTGAAATTGCTAATCATGAAATTTCTAATCAATAGTGCACTATTGTAGATGTGTCTTACGCTTTCCTGAATCGTTCAAATTTATGCAGAAGAAACTTGTCCGAGTCTTTATTTTTAGCATTTCAGCTTCAAAAAGTGACAAAAGCGCTTAAAACTAAATTTTATTTATTATTTAGTAGTATAGTGTAGTAGCCTGGTGGATGTTTGTTTTCGATATCGATATCTATGATATATTTTTAATATAACGTACAAAATCAGCCGGTCTCTTGAAGTACGTTATATCTGGATTATACTGTACCAGCAAAGATAGGTTAGAAGATAATTTAGCACCGCTTGTGATGAAAGCGATTTGAGCACAACTATCATTGTAAGAAGTCCTTAAAAAGAGTCATTTATATTTATTGTATCATTTTTATAGTTTCCTACAAACCGAATCCTGGCCTATTGAGAGAGCAATGGTGGTCTAACAGAAATTGCCCCATTGACATAAAAAATTTGGACAAGTTTGAATATCATTATTCAGCATATACCGATCGGGATTATAAGCGCTTTACATTTACTGCATATCTTGTTCCCCCGACAAGTGGATCACACAAAGTAGTCCTGAGGTGCCAGCAAGTATGCATTCTTCACATTGAACTTCATCCAGCAGTGATAGCTGAGACAGTATATATTTACTCATACCATTCACCCAAAACGTAAGTAACAAAGGATAAATTACATGCGAATACATTTACATAATTTCTTAGCTCATTTTGCTTCTTAAATGGTAAGAATATAAATTTCTTTAGAACCCATCTTTTCAAACAGCGCTTATATGCAAAGCCTAAAAACTAGTAGACAAAATTTCAATGTGACAATCAAGCTCCAAAGATCGTTGGATGACCATGGACAAGAAAGAGCCGATCACTATGGGCTTCCATTCACTTAGGCTCCGTCCACACTTGTGCGGATATTTGTTAATTCGCAGCTGTCCCTTTCCGCAAAAGAATCTGTATCAACACGTGCAGCTTTTTTAATGGAATATTTGACACTGAATACGCAAGAATACATACAAATCGAACTGGTTTGGTTGACGTGGCTATTGTCATGCCTGCACTCCTGCGGAAATGAGACGCCATCGTCAACAAAAAGTTACGTATTCATCTGTCCACTCTAATCCGCGAATCCGGAGTTTTCATAAAACTCCGGAAAGAAAAGAAGTTGCGTATTAACAAAGAGGCCATTGACATATTACGTAATGCAAGAGGGGTGGGGTATTTTGAATTTGTCACAAAGCGTGACAAGGGGTGGGTAGGTTGTTTTTGGAGTGTGATATCACAATTTTAAACAACTCGGTATTCAGCACACTTGGGGCCCTTTTAAGATGCATCAGAATCGATTGTGTCAAGTGTGTAAAGATGTAGAAGTCATATCTAACAGTCGAAAACTGTTGCATATGACACATCTGCGCCCTTAAATCAAGAATTTTGTCCTACAATATCCTTTTATAGCATGCCTGAAGGTGGGTCTTGGTGCTTGCTTCCAAAAATGTTTTGCAATTGCGCTCTCTATAGCGTTGGAAAGCACACTTTTTGCAAGACAGATGTGGTAATTTCTTAGTACATGGGCAGCAGAATACTTCAATTTATGTTTCTTATCTACTCAGTAGAAAGGACAATAGAAAGATACTAAATGGGCAAATTTCAAAATGCTTATTGTTAGTGCATACTTGATTACACGTTTTCTTAATATAAGAAACCACTTTATAAGGAACATAGTACTAGACAGTTAAAAATTTAAGAAACTTTTAGAACTTCAAGGAGAGAGCTAAGAAGCTATAGAAGATGCATGGGCAACCTCTTTTCTCATCCGGGCCAAATTTAGTCTTTTTATCAAAGACTGCGGGTCTAGAGCAGGAGACACGGGATAAAATTATGCGCATGCGCATGCGTTCTAACAAGACAGGCGTGTGACGGACATTTGTAAAGCATTTCATCGCGATGTTTATCGGGAAGTCAATAAAATACAACCATATTCCAAGGAATACCCTTGAAAATTTTGATGAAACGCTCTGTATAGTGTTCTTCAGGCACGGAATAACCTCTTATTGCAAATACTCAAGTTTCAAACTTTTTTTACTATTTTGTTAATTAATAGGAGAGGACATGAAAAACTCTTTGCAAGCCGGATCAAGACTCTCTGCGGGCCGTAGGTTGCCCATGCATGCTATAGACAAATAGGAGATTGAAAACACTACCTGGTTAAACATAATGCTGTACCAAAACAATGTGAATATGACATTGCTTTGAATTTACCTCGAACTGACGCATTGCGTTTGCTTTCGGACAAATAGTTTGCTACATTCACGTTCTGCGCACGCTTTCTAATTACGTTCAGCCAATCATAGGACCAGTTATGCGTTCACGTCTGCGTACGACCTTTCATTCGTCGCTAATGAATGGGGTTTTTCCAGATATTTGGAAAATTGCCAGAACTACTCCTTCTTTCAAATCAGGTGCAAAATGATGTCAATAACTATAGGCCCATTTCAGTCATCTCGGTTTTCTCAAGGATCTTGGAGAGAATAGTTCATGACCAACTTTATAAGTTTCTGAAGGCAAATAAGGTAATCACTAGAAATCAATCTGCATTCCAAAACTATACTCGACACTAACATCTCTGATCTGTAGCACAGACTCCTGGTATGAAAATATAAACCACAAAAAACTGACTTTAACGATCTTTTTAGATCTAAAAAAGCATTCGATATCGGTAGATCACAAAGTAATGGTTGAAAAACTGATGTCGTATGGCATCAGAGGGATCCCTGGGAACTGGTTTAAATCTTATTTACATAACAGACCACAATACTGTTCTCTAAATGGCAAGAAATCTAAAAAGAGGGAAGGTACATGTGGTATACCCCAAGGTTCCTGCCTAGGCCCCTCCTATTCGTGTTATATGTAAATGATTCTGAAAGATGCTTAAAATACTCGAAAGCGAATATCTATGCTAATGATACCAATATAACAATAGGATCGAATGACAAAGAGAAACTAGTAGCTGGTGCACAAGCTGAGCTGCATAACATTAATGAATAGATGAGAGCGAACAAGCTTAGTCCCAACCCCTGAAAAACTGAATAAATAATCATAGGTCATCCGATGAAGGCAAAGGGTACAGATGCTCCGACAGGATTAGAGTTAGGTAGCAAGGAAATTAAGCGAGTTTCTAATACTTAATCACTAGGAGTAATGGTGGATTAATATCTGAATTGGGATGAGCAATTTAAAAGTGTTAAGAGTGAGATCTGTGGAGGACTTGCTTCACTAAAGAAGCTGAAAAACATTCTCCCTCAGTCCAAGCTATGCATTGTTTATTATGCCATTGTGGAGAGTCATCTTCGATACGCAGATGTAACCTGGGGAAGTCTTCCAGCGAGAAAAATTGAAACTCTCCAAAGATTGCAGAATAGAGCCCAGATAATAACTGAAACTGTTAGAGTAAAGATAACTGGTCCTGTGATTGGCTGAACGTCAGTAATCAAATCTCGTTTGATCGACTAGTTATAATGTATAAGATTATAAACAAGTTAAGCCTTGAAAGTCTTTGGGATAAATTGGAGTTAAGATAAGTACACTCAAAATGTGAAACAAGGAATTGCCATGATCTTCAAATCCAAAGACTAAATACGGAAAGTGCAAAAAATAGCTGCAAATACTCGGCTTTAAAATTATGGAATGATATACTTTTTGATATACGAGAGGCCTCAACTCTCAAATGTTTCAAAAAAAATTAAAAGTACATTTATTGGCTGATCAAAAATAATAACTGAAAATACGACCCCCTGGAAGAGCAGCAATATTAGTATTACTCCCCACTATGCCTGTTAAGTTTTTTTCTTAATATATTATTTAAAGTGTATATATGAATATGTAATATTTTAGTTGCTGAAGGGCTATTTTTGTCGTGTATAAACAATTGATTACATACATGCATACATACAGTAATTCTGTTCGCTAAATTAAGAAAATTTTAAGAAACGTTTAGAAGTAAAGTGTTTCCAGAAATTAAGAAACTTTTAGGGGGGCAACACATTCATTGTCTATATGCCTAATGGATTGAAAAAAACTCGAAGATACGAATACACTTTCCATACAATCCAGAAACACTATCCTAGCCATTTGCCACCAACAAAAAAAATCCCTTCTCTGTAGAGGCTGGAACTCGATTTAAACAGAAGACTTAGATCAACAGCGCTTCATAGGATTTTCAAACGTTTGCATGGGGCCCCTAATTTCTGGAATTCTAGGGGGCCCTTGGGCACGTATCCAATGTGTTTACTAATAAACGTGCAACTGTGCACAATACCATTGGATATGTAAATAACAGCATATCTTTCGCGGTAGCATCCTAAGGAGCTGCTTGTAAAATGACGTTAAAGCTGCAACCTAACAGCCACTTTTGTCATGGGATTGGATCCAAAATCCAGATAGACATTGGCACGGATTAGTCTTGCGTTTGCACGGGACTGACTGTATCGGTGTACTTTTGGACATGCTATCTGAACACTTGTCGATTCAATTTCAGAAGAGGATAGTATTCAAAGAGAACGAAAACTGCTATATGGAGGCTAGAATAGCATAGTCGTCAAATCTTGATTGGCTAACAAAGGAATCATCTTCGAATGGATTCCTGCCAATAATGTTACGAGAATTCGTTCGAAAAGCATCAAGAAGCGTGTTTTAGTGGTAAAAAGTGTACTTTCTCTGGAATCATTCACCCGTGTTGTAACGCCTCAAGGGGGTTCCCTTGATTTGCTACAAAGTTTAACGAAAAAAAAACTGAGCGGAAGGGCGCTTACATTTTGCCGTTACGTAATGCTGAAAAGTATTCAGTTAAGCTATTCTCAGCAATAAACAAACGCTTCTTTCCAATGGCAAATACATTCACAAGAGCTTTTATGCAAACACATGCATGTTTCTTTTACAAAAATGCTTAATCTTTCATTTATCATACGTATAATTGAGGGAGGTTGATGAGCACTGGTGGATCTAACACCTGAAGAAGTAGCGCATATCTCATTCTTTTGGAATCCTTGTACCTAATCTACCGCTATTTCATCTGACAGCAGGCTGAAAATGTATTTCAACCATTCATATGGTTGACAATGGAAGGAAGACTATAAGTAGGGGGGAGGGGTAATGTGATTTTTTTACCGAACGGTAGGAGGGAGGAAAAGAAAAGATGGATAGTTTGTAATGTCGATAACTTTTTACTGAACCCTTCTGAAAGAACCTGCAATAAATTTTTCAATTATTTGAAACTGTGTGTTATCAGTTTTTTCGCAAGAAAAATGCATTTTTACAACCAAAACACGCTTCTCGATGCTTTTCGAACGAATTCTCGCAACATTATTCGCAGATGTCCTTTCATGGTGATGTCTTTGTTAGCCAATCAAGATTTGATGCCTATGCTGGCTAGAAGGGCAGTTGCGTTCATTCTTCAGATGCAGCAAGAGCATTTTGCCAACTCAAAACGTTGGAGATGGCTTTGCGCACTTTATGGGAGGAACCCTACTTAAGTAAAAGAACTGTTTAGGTCTTTCTGCCAAACCAAAGCTCTTTTCATTTCTCTTCTCTCTGCAAATGCAACGTATTCAAATGACTACCCAATAAGTACCAATCATTCATAAATTCTGTTCTTGTAGAAGTAGAGCTTAGTTACTTTCATAAAGCTGTGCCTGACCATTCTATCAATCTCTCTTTTAGAGGTTCATTATCATTCTATCTCATCAAAATTTTCCTTCAGGGAATATTCCATGCCCTTGCAGATGAGGAAAGGTTTCAGATATAAGCTGACTCTGACATTGTATATGGTATATTACTATTCCGTTACAATGAAGTTGGGTATTTTGCTTTCAAATGGTACTGAAATTGCTACATTGGATCAAAATTACCTTTGGAGATCAATGGGTTCGTATTGTTTTTATCAGATTACCTAATTTTTGATGAGCCTTAATATTCCTAAATTCTTCTGCTTCAGACTTTAAGAATACTATCAAATCATACGTAAGTGCCAATAGTATATCTTCCCCTGAAAGTCAAAAGAATATATTCGGATGTTTTATGATGGCTTGTCTCTTCATAAAGCAAAAGGAAATGGAGCAGAAAAATAACTGATAATAGTAAAATAATAATAATAACAATGGCAATTATTAAAGTTAAAAAAAATGATTGTAGAAAAATATTATTTTAAAATGCACTATCACATCTATTAAGCACAAACATTCATGATAAAACTTAGGCTTTGCATTTTTCTTAACGTATGCAATGATCGTGATTATGATTATTATGTTGAAAGTATGTAAATTGTATGATTGTAGTAGTTGAAAGTTGATCATTTTCTGGTTGTCCCTGTGGGGTCTATTGTTGTTAATTGTACCGTGTCGTCTTGTCTTCGTTGTAACTAGAATTTGATCAGTGGAAAGATGCCTTGACTACACAAAAATGTGTATTCCTTAGTCTCTCTGCCGAGCCTGCGCATACATTATACGTACTATTAAATTTCAGCGAATCTGAGCCTTAAAGTGCACATGAAACGAAAATTTTTTTGCCTTGTATATCACAAACAGACACAAGAAAAGACATATTTGATGTTTATAAGTAAACATGATCCGCGAAAGTATTTTTTAATTTGTGTTAAAGAACGCGATTCTGCCGTTGCTGGTGGCTCTGCTAAAACTCGGCCAAAGCACGTGATTTTTCACATGTGACGTCAGATTGTTTGTTGGTACAACCGGAAAGACAGCAACGGAAAATGTCGAGTGATTGCGATGGAGTTGAACTTGGGAGAAAGACAAAAGGTGGAAGATACTGTGTAGCTGGAATTCGTTATCAGCGTGTTCAAATTGTCCGCCTTAGACATATTTTGTTTTGATTTCCTGTACTCTTTAGTATTCGTATGAAGTTTATTCTCGCGAAAAGAGAATGTATTTGAGTCAAAAAATTTTGCATGGGTGAATAGGTGAACTTGCGTTTGAATTAAACAAATATAAGTTCTATTTCTAATGACTTATTTATCCATTCTAGTCATTTGAGCAGGCCCTGTAGCCAGCACAAATTTTTAATGGGGCACCCAGTTAACCATCCAGTAATTATCTTTAATGATGCCACAGTAATGAAAGTTACTCAGCACAAGCACCTTGGGCTTATTCTAGATGCAAAATTATCTTTCTCTCATCATATCAGGCAGCTATTTGCAAATCTAGACAAGGAATCGTAATGCTGTATCTCCTCTCGAAGTACCTACCTCGAAAGATTCCCATAGATAGTAAAAGCTGTACGGCCACACATGGATTACGGCGATATTATTTATCACATTCCACATAAAATCTGCGATTATAGTCAACGTGTTACACTGAATAATCGAATGGATACGCTGGAATCCGTCCAATATTCGGCAGCGTTAGCAGTAAGTAGAGCATCACGGAGAGGTTCATCACGCGAGAAGCTGTATGATGAACTGGGGTAGGAATCACTCAACCTCCGTCGATAGAGTAGGCATCTTGTCCTATTTTATAAGATTTTGAATACTCTTACACCAGATTATACAAGAATACCACTTCCAGTGATCCCTGAATTGTTTTACTCTCTTTTTTAAAAACAATGTAGTAGGGGAAATATGTGCAAGGACAGCCAATTACAAGGCAAGTTTTTACCCTCATTGTCTATCTGAGTAGAATAAATTTGATCCTGAAAACAGACTGCTATCTTCAGTAATTTCCTTCTGGTATAAGTTATTATCAGTTATCCACCTCCTCCAATTATACCAGTATTTAGTGCTCATGATCTTAAAGGTATAGCTATTCTTACGCAGTTGCGTGTTGGTCTCAGTAGACTTAATCTTCGCACGTTTAGGCATAATTTTAAGAATACAATCGGTCAAATTTGCTCAATAAATGATGGCATTGAGGATACAGAACACTATTTGCTGTCCTGTCATTTGTATGATGTCCAAATGCATGCTCTTCTTGGCACTGTCAACACAATATTGCTTTCAGAAAGCCTATCAAGCCTTTCAAGTGAAAACTTGCATAAAGTTCTTTGTATGGAGATGGGAGGTCATCAACGTATTCTAATTCTGAAAATATTGAGGCAACTTTAACTTACATAAATGCAATTCATTGCGTTTGATAGATCGCCCCCTTTTTTGCAAACAATAAGTATCTTTTGCTATTTCATGTTTCCCATGTATGTGTCCTATATTTCTTCCTTTTGATTTATTTATAAGTTCTCTATGTATTGTAACGGAAGTCTGTTTCAAAATAAGAGTCAGGTAAGGAATTCAACTTAGCTATATGTGTGTCTCATGCAAAACAATCATATTAGTTGCTTTTTACTCTGTTTCGCCTGACACGCAGTTTGGAACTGACTTCAGATTAATTGTCAATGCCACAGGGTTGCTATGTAATTCCATTCTCCCTGTGGTGTCTTTGTATTTGTGCATTCCATATTGTAATTGTAATTGTTTATGAGCATATATAAAAAAACTGGAGAGGGGTGTTTTGGATGGGCTTAGCACCCAAATGCCATTTGGGGGGCGTGATGGTTGAGCGTAGCAGCCCTAATGTTTACGACGCTGCAAGAGCATCGATCATAATGCAAGGGATTTAGCACCCTGTAGGTCACAGAGCTTTTATATAGAGTTGGCCAAATTTTGGCCAAAAACTTTTGAATACGCCT
This sequence comes from Cassiopea andromeda, assembly GCA_018155075.1. Taxonomy (NCBI): domain Eukaryota; kingdom Metazoa; phylum Cnidaria; class Scyphozoa; order Rhizostomeae; family Cassiopeidae; genus Cassiopea; species Cassiopea andromeda. Next base: position 109,471 of record WIPJ01002993.1, on the reverse strand, counting down.
AACAATTAAAACTGCCTTGACACATCTTTAAATATAGCTACTCCGAACATAGCAAATTTGATGTGAGAGTAGTTAGCATGAATCAATATAGGAGGAGAAGGGAGGAAGATTCTCAGCTTTATTTATAAAATGTTATTTTTATTCTTCTTTGCGACTGACTGATCCAACTCCTGATACATGTTCGCCCGTACAACAACATGTAACGTTGGTCTCGCCTCACCACATTCTTCCAGCCCTTCTTGGCTTCAATCGCAGGACTGTTGTTTACTTCCTGCAAAACGCAAGCTCAGTCCTGCTGAGATCATGAGCAAATTGCTCAAGCCGCCGCACACGGTGAGCAAAATGGCACGAGAAATAGAAATTATCAAACTCCCTTGATATCATAGAATTCGATTCTTGAGTCAAATTTTATGCTTTAAAACTACCACACTCGTTAAGCAATAGCTCAGCAAAATGTCAAGAGTGCCATTGAGCTGGGCTATAATCTCTCGTGTGCGAGTCTTGCTATGCGTTACAGAGCTGGACAATCTAATGTCAGGGTCGAGTCTTTTCCATTCGGATAAGCAGTTAGGGTAAAAACTTGATTGGAAAGCTTGCGTTCCTAATACTATTTACCCTATTGAAGCATTCCTGTGAAGACCCTAGTTCGATTCATGAGGGTGTAGATAATTTTAAGACTTTCGAACAAAATTATTCATCTGCTGTACAAGCTGCCAAACTTTTCTCTTAGAATATATAAAATAAACAATCAGGATATGATGATTTTTCATTTGCCTTCACATTCAACCCTTGATGCAAGGAAACAAGGCGAATCAAACATGGCCAGCATGACACCTGATCGGATGTTTAAAGGGTGTTAATTTCAAACTACAATAGAACTATCTATGTTCGACCGCGTTTAGATTATGGTGAGGTGTAGAAGAAACTGTGGCATATGTTTGTTGTAGCAGTAAAAGTGAGTCTAAACGTCCAAGTTGTTGCTATTTTCATTTTGGCAATGTCATATGGAAGCTAAAAATAGTCATAACTTGAGAACGAAGAGTGAGATAGCAAAACAATTTGAAATTTGATCTATTCTAGTAATATAAATGCAGCTACCAAAATTGGAAAAAGCCCATCACTATGATGCATCCTGATTTCCAAATTTTGTCTGGTTTTCTCAAAATATGACTCTTGAGGCAACTCGTCTAAGGTATCACAGGTGCTGGGACTTTTATAGCACTCTAAGCACAAAGCATAGTTGAAACACACTTTTGTTATTGCTGTTCAGTGTGGGGATGCGGTGACTCAAGCACAATTTTACAGCTGAAGTAAATGCAAAACAGAATTGCTAGAATATTGACAAACAGTGCTATTAATGCCCCTAGTAGCCCACTTATAAGGAGCTTTGGGTGGATGAGAAAAGATGAAATTACCTCTTTCAAGTCAAAGTAGTTAGTCTTTAAGTCATTACATAATCAAGCTCCTTAATATATATGCAAAATCTTTCAGGACACCTCTGAATGCGGCTCACGAGATTTGAAAAATAGTGCTGCGGACTTGTGCCTGCCAATGAACACTTCCTTGAATGGTCAAAATCGTTTCTCCTACTGTGGAGCCAAATTACTGAATGCCCCTTGCAATTGAGATTAAACAGGCGCCCTGCATTTCAGTTTTTAAGCGAAAGCTACCTTTTAATGACAACTTAGCAATTTTTTAACGTAGCAATTAATTGTAATAGGGCTTAATGTAGTTTCTTTTTAGGTGGAGCTTAACTTCATCTTTTTTGATTTCTTTTCTAATGAATTGTAAGTAGTTAAGTGAGGGCCCCTAAAAATTTGCTTCATTGCTGAAAGGTGACCCATCTTAAATATATGAAATAAAACAATAACTTCTATCCTATAACTGTCTCTGAGTTATGATGATCCAGAATAAGAGTTCTGTAGAAGGGATTTACCATTAAGTAATGGTCCACAACCCTAAGTTCTCTAATAACAAAGCATCTTGGTCTTTTGATGAAGAAAGGGGAACTTTGTAAAGCAAAGCAATAAGAGAACTCTTAGGGTCTACTCTTCTTAAATGAAGAAGGATTTTAGCGAAGGGGCTCCGCTCCCGAAGTCACCCTAGAGGTCTAGAAATGGTCTGTTCTCCGGCCATCTGTAAGAAAAGAGTTCGTCCCCTGATTCAGAGAGACGAAATATGTAGTAGCAGACAGCTCAAGCGTAGGAAAGTAATAAGCGATATTTAAAAATCAGCATCAAAATTTTGCTTCCTTCAAATATTTCTACCTGCTAATGCGCTCTATATTTTTTGCAGAATTCTACAAGACAACTGGACTTCTAACAGAGCAATTCAACTCCTTAACTATTCCATCTTCTGGATCCAATGACCAATTATATGATCAATTTTTATCTGCTAATTCTGCCAAGTATCCCAGTCAACCATCAAAAGTATTCTGCAAGTCAACAGTCTATGATCAGCATTCAAGCTACTCTGATAACTATGCACTTAGGCACACAGGTTACTTCAAACCGATCCACAGTGGGACTTACTACTTTCGTATTGCTTGCAACTATTTATGCCGACTTACTTTCAAAGGAGAAAATAACCAAGTTTCAGAACTAGCTGTTGTTTAGTAAGTAAAAGATACTTCATCATTTTCAAGTGCTGTTGTCAATATATTGTAGGCAGTGGTGATAGCTAGAAGTTGTAACAGCTCTAGGTGCAAAGTCATGGAAAATGTTTAGCTTAGTTTGAACGACGCCATAATTTTAGAGATACAGATGCGATAATTTTAGTTCAATTGTGATATAGTATAATACAGTTTGAAAAGCAGAGTCAATACAGAAATTATGGAGGTAGCTGTAGACACATGTGAAAAGCAATCAGATTAGGCTCCCAAATCGGTGGCTTTTAATCTCGTATGGACAAACACTGAAAAATATTCGATTTTGAGGTCCATTTCTATCTCCTTACTTCGGATGCACATCAGTTGACTCCACACTCCACCAAGCTGGGTTTTCTGTGATTTGGAAAAGAAACAGCGTTCTTTCTGAAGCTTTTTCAGGTGGAGCGGTCTCAGCCCCAGTAGCATTACTTAAGGGTGGCTCGAGTCCCCCAAGCCCCCTACGTAGTCGGCGCTCATGGTTTATATATAAATATAAATACAATATTAAAAGTTGTATGTCATAAGAATACTGGACAAATTTTTGACTTTGATACTGCATAGCTAGTTTTCGTTTGTCTAATCATATCAGGCTTAAAGCATTAGAACAGCAACTAATATGAAAGCCATGATGAATGAGCTTGATCTTTATTCTTTGCTCGACACGACGATACAAATCCAAAGACTAGACCATGTTACAAATAGAAGACATATCCATCAATGCTAATAGGAGACATATTTAGACCAATCCAGTAAACGTTGTGATACTATACATGTGCTATCCTCAGTGCAGAAGAGAAAACCAGCTAGCATGAGAATAAATGCTAAAAGAATACAAAAGATAGAAATAAAACGGTGGGTGGAAATAGAAGGAAAGGACAATAAAAGCAATATAAGAGAATTGCTGAAAACAAAGGTGCCTGTATTAGGAATTTGGGAGGCATTGTAAATAGGTTAGCAAATAACATCAGGGGATACAAGAATCGAGAGACTGGACAAAAGAGTGAACACTAAGGTGAAGAAGTGCAGATTGCATGTGAGAATACAACAAGCAGGTACCTGGAGGAAAAACCCTGGAGGGGCAATACCTGCCTGTGCCATCACTTTGTATGG
>WIPJ01002993.1:89595-105572 GCA_018155075.1 Cassiopea andromeda | reverse complement strand
GGGGGGGGGGGATCAAAAAAGCCAAGCAAATATTGTTTTTGGGGACCAAGCCCACACAAGTTTTTCCTTTAAGGAGAACAGTTTCTCTTTGACTGGAATGCAGGTAAAAACAGAGCTTATAAAAGTAATGCATTGCGTAATTTATCGGAATTGTCATATCGCAATTTTTTTATTGGCAACCCTATGGCTGCTTTTTCCTTTCATTTCTTAAAATAGAACCTCCTCTTCTGCAGTAGTGACAAAACTGTGAGCGTTGGATCACTTACTGGTGGTAAATATTACCAAATAGACGTTTTCATGATGGAATCCACCGGCAGTGATTACATCAGAATGCAATGGAAGAAAGGTGACAATTCATATAAACGCCAAGCAACAACTGAATTCAGTAACCTCCTGACAAGTAAGTAGCTGCTTTAGTCGAGAGTAGGTATGCCACTAGCTACCTCTCTGCAGTGCTTAATTTTAAAAGTACTCAATAATTGAACATTGTTGTATAAATGCAAATCTATACTCTGAAACGCTGATTCAATTATGAAGACCAAGAAGACTCCACGAAGAAAACACTCTGATTTTAACAAATATGCCCTTTATCATTGCATCATCTACCGTATCTGTATATTCGTTTTTCTCTTCTCTTCTCTACTTCAATACCCATATATACACATTACTAGTAAATGTCTCATGAATAAACGAACCAATAAAATTTAAGTCAACAGGAAAGGTGTAGCTACGTGATAAACCTTCTAACAATAAATTTACGTACATAAAAAATATTTTAACCACTAGTTCTATTCTCCTGTAGCAATGAAAAGGAAAAATAACTTGAGTCATGATACTAAATTAATGAATGAATAAGATTACGTAATAGCTGCGTGCAAAGGAGGTTTCCCAGCAAACATGTCAATAATATACCTTACGTTACTGCAGTGTTGTTTTGAAATTAGCAACCATTCTTTTTCTCAACATTTAATAAAGAGAGCTAGTGGTTCCAACCTCATTCTTAGTTTTCCAAAGACAGGCTAAAGAGTTCAAATAAAAAGAATGAATTTTCAGATATACAAAGACCTAATTATAAGCTCACCATTGATTGGCTAGCTCTTTCAGAACATAGAAAGTTCTGCATTGGCCAATGGCATTGGCATTATTTTATGATTTTTTTTCCAACATGGGCTGAGCTGTGCCATTATTGCTAAACTCTTACCATGTCAGAGACCTCAAAGCCGGGGGAGCGGAGAGAGAGCACTGCCCCTACTTTTATATAATAGTATGTTTCACTGTTTCAAACTGAGCTTATCCCGACGCTAAGTGACCATACCCCTCGAAGTTGAAAGTATTTTGACGCCCTTTCTTGTGAATATGGTAGGAAATGATCCTGTGGTTTTATTCTTACTCAATAATAGACGCTCCATATTTGGTTCTACCATACAACTTCTGATAACATTGCAACTCCTGCTCACCTAGATTTGTAGGGCTTTTATGACAGGGCTATGTCACTCTATCAATTTCACTGGAACGGTAGTAGATGCTCTAAATTTATGGTAGATGTAGCTTGACAGGGAAGTTTGCCTTTGGTGGATTTACAAGACTAAGTCTTAACCCACAGCGGCTGAGAGATTTGAGATGCCCTTGGGCCAAACAAAAACATAGGGTTTTCTGAGAGCAGAGATGGCAGAAAAGTAAAGAGCTTCGATATCATATCTAGGAAATCCCTCCTGGTCTGTGTTTATGATGTCACCTAAACATAGAGACTGTGCATAATTTTCCCCTCCAACCCTTCTTAGTGGCTCTGCCCACTCTTTCTTCTGAGCTGGACTAACTTTCTTGCTACAGTCTCGCCACTGGTCATCAAACAAAAGGTATTAGCTGCACTGACTTTAAAAAGTTCTTTTCTAGGGGGGCACTTTTATGACTTCCAATAATAGTATCATTTAATTTCGACTAAAACCTGGAACAACATTCCATATTTTGTTTAAAAACCGCTTTTTTACTATGGCATTCTTTAAACAGTTTCTTATGGAGGTGCGTGCACTCCTGGCCTCCCTAGCCTGCACCCCACTGATCTGCTGCGTCATCTATTGCTATGTTGCTATGCAAACCAAATGCAAATGTTTTTCTTTAGTTTCTCAAGTTACCTCTTGCAATAGAAAAGAAGAATTTTTCCAGATTGATGAATTAAAGATTGGGTGCAAGAAATTTGCGAGCGTTTAAAGGACTTCGGCCATTCTATTCATTTAATTTGTGTTCCATCGAACCATTAGAAATTACAAATATAGGCCAGTGTGAAACCATTCTAGGATTGAACTATGAAAAGGATAAAGCTATGAATTATGGATGATTATTATTCATAAAATGACATTAATTCTTGTTGCCTGTCATGGTCCTATGTCATCATTTCTTAGGTGCAACCACACTTACTATCCCAAAGGCAGACGTGACGAAGTCTAACTCCACCTCATTGCTAGTAACAATAACGTCATTGCCAACAGTGCCACCTGATGATCAGTGGACCAGCATCCAAATATATGACATTGTTTACTATCGATCAGTAGATGCATCAACAAAGAATGTTCTATCATTGAACGGGTCTCTGCCTATCTCAAAGAATATCACAGGCTTACATAAATACACAGATTACAAGATCTATTTACACTATTATGGAAGAATGAAGTCAACAATAGAACACAATATCATATCAGGAGAAACGCAAGAAAAAACAGACGAGGATGGTAAATTTAACTTTCAAGTGCTAAAATATCAACACCCAAATCGATTGCGTTATGTCTTAAGATCCTAACAAATTGTTAATGAAACGTAGATTAAAGAACATTGAGAATCCTATAGTTTCTTTCCCATATAGTATAAGAAATGAGAATTACACTGTTTATTATACATAATTTGAAACACAGCTAAAAATAGATTTTGGCTAGAATTCCATCTTGAACTGATAGTTTACAGGCTAATTTGTGACTGATTAGCAGGGGATGTCGTAGTTTATCAACCTATTAGATCAGCTCAAAATATGAAAGTTCCCATAGATTAAATCTTGGATATTCGCATCCGGAAGTAATGCAGAAAACCAATCAATTAGAAAAACTAAATGGCTTTCCTCTTGTCAATTTACTAAGTTTTATGTTATTTATTATAGTTTTGACATAATAAAAAGCTGTGCTCACTTTTGGTGATCAATATATTGACCGGCAAAGTATGCTAATAAACTGATAGCGTCACCATTTAGTTGCCGGTACAGTGAATGCTTTGGAGACATGGAGCTGAGTCAGTGTTACAGACAAAGTGGAGACCCTTCTTCAAATGAACAACTATTCGTATTGTGTAGTGTTAGTCAACTAATTCCTTATTTTTAACTTTTAGTACCCGATGATTACCCACCAAGCCTTACTACGAAGAAGATTTCACCGACTATTATTAAGCTCTCCTGGAACCCAATGCCTGTAAGCTCACGCACAAATGGGTTGATTGTTGGCTACAGAGTTCGATATGCAAGAAAAGACGAGTCACCTAGAGTTTGGTTGTATCAAGATACTTTAAATCGAAATGTATTCGTAAATTCATTAGAACAGTACACAATATATGCATTTTCAATTGCTGCAAAAACATCAAAAGGAGCAGGAGTCTATAGCCCGTTGGTTGAAGAGCGAACAATGGAAGATCGTATGTAGTACATCATTTAATTATTTTCTACTTTACAAAAGCCATTTTCATCACCATCATACAATCAAAATTGCAAATCGAAGTATTTTTGCTGATTTCTAAATTTCAAACAACACTAAGAGCAACGGATCTATTCATTATAAGATCTGTGGATCTCTTTGTTATGGCAAACTTTATTATTAAAATAAATTTCAATGTATACTTTCTCTAGTAATTACCGAGAAAAATTTTGCTAAAAAGGCACACTTTCGATGGGTAAATTTTTGAGGTAATAAAATATGAACCGATGTCATTTGAATTGACTTGAGCTTTGATTGAGCTTTCCGAGCCAATCTCTAACGTTCCCTAAACAATGTTCTTCCATTACCTGCTAGCTATCAAAATTTCGGCATTTGCATCTATATATGCTTAACATGCTGAGCACTATAATTAAGAAGCCAATTGCTTATCATGTGTACAAAATTACAAATGCTGATCAAGGTGCCTTACGGAAAGCGAATTGGATTTCTACAGCCCTTCACTGCGGCATATAAATCGCCTCGAAAGTGCAATATATCGTGATTATCTTCGTCTTCAATTGCATTTAGAGTTTGCTTAAGCTAGGAACACAGTAGCGCAATATGACATAAAATGCTGCAGTAACAATGAAGAAAGAAGAAGTAGGAAAGAAAACTATCAATCCTGTCACTTTAACTTTATTTTCCCGTTATTAGCTTTTGAATCCGTACGCGTTATAATTTATCTAATTTTTTCCTCTTTTTTGAACTCAAACTATTCTCAGGTCCTAGCGCACCGCCTTCAGATATTATTGGAACGAACACAAGCTCTACAAGTATATTGATCAAATGGGGAAATGTACCACTCAATGATCAAAATGGCATTATCACAGGATATGATGTATACATAAAAGAAACCTCATTGGAAACATGGTCTAATCCAGTCAGTGTCAGCCAGAAATCTTATGAAAGAACTGGATTAAAGTATTGGACATTTTATGACGTAAAGATAGCCGCTAAAACTTATGTTGGAGAGGGAAATCAAAGTAATGTGATGCAAATAAGAACTGATGAAGACAGTAAGATGTCCCTTTGTGATAGTTATCTATATGTTTCTCTTTAGAAGCAGTAAAATTACTTGATATCACAGTTCTATTGTAAACTTCAATCATTTTAAGGGTAGACAGACATTGCATTTATACCAGAGCATCAGGAATTGAATTGGATCTGCGAGATCTGATGTAAACAAAAGCCCTATCTGTACCAAGAGCAGTTGGATGCAGTTTAGATCTGATATACTTTATAGAGGTCATGTTTACGTTGCCTAAATACCCTTAAATGCTTTGGATGACCAACATATCTCCTTTCCTTACATATGTTACATGCTGTTTTGCATGTTGGAGCTTGGAGCACAATGTGTAGTAGCACAGGGGTAGGAGGAACTTACCCGAATGAAGCAATTATCTGCTGTAACCCCCTTATCATCCCTTATCCTATACCCGTGTGTAGTAACTATGGAAAGTCCCATAGTATGTGTTAAAGGGTCACATGGTATGAGAGTCTCATAACACAGCATGTTTAATATCCAAAACAGTATATTTTAATTGATTTCTCAAGTGTCCCCATTTTAGAGACTGTCCATTTGAGAAGAGGCATACCAATTTACGCTGATAATTTTTATGTCGGCAAAGTTTCTGTTTTGTTCACTTTAGAAGGGATAACTCTAACTTACCTACATACCTTTGTTTACAAAACTGCAACAGCATGTATAGTAGCCACTATTTCATCTTGCATAGCCAGGATGGTGTGTTCATAAAGAAATTTTCATCTCTGACTCATGGGTGAAGCAAAATCTCGTCTAATGTCTTCTTAGCCTCTTAAAATAAAATCAAAGAGTCAATGAAATCCCAGCGTAGCAGAATAACTCACAGTATAATTGTAAGAATAAAGGTCGGTGCCAGTTATTACAAACTGGGGGAAGTTTTGGGGGATGCGCCCTATAATGACCACACCCTTCTAATAGAAATGTGTAGAAGTTATTTTGCAAAGGAGGAAATTCCCCACTGAGGACATAAATCTCAGTTCTAAGTGCAACGAGATGGCTTTCATTGAAAATCTATGAAAGCTAAACTTTAATATTAGAACGATAACAAAAAAGACGTTCTTGATCAGTAACATACCATCAGCAACAGTTCATATTTATTTAGTGTCATGTGCAATAAATAACATCAGCGACAAATTCATCTTGATTGAGCAAAGTATAATGTTAACAAGCTAGCGATATAAACGCTTTGACTTTTAGCTAGATTCATCCTCAATATGACTAGGGAAATGAGAAGGAACATATCAATGTAGTAGAGGTGATTTAGGTACCGGAAGTAGAGAAATGGCATATTTAGAAGTGGAAGGAAACATCAAATAAAGAGAAGGAAACATAAACTAACTTTCCACAATCTAAGCCTATAAAAGTTAGTTGTTAATCAAAGTTAATTTCTATATCTTTTATTTCAGGACCTACAGGTGCACCACAGAACCTGAACATTACAGCAGACTCCTCAACGTCTATTGCATTCAAGTGGATGGAAGTTGCTGAAAGCCTAAGAAATGGTGAAATCATATCATACAAAGTGAGATACCAAAGAAAGGATGCAACAAATGCCTTACAATCAAAGATTGTTGTAGGCAAAGATGTTCTGCTGACAGGATTGGATAAGTTTATTGAATATACAATGGATGTTGCTGGAATGACTTCCAAAGGAGCTGGGGTGTTCTCATCTCCTCTCATACAACGAACACTTGAAGACAGTAAGTAGTGCATCCTTACCTTAAGGAACTTTGAAATTAAGACAACATTGCTTTGCAGAGCCAAAATTGAGATGTTGGAAACGTTGGGGCATAAGGGAAACTCAAGGATCCATGAAAACTACTCGAACAGGAAAATGGATGTATTGGGTGTTAACTTAGAAAAATTTTTAATGGTCTTACTAACATGAGGCCCCCAGACCTTCAGACTCTGCGGTGTAAGAGCAGCAAATGAAGCTCCTATACCCAAAGCTCCTGAAAAACTTAGCCCTCTTCCCCTCCCATGTCGGCGGCTCTGATGCTTTGACTCGATTATGCTATCATTGCATGATTCATGCTGCTAGTATAATATAATAATACAATAACAATTTTTTAAACTTCTCATTGAATGAATACATATTACTAATACAATAATACACCTCACAGCGTACATGAAAGTGTATAACTGTCTTGCTTGTAAAGAACAGACACAAATTTAACGTATTTTATAAGGAAAGAAAGAGAAAAAAAATAAAAAACTATAAAAGTAAACAGATCTTAGGATGGAGAAATTGAAGTGGTAAAATTTCTGGATTAGTCCAAGGCTTAGTTCGACGACAGAAGATATAGCAGTAACTAGATCTAATTGAGATATTCATAGTTTCAATGATGATTCTTTTTGAACAGTCTTATCAAAGTGTAAATCATTAAGCAAGGACAGAAGAGAATTGCATGAAGAACCCATAGCCCCAGTAGCACTCATAGAAAGGTTGAAAAACTTGAAGTTGCTGTAAGAGAAAGAGACGTCGCTAATAAACGAGCCATATTTGGCAGCTTTGCGATCGCTATTGCTGTGAATATTAGTTTCAAAACCTACTGTAAGCTCAAGTATGTAAATTATATTTTTGTCTGTAAGTAGAAGTAGGTCAGGACAGAAAGACTCACCAGTAATAAAGCATGGAGACAGAAAGGAGGGTAGATCAACAAGGACAGTGCATTGTTTAAGAGATGAGAATGTGTTTTCAAGAAAAAGAAGAACAGAGTTATGTCTCCATGTGAATCTGCTCTCGTCCAGATATGACTTACAGCTAGATACAACATCTTGCAATGGTTCTGACTGCAGACAAAAGAAGCAATTAGACGATTGGGAAATGGCTCACTACAGAGCTTTTACGAGTAGGGAGGGTATTATTAAGATACTTAATAGAAAAATTGAAAATGTTCCTTGGCAAGCTTTGCTGAAAAATTGACCATAGACCTTTAAAATTATGACTTCATTGGTTAATGACAGATGAAATTGCTAAACCTTGAGATAAAAGGATGTTATTCAATCTCTCTTCGTGATCCTGTTGAATAGACTTGAGAACCTGCTTTGTATTTTGAAATTGATCATATTGGAGATTGATACCGTAGCTAGTCTCAGTCCAAACAGCCTTGATATCAAAGTTAGGAGAAGGTTATAATGCATTCCATATAACAGTTTTGCATTCGATGCATTTAGTAGATGGAAGGACAAGACTAATACCATATCGAGATTTATTTAAGAGAGAACTAATAGTGGCACTTATGGGCAGTTCGACCCACTTTCTCACATAACTTGTAACAATGTTATTTAAATGTAATGATAACAATAATAATAATAGTAACAATATATTTATTTAACGTTAGCTACAAAAGGAATAGTTAAAAACTAATACAGGCCAACTGCTCTTCCTATTTACAATGCTTATATACAAATTCAAATATAGCATGTAGATCCTGTCTAATCTTTAATTCTTGTTTTTAAACTGTCTCTCATTTTTGGCAGATTTAATCATGTCAAGGAGTGTGTTCCACAGCATACTTCCTCTAAATCTCAGTGAATTTAATCAGTACCTTACTGTTTTTGTACTTGTTAGTTGGACGAGATCCTTTTCTAAGATTGCAATTTGGGGGCCTACGTTGGAAGAGATCCCACAGAAAGGAGGGATGTTTGAGGTTAAGCATTAAGGCTAAGTTTAAGTTAAGTCAGTAGTAAAATTAACCTCAAGTACATAGTCATATGTATGCTTTTAAATGTGAAAATATTTTTTACCTTGCTAGTACCTACAGATTCACCAAAAAATGTAATTGGGGGATTCATCAGTTCAACAGAAATAAATGCAACATGGGATATAATACCAGTACCATTTCAAAATGGGGTCATTCGGAGTTACAACATTTCATATAAATTGAATGCATCGTCTGATGATTGGATGTTTACTTCAGTTGATTCCCAGAAGTTGAAAGTTGAGATTGGAAATCTGCAATACTACACGTTATACGATGTAAAAGTTGCTGGGAGGACTTCAATCGGACTGGGGCCTTACAGTGCACCGGTCTCTATAAGAACAGATGCTAATGGTAACTTGTAATAATTTTAATTTTGTTGGGTTTCTTTTAAGTTTCCTAGATCCAGAATACGTTCATTTGTAACTACTTTAGGGATCGAAGTCTAACAGCTAATGGTCATTCCACAAAAAGGGGAGTCAGGAGCATGCGCAGAAGATAAGATTAGCATGCTAAATGCGCTGGCTTACAACCAAGTCAGGACTTCTGTACATCATAAATCTGTAGCACCGTTCTAGATTTCAAAGCGAATCTGAGTCCGAGGATAAAGTTGAAGGAGTCATTTAGTGCCCATCTTTGATTTTAAAACACTAGACTTTAGAACTTGAGTGTATTCGCAATAAAAAGAGTTCATTAGTGTGACGTAACAAAACTCTAATTTTAGAACATTTAATTTTGGCGTTAAATTCTGAAAAAACATTTTAACGTAGCTAGAACTGGCAAGTTGCAACTCGATCTGAAAAAGAATGGCCAAGATATAAGCAATTAAATCCTGATATGGTTTCTATCAAATCACTGTATTTCGTCTCTTGCTCTAAACGTTTGGAGCCACGAGGAAAATTTAGAGGTCTGTATGGCTAGCTTTGTGCTTTCTAATGGTCGTATTTCAGCCTCATTTGGCAATATTTAACTAAGATTGTCAACAAAGGCCTACTTTGAGGTGCGCTTTTGCTCCATGGTGCCGAAATGCGAAAACTCTAAAAATATATCATTTTATGACGTCATCACTAGTGAAGTCTGTCACATGTGCTTCAATAACCACTCATAAAGTGGTGAATTAGTCTAATAGAAAAGCCAATCTTGGTCTTGCCAATGTGCATCTTTTTTTGCATAAGCTGTTTCCTACTAAGTGGTTTTTGTTTGTTGGGATCTGAAACAGGGGCATTGTTTTTGTCACGAAGCCATACTAGCTCAGACAATGATTGATACAGGGTAGACTAGAATACGGCAATTTTGCTAGAATATCATAACTTCAGGTTGCAGCTTTGTGTATCAGTTATGAATGAGGTGTCAATAATAAAGAATGAGTTCCAGCACAAGTGTCTGGAACGAAAGTTTAAGTTTAGGATAAAATTCTGAATTCATACATCATTTTAAGACATGTGGCTTAACTGAGCTGTGAAAAGTAGGCTCTAGTATTTAACTTTTGGATCCGCAGTTCCTGCACATAGTTTTGAATACAGAAATGCTCTATGCAAATGAAGGTTTAGTTTGACATATTTATGAAGATATGCCAATTCTAGAAGGAGTTAAATGAAGAATTTCTCATGAAAAAAGTAAACAATAACGCTGTCTAAGTTAAGTAGTAATGCGAAACTTTGAAACTGGAAATTATTTTGCTCTTCTTTCAAAGCTGAGTTTCTGCCTCCGAAATTTGAAAAAAGTATCGATAAAATCCTCACATTCTGTAATTGCTAAGTGGCCAATAGTTTACACTATCTCATTCCAAGTCATGAGGCAGAACATGTATACAATTGTTTTGTATACAACAGCTCCTTTTGTTTCCCAGCTCCATCAAAGCCACCCGCAAACTTCAACGGTACTTTCGTAAATCATACCAGCATCATTGTATATTGGTCACGTGTTCCTAAAGAAAACAGACATGGTATTATTCTTGGATACAAAGTCAGTTTTGCAGATACCACAGATACTTCTATGGAGTGGGAGAATCGCACATTGCTAAATGATCCAACGACTGAAACCTTTAACATGACTCTGACTAAGCTGAAGATCTACACTCCATACATATTCAAGATACTAGCATATACTTACCGTGGTGAAGGTCCTTTCTCAAATAATATTATAGTATGGACAGATGATTTCAGTAAGTCCTAGTTTCATATATTTTGGTGTTCATTTGCGATGAAAATGGAATGACAATATTTTAGTATGAGTGGAAGTACCTATGTTTAGCACCAAGTTTTAATCTGAGGTTTGAAACACGATATTTAAAAACTCAGCTTAAGCGTTGTAGGTTTATCGAAAATGATTTACCTGTAAAAATATGAAAGCAATTGCTTTGTTTGGTAGTAAGGAATGCTTTCCTCATAATGTGTTTATGTGTTGGAGTTTGAAGAAATCGTCCTTCACATTATCTAGCTTAATTCATGCTACTAGGAATATGCAAAAGGTCAAAGTGTGTCTGGTAGGCTTTTGCATGATATAGCTGAATGGTACATTAGGAAATTTCGCAAACGGAATCTAATTTAAAGCCACCTTGTCCATAGTTAAAATGATAGGGTTATATATTTGATATATAGTTCTATTTTAGGTGTAATGATATTCTAAAAATGACTTCTTTAGGCTACTTTGGAAGGTTGCCAAAGAAACTATTAAAATTGTGTGATATTATGTGATGTACTATTTCAAGTTATAATTGGATGCGTGTTTGCAACAGCGTATTACATTGCTTTCCAGAACCTGAAGATATTCCAAGAAATATTTCAAATGATAATAGAACCTCTACGGAAATCACTCTGAGCTGGAAGTCAATGGCAGAAACAAATGGAATGGGAAATGGAAAAGTAAGCGGAATTTTATATTGTAACAGATTAGCAGTATAAGTCGAGCTAACTAACTACCAAGCAGTGGGAATAATTCTTCGTCAGAAGTTGTTACTTCTTATATTCTTGCAATTTAAATGGTGACAATCCTCATTGTTTGCTTTGAGAAAGTCATATCTTGTGACAAAGAAACCTTATCAGAATTTATAGAATTATGCTAAATGGAATTTGTGAGCAATTTAATTTCTAAAATATTCATGTAGAAGTACTCCAGAATTTGAATTAGAAAAATAAACTATTGTGAATGCAAAAAGAGTGTCAATAAATACTTTGTTTTGTGTACATTCGGTACCTGCAAATGTTGAATGAATTAGTATTACAAATCTCTATATTTGCAAGCCAAATATTTCATGCTACCTTTATGACATTGAAAAACTGCATATGATGCTCCTCCACCCTGCCCTAACTGCAATGCAGTATATTTTGTCAATAAGAAATCTCTTCTAGCAGCTAAGCAATTTCTTTCTAGATAACTGGCTATAGAATACGGTATAAGGTTGTTGATTGTTATGCTGATAGGCCAGTGGGCTGCAATGAGAGTCAAACTTTCACGATTGTCACAAATGATTCAAAACCATACATCACGATTCCTAGCCTGCGGACATACACTAACTATTCGATTAGTATCCAAGCCATAAATAGGAAAGGAGTTAGTAACTATACAGCTCCAATCTATATCAAGACTGACGAAGACAGTAAGTAAATGCTAAATATTCCATTATATACTGCTGGAAAGCTTTTTATTTGAGAGTCCATACATTTAGCGTTTTAGCTCCTCTCAATCTTCGTACGAGCTTTATAAATTTATCAACTTTACAACTCAGCTCATTCATTCTATTACATTTCTACCGCTTCAAAGAAGATGGATTATATGATAATTTTCAGCCAATGCTACAAAATTCAAGCTCCAATTATCCCTTGATGGGCCACTCGTATCAAGAATGGAAGAATAAGCTAATGTTTTCCTTGTGACTTTTTAGAGCCAGATGCACCTCCTCAAAAAATGGAGAGCTGGCCAAGCAAGACCGATTCCATAGCACTTTACTGGAGTCCAATTCCAGAATCATTGCGGAATGGCATTATAACTGGGTATAGAATCTTTTACAAGCAGCTAAACGCACCAGTTCGAAATTTGAAAAGAGCTCCAAGATCAGTTGATGCCTTAGCCTCTTTAGGGGCGCTACCGGGAGAGCGAGTAAAAGATGTGAATGCAACCACATATGAAACTAATCTTGTTGGGCTTTCAAAATACAGTTGGTATGAAATTCGAATAGGAGCTTTGACTTCAAAGGGCTTGGGAACTACATTCTCAATTAATGGGACTTGCAAGCAAGAAGGTAATGCTTAGCATAAGAACGAGTACTAAAGTAAAAGTACTTCTATCTTTGATCTTTCAGTTTGTGTTTTAAGACAGCTTTTTACGGCAGAGAGAGCTTTGAAGCAAATTTATAGAGCCCTTTAGGTCCCCTAAAATCTGGAAGAGATAATCAGCAGTTTAACTAGTATTATTCGCTTGTGTCTGCTTGCATATAGGAAAATAGAATCTGGTTCTTAGTAGAGATTGAATTTTGAGTAGTCACTGAATAATCAACATGGTGTGAAAAATGGGATAAAAGATTTTCAAAGCTACAATCTTCTCTGATTCGTGAAAATAGGAAGACTTAGAGTGAGCAAAATTCAAAATTTTTCATGTTTATGATTCCAGCTCCTGTTGAAGCCCCGTCCTTTGAGGTGATTGACGATTACTCATTCAATGAAGTTTCTCTTACATGGAAAAGCATAAGCTCTAAGGGTGCTAGAGGAGAAGTTTTGGGATACAGAATCCATTACTGGCCTATTGAACAAAATGATGTCCCCATTTTTAATGGAGAAACTAAGTATATCAGCATATTTGAGCCAAATAGGAACTCAACTATAAAAGGGTTACTGCCTTACACAACATATGGAATCACAGTCTCTGCGTTCACAGAAGGAGGCTTTGGAGTTTCATCTACACATAAAAAAGCTGGTGAGCATATGTTATAAAATTTGTGAATTCGCAGCATGCATTAGGTTACAGGTTGGTACTTTCAGGACGATATGCCGCCTACTTTGAATAGTCATCTCAAAGTTATAATAGGTTGGGGGATGCTTCACGTTTTCCCAAGTTGTTGCCCATCAATAAACAGAATGAGGTATATCAAAAAGAGACGTAGAAACATATCTGTGAAGCATGATGCAGCATTGTGCTTTTACTGTAACAAAGCAATGCCCCTAGTGTAATGGCACAAGAATGCAGTGTATTGTCCTCTAGATAAATGGGTTTTAGAGTCTCTAGTTGCAGAGTGTGAGTAAGAGGTTGCTTGTTTTTAATAACTACTTATGCCATAGGGTGTCCCCACAATAATTTAAATAAGTTACTTTCAATATTGCACAAACAACAGCAATCTTATTACAAATGCACTTTTAGGGAATGGATTCGTACATAGAGTTTATTCTAGCAACTATTGATCCCTGTACAATCATAATCTGCTTTTTGAGAACTATCTTGACTTCTGTAAATACACGATCGATAGCTTGAAAAAGACTTAAAAAATGTGTTTATTTTCACTTCAACATTCCTGATATTTCGCTGCTATTTGAAGCAGCAGCGTTTTGATTCTGATATACGCCACTGCTATATGAGGCACTACATGAGTGGCTAGACAGCCCTACAGTTTTAATGATACATAGTGTAAGTTCAAGTCAATTCAATTTCAATTTCAAATTCACCTACTACTAACTAACTAAGTCAACATCATTACATAACAACAAAAACAAACAAACTTTATTTAATTACAATATGGCAAGTGTTTGATTCCAGCTTTAGCTAAACTATTACCTTTTGAAATCTCATTCCAGAAACGTGTAGATGCCCCAAGATCTTGACGATAGCATTCGAAAACATTATCCCATTGATATACATGAATAAAACACTTTCAGGCTTAATGCCAAAATACGTCGAGGAAGCAGTCAAATCTTGCTGTGCAAATTGCTCACTCGGCCAAGGACCTAGCTCAATTGATTGGAGTCACGATGCCTTGAATGAAAGCTCCATGAAGAGCAATATTGAGTCTTTGCTAAAAGCTATGTTGTCAGAGACACACATATCAATGCCATTCTTCAAAGATACAGCAACAACTGTTGGCTCTTCCTCTTCACCGTACGATTATATTCCATTTTTGCAATCACCTGGAATGGCGTTTTTCAAACGTAGGCCAACAAGGAAGGAAGTAGGCAATAATAATGCAACAAATATGGTGCATTCATTACTGAGCCTGTATAGTGTAGTGGTTGTGCTAATTTTGTTCATTGTTACGGCTGGCTTGATATTTTGGTGTCTGGTAGGTCAAAGTATTTTCACGATTAATTAAATTTTTTCACGTTCTAATGCTACGACTTTGCCAATTGAAGTGCTACTTAATATCTTTCATCAAGTGTACATATGCCTTGCTGTGAAATGATAATAACGAAGACCAAAACACAAACATGGCAGGGGAGCTGTTTGTTGGATATACTGACGGTAGGACACCTCCAAATGATTCAGTTAGTGCTCGGTAAATATTAAGATTTCTGGCAACATGCCAATTATGTTGTTTAAATTGCACTGTCTGGTGGTAGAACAGCAAAATCAGCGGCAAAGTGCTAACAACCATTATGTCGAAGCTAAATTGCCTTTGTATATTTCCACTAAAAATTTGACTGTACCTTTTGTAGATATCTATATGCAATGATACCTCAATTTTTCAGGAGCGAAACGGCAGCAATTCTGATTTTTCAAATAGTTGTCTCTTTGGGGCTGGTGCAGGTACTTGGTTTGCATTCATAACCATGACAACTGCAGGGTGAGTGTAAACACGGCAACTTTGTATCTGCAGCATAAGATAAGAGTAGCAAGTACATATGAATTCATAAAGACGTGCAAGTCTATAAACATTTGAACCAAGCATTTATACTTCTGTCTGTGTATCTGTGTATATGTGCATCGATGGGTATTGTGAGGTCTGTCAACAGTATGGGGATCTACATTTGAACACCTCAATGTTTTTCTCTGGAAAGTGCTTCTATTTCCTTATGTATCAGGTTTAACTCATCCTTAGGAGTCCCCATAAAACATGTTTTCTTCTCAGATGAGTAGCTTGTGGGAGTCTGTGTATATCCTTACACTTCTTCACATCATCCAAAGCATATCGGCTTCCTTTATCCATATATTGCTATTTTAAGCCAGGGCTGTCCAACCTTTTTTCTTGGAGGGCCATTTTCATATTTAGGTCATTGACAGAGGGCAACTTATATAATACATATCATTAAGATGGAAATTTTATAGAATATAAACCGAAATAATTGCGATGTAATTTTGTAATTGCATCGAAATTTTTACCTCCATGTAATTTTTTAACAGCTTTAATCTCAACACGGGCCACACCAGACAACATGGCGGGCCACGCGTTGGACAACCCTGTTTTAAGCGGTCCCCACAAGTTGTAGGTAGAGTAGAAGTCCCCTACAACCATAGTCCTGTCACTTGTGTGTTTATGTGTATGTATTTATATATAGATATGTATGTATGTATGTATGTATG
>WIPJ01002993.1:62862-73728 GCA_018155075.1 Cassiopea andromeda | reverse complement strand
GTTATGCTATGTGGAATGTTAGATCAGTTTGACCAGCTGTGCATAACATTTTATCTAACATTTTGTCGAACGTGTTTAGAATTTCGTGATCCTAAGCACAGTGATAGAGACGCTGCGGAACGTGCGAACAGAACAATGAGAAAGGTCGAATTTTAGGCGAAATGCTTGATGGAGTAGTCAATCAGATCAAATACTTCGCATAACATTCCATAAGATGATTTTGTAACTTGTGTATCTGCATGGGCCAAGGCTGTCCCATGTGTTGCAGGTTCAGTTCACGTATCGATGCTTTACTTGAACATAACGTTTATACTTAATACAAATGAACTGTAAACGATGCCTACGAACAACAACTAACAATTGACTAGAAATGATAGATACATAAAACAGATAGGAGAACTAGGATTGACTGTTGTCAATTAACGAAATCAATCAATGTTTTAATTAAATGTCACTATATGGTGCCTCTCTGATCTGCTCTTGCTGTTTAGCATCAGGGGTTCCCATCATGAACCCTACAATTTCGTTTTTGATTTCCATCAAACATCATCTTACATCATCTAACATCGTCTAACATAATCTAACAGGGTGGTTAAACTGATCTAAGACTTCGCCTAAAATTTGTTAGATAAGATGTTAGATAATATGCTAGATCTGTCTGATCAGGGACTTACATGTAAAAGAGTGCTTGGACAATAGACGTAACTTTTTATTCACCTGCAAAGCCCACTATTGTCAATAGGCCGGAAAGAAGATTCTCAGCAGATTTCTACTTGCTTGCGTTCAATGGCCAAACGTGTGTGCAAAACTCCAAAAGTACACATGATAACGGCCTAATAAACTATTCATAATTTCATACTATGTCTTATTCCTATGTTTTCTTCAAGTTTCGAACCAGTATTTTTGATTTGACAACAATGACTCCTATGCAATCTACTGTACTTCAGTGCAACATTTATCTGATGGTACAAGGGTATGCCATGGTACCTACGATGTTGCAGGGTTTTAGTACTGCACATAGAATCCAAGCGATGCTGAGTTACATTTTCGATCACTGTCGCTTCTTGCCAATGTATTGACCAGATCCTGTGTGTTATAGCTCAAATTGTATTTCGGTAATTTCATATCTTAGTAAAGTTTATTAAAACCGTAATTTTTAACACTCATAAACATTTAAAAATTGAACATCAAAATTTTCGTTGCCCTTCAGCAACCTCCCCATTGAGAATTCGCACTCCATGGGAGGAGATGGGATATGCCCCCATCTCCTCCCATGGAGCCAGTTCTAAACTGGATAGCATCAAGCAAGCAGTGAAAAGAACAATTGACAACAACAGTGTTGAGCATACTGAAAAGCAAACAAATGAAAGGAAATAAGATCACGATAGAGGAATATGAAATCAAAAGAGTAAATGAAGACAAATGGAACAAACGACAACATTTTGGCAGCTCACTAGATAGGAAAAAGATATCAATAGAAAGAAAATGTTGGTCACTAATGCTTAACAGCAGCTAAAATCTATTTAAGAACCACGAAGCCAGCCTAGAGATAACTTTCAATTGCCAGAGTGAAAGCTCAATTATGTACAGCTTCGATCTCTGGACAATAGCAAAGAAACTAGAAATTATAATTGATACTTACCAAAGAAATCTAGAGAGAAAGGTCTTAAACACCTGGTCATCTGAAAAGATAAACAATAGAGCACTTTCTTAATGAACAAAAAGATCACCCTCCTCTGTTTCCCAGAAAAACGCCAGCAAAGAAAGCACTCAGGGAATATCAAAACCCACGAGGAGGCCAAAATAAAGCTATTTCAAATTAGTAATAAAAAATTGGGAAAAGAAAAAGCAAGGGTGCTGGTGAGTGGTAGTGGAAATTGTAACTCTCACAAACTATCATAAAATGTTATCTAAAAATATATCTTATTGGCAGGTGGTTGTCAACAGCGCTATCTACTCCACGGAAGAGCGTTCAGGAAGGAGAGATGAGAGTATCCATGGTAACGGTAGGCGCTAAATCTCATCCTCTATCTGGAGCATGAGATTTAGCTCCAAATAGGTATTGTTACTAACGACAAATTTCCTTTGTTGTTTTTGCTGTATCAAGAAACATAGAGGATATACATAACTGATTCTTTCTCATATTCTACATTTTTCTCTAGATCTGTCTGCTCACAAGTTGATTTTATGGAATGAGTCAGTATTTTCTTTCCAAATCCAGCTCCTATTTTACAATGGTGTAGTCTGAATTAATTGCTTACCAGACTTAGCAAGTGCAACACAAAATTCAATTGTAGAATACACGCTTTGTTATAAGACAAGGTTATTAGAAAACAACGTTCAAAAAGCGAAATTACTAAGAATATCTTAAGAAAGTCACAATACTCAAGTTTAATATTGTCTCATTATTTCTGAGCTTATTGTGGCAATAATAATCAAACATTTTTCTATGCTGCGCAATGCTAACCCATTTAACTCAGTTGATGTCAGTGAGAGTCTAGAAAAATTCTCATTTCAGAGATGATCAAAGAAAATTGAGGCTCATATGACATTTGCTTTTTTATAAAATAGGACATGGGCCTATAGCGTATGTCCATTAGATTAGTGCTCTTGAGGCTCTAATAAATGTCCCTAATTGATTTATGTTTATAGAGGTTCCATCCACTTCATTCATTCCAACACCATTAGTTTACTGGATTTTCATTAAATTTCTAGCCCCCTACTATTCCAGCCCTCATGTTTGACTCAACAGTATCGACTCAAAGAAAAACATAATTTCTTAAAAGAACAAGGTTATATTTTTTGAGCAGCATTTGACAGAGGCTGCGCATCAGCTTTGAATGTAGGAGAGGGGGCATGCCCAAAGCTTTTTTGGCTACGCTATATATCTTGCACACTAAAAATATTTGTACTGAAAAATGTGGGAGCCATGCCCCCCTCCCCTTGTGACATGGTCCCTGCTTGATGGGGTCCACCTACAAAAAGGGCTGGAAAAGGGGTCCATAGGGAGAAACAGGTTGAGAACCACTGCATTAGAGTTGTTGAAACTCGCATTCACGAGAACCGTCCGAGTTTTAAGAAATATAGAATTATAATGAGCACCTGATGGAGGATGAGATCTAGTGCCTTACCATTTAGCTCTACTATTTTGTATAATACAGCGCCTAGAGAGGACGCCAACAGTCTGTCTGATTCTTATGCTGTGCTTTTGCCTAAGTTACATTGTAAAGAGCACAAAGATGACTCTTTTACATTATATGCAGATGGCCAGCGGTATGCTGACCTTACTAGTAATTTTATTAATTTGGTTTACAATAAACCGTGATTACTTACTGCATTCGCAGAACACAAATGTCAAGCCGCATGGCCAAGAAAGCTTGCCATTAAAAACAGATCCTCCCATAATGGGGGCGCCAAAGCAAGACGACTCTGGGCAGTTTCATATTGTGACAAACTTTGTTCCATTCACTAATGCAGATTTGAGGAAAGGCCTGCAGATAGATGGAAAGCCACCTACAGATCAGCAATTGGAAGATAGAATGGCGGAAATACTTGGATGTCTTCAAAGAAACTTGAATAGTAGCATGATTGCATATGTCCATGTTCTAGTTTTTAGTGAAGAGACAATCACTTACCTACAATCTTTGGAGCTAAAAAATAATCATAAACTGATAATTCACAAGAATGATAAATGGCCAACAATTTTGGATCAACTTATGTATGCTTCAACGTATTTACAAGGAAAAATTGTGGTTATGTGTCATCAAGATAACTTCATAGGAAAAGGTTGGGATAAGGTAAACCATACTTTGTTGATGAGGGAACGTCTGATGTATGCGCTAACACGTCACCCAGCCCCATCAAAATGCCCAGGATCAACAAGCTCTTTCCATTGTGGTGAAGGCGATGATTATGTTGGAAGCCATGATGTCTTCGTGTTTTATATGCGTGAATCCTTAGACCGCCAACAATTTGTTGAGCTTGATGTCACTCCTAACCTAAATTTAATGGAGAATGCTTTAATGTGGACATTCAAAGAAAGACTTCATTACAGGATTTTGAATCCATGTAAAGTATTGATGGTTCATCATATGCATTGTATAGCAATAAGAGAAGCGAAAAGAAAGAATGTAAATGCTTATTATAAAGGGATGTACTTAAAAGTTCCGTTTACAGATCAACTGCAGTAATTCAGTAATAGGAATTGTGAAAGCATTAATTTCATACTTGTACTAGATATGCTTCCTTAGAGTTTATTTCCGTTCCAGTATTGAAACTACTTAATTAACTTTGCCAGAACTCAAGTATCTAGACAGACTTTCATAGCAAAAATTTTCGAGTTCCTATGTTTTGCGCATGCAACATTAATAGCAGTGAAAAGCTCCACGTATGCTTAAAACAATTGCATCTGAAGTTGTACAGTCTTAGAGCGGCAAATATAAATTGCATTAAATCATATACAATTTGAATTTTCAATACATATACAGTTATAATCTTTCTTCGGCTTGAAAAATCTACAGTTTTATGAAGCAAAAACGTGTTGCACAGATACTTTAATCAAAATGTATTGAAACTTATAGTTTTTGCTCTTTGATGAAGTAAAGTATCATAAATGTATCATGAAGTAAATCTCATTTCTTGTGCTATTATACTAATATCTCTTCACCAAGTATTTGCAAATTCAATTCTCTCCAAGTTTCTACTTTCAGGAAAGTACAATATACAAATCATTATCAAACGAAAAAGGTCGAAGCATGTTATTTTAGTAGCATAGATGTTATCTGGGGGTGGGGAGGGACTTGGAGGGGAATGCCTCTCAACTACGGTCTAGTGGGGAAATGACTTCACCAAAGGCTAAATACATGTTTGCGCCATGAAGAAGCCATGAGTTTGCGCCAGTTTCATTTCTCTTTCAACCCTTTTCCTTACGAAAAGAAAGCTTACTCACAAAATATTTGGCTTCTTCGATGGTATTCGGTATATTCGGTATAACTGTCTTCATGATTTACCTTAAAAAGCTGCCACTGTTCAATTTTGAAGATATACCAACGAAAGCTCCTTACATATGATTGGCAAAACTTGGAATTTTCACAGAATCTAGAGCCTTCGAAGACGCTTTTGAAACAGAACCAGGTCAGAATTTAAGAGCTTGGGATCATTAGGCCTGAGATATGGCTTTCATTAACGTTAAAGCTTTTTCAGGGCTCTTATTGTATGGCTTGGTATCTCGTTGGCACGTCTTATATGATTTGACCTCGGTTTGGCGATAAATTATTCAAGACAAATTATTCAATCATCTGGCAGCCCCTCGGTGGTCAGACTTTCTGTATCCGCCACTGGGCACGTTGGTACCCTGTGACAAAAGTTCCCTGGAAAGGGAAAGCATATGAGCATTTTACAAGATCTACAAACATTTACAAAGCTTCGAAAGATGTTTGTTGTGAGGCTGCTTCTTATTTAGTATGTTGCATTCTGCTGTAGGCAGAAATCCTTAGGCAGGTTTAGGGAATATAATACTATAATTTTTTAAAAGAAAAAGAGTAATGATCTTATTGTGGAGGCACATTGTGCGGCCACTTTTTCAAAGGAATTATGGTGAAAAGAGAATGTTCTACATGTGGATAAATGTTATGTTTAATAGGTATGAGTAATTTCTACTTTGTTGAAAGTTTGCTTTATGGGATTGTATGCCATCTTTAGTGAACTGTGAATAAGCAGACGTTTCGGATCCAATCTGGTATCCCTATCAGTGTAAAAATTTTGCTAAAAATTGAACGATATAATTTACGTAGAAACAATTGAGATAAATGGAATCATCTGGCAGGTCTAGAAAAACAAGATAACTCAACTTTCCAGTTGTCAGCAGAAACAGGTAAATCGTTAGAGAGTAGGTTTAAAGTTTCCTTAGTTCCATACAAGTAGAATGAAGTGATATAATATGAAATTGTAAAGCAAATGGTATTCTGCAGGCTAGCTTATTAAAATGTTTTATACTTGGCCTAAACTAAAGTTTACTTTTATTTTGCAGTCTATTTTTATTGTTTTTCAAAGTTACACTTTCTACCATTGTTAGAGGTATTCATATATTATATTGTATAATTTGGTTGATGGGAGGAATAAGCCCAAATTGCTTTCCACAGGAAAGATGAAAAGAGAGTGAAAGAAGTTGGTCCAGATAGGTATGACTATCCAGATGTTTTTTTTGCTTTATCGATATGTGCATGGTATCCATGACATGTCTATTATCAATATTGAATGCTCATATTCATTGTGATAAAGTCATGTTTTTGGCTAGATGTGACCTTTCAATGTGTTCAGTTTCTCATAGGGCAGCAGCAGAATGGATCCTTCGAAATGGTGGTTCAGTTAGATTTGCTGGATTTGAGAAGCCTATTCAAGATTATAATATTCTCCCGATGGGGCCAAAAACAAACAACTATCATCTGGAAGTGATAAATGCAAGGAGCATTAGCTTGACAGATAATGGACTTGAACATCTTGGTAGGTGATGATAGCGTTTCAAGGCTCATGCAGGTCATTGAACTCCTTGAAAAGTGCTGGAATTTGAAATGCCATTTCAGGGGCACCTTGAATGTTTGAATTTGTCTTTGAAAATTGACCAAACTTGTTAATGATCCTGTTTTACATTTTTCACAGCAATAAGCTACACTAAAAGCAATTTTTAAAATATCCAAAAGAAAGTTTAAAGAAAATTGTACAAGAAAACTTGTAATATGCCAAGAAATGTCTCATTTTCCATATTTTGTGCTTCCTGTGTATTCATGCATGCACTGTGAATATTGATTTAGAGCTCCTTGAAAATTTGTATTTTAGTCTGAATAGTCCTTGAAAACTCCTTGAATTTGCATCTCCAAATCCTGCCAGAATCTTGAATTTTGATATTTCATGCAATTTTTGTGGAACTTACTTGCACTATTTGAAAGAATATTCAATTATAATTGTATAAATATTCTGATCAGGGATCAATTAAAAAGTCCAAATGCAGGCATGAAATATTATGGAAATTTGCTTGAGATGTATTATTACATGGAAGATTGATTAGAAATATGTGATTTATGTGATTGTGAATTTCAGATATCAGTGTTCTCTTGCTATTCACCCAATGTACACATTACTGAATCACTTTAGAATTTCATTCCAAGTTAGTGAATTATGTCTCTACACAGGGGCAGTGCTAGCCATTGTAGACTGGGGGATTTTGTGTGCCATGCCCTAAAATTACAATGTGATATGGTTGCCACACCCATTTCAAAATCTTGCTAGAGGTCCCTTTCTCCAACCCTAACTTTTTCTTATTGAATTTGGATGACTTAGAAAATTGGGAAAGTGGAGGGAAAAAGTGGAGGGGGAGAGAAACCCTTGAGTACCCCCTTGGTTCTGCTATTGTCTCTGCATAGGACTCATGGTATGAATTTATGTAAAGTATTTCTATTTTTTAGTTGGTCTGAGGCATTTGAAAGTAATTGATATGAACTCATGCATATATATTACTAATTTAATGCTGCTAAGGGAAGTGGCTAATTCATTGGAATACCTTGATGTTGGTAATTGTGAGCGTTTGGCAGATATATCACCACTGGCAGATATGCAGTAAGTGAATATTGTTCATTATAGTTTCTGAACAATGAATCCTTGAAATATTCACAAAATAATGCTAATTGGCTCCAATGTGCTTGAAGCCAAAGAAATAGAAAACACCATTTCACATTTTGAGATGAGATGAAGATTAAACATTGTTGTCTATGCTCTTCTGCAGGAAACTGAGGAAGCTCATCCTGACAAACACACTTGGCAAAAACAGAGAAACTGCAATTGCAGATCTTGCAAAGAAGCTCCCAGACTGTGAGATTGTTGATTAAAATATACCTTTAATCAAGCACCTAATCTATCAGCTTTGATTAGATATTCTAATATACTATGCATGAAATGAAAAACACTCAAATTAGCATGAGAAAGTAGAGCATGTATCCCTAGAAAAACAAAATTATAGTATAGAAGGAGTGTTTTGGACTAAGTATTCAAAAGATCTCATAAATTAATTTACATAAGTGATCAAGAAGACGTACTAGGTAAGAGCATACACCTACAATTGCCTCCTGCTATAAACTTCATTAGAAGACACCTAACAGTTTCTAATAGAAGAGATTGTTAGAAAGTTTGATCTACAATACTAAATTTAGGTTCTGAATTCACACATAAATTAAACTGCTGAAAAATATCTTTACTGTATCCACTTACTCGCTAACTTGATGGATGATTACTGAAGTTAATACTTAAAGTGGCAACAGTTTAGTGAACCAGTTGAAAGAATGGTAATGTCAATGCAATTATCCTTCATTGTTGGGGATGATGCAATATGCTGTGCTCAACATTGAAGGGATGCTAAAGCAGATTTCTAGCACTGTTTCTGAATCAGGAAACAGTGGCATTGCATGACCTGCTTTTGGGGGTGGGGATGTAGGGCAATAAGATACTGGCATAAATTCATACAGCTGTGAATTTAGCGACAAAGGTGTGTATTTACAAACAGAGTTACTTATTTTTATGGGGTGTGTTGATGCAAGAAATGTGCAGTTATCTACTGAAGGAAGTAATTGAATCTAAATTTCCCCACAAGATCACCAAAGGATAGGGTGTTACACCCCACACCCTCTGCTAGTTATGCCCCTACAGGAAAGTGCTCCCTAGAAGATAATCTTCCAATATGCTACTAATAATTATCAACAAGTAATAGTTGTACTTTTCTGAAGGTTAAATGCTTTATTTTACAAGAGTTGAAAATAACAATATGCAATGTTTCTTCTAATGCATACTCTAGAGATAATGTTTCATACACTCAACTAAAAATAAATCAATTTTAATGCTATTTATGAGGTATGTAAATGCAGTTATAATACATATATGAGCCATGCACTATGAGACAGGATCACCTTATAAGCCCAAGTTTAAATTTTAGTACTTTAGGAACATGGCGAATTGTCAATGAAATCCTTGTACTTCTTTCCAGAGTTTGTCCAATGGATGTTGCTTTGCTTTTATCCGGATTAATTGTTGTGTGACTAAAAGTGTCCTGATATGTTTCTTTAATGCCATGTAGATATACATTGTACATGTCCTCCTTAAAAATCACAAGGCTTCTTGGATGCAAAAGCAACGACATCATATATCTTGACTCAAAACTGGTTGCATTCTGTTAAGTAAGGAAAGTGCATTTGACACATGAAAGCAAAAAAGCACACCTATCCCCTTTAAACACTCCTGGTGTTAAAATAAGATGAGACATTGGGATGAGATGAGACAATGACATGAGATGAGACAATGAAATGAAACAAAATGAGACATTGGGGCAGTGGCTTAACAGAGACACACAGGGCCCTTAGGAACTAAGTATGAGAGGGCCCCTGTTTAGCAAATAAACATGACACTGCCTTGGGGTGAAACTATTTATTTGAACGCTTGAATGAACAGAACTGGTAGATAAAGTTGAACAAAAAAGCCGAGGACTAAGGAGCTTGGGGGGCACAGGGGCCATGTGCCTCCAACTTTTTACACAATTACATGCAAAGTGCCCCATAGCAGCTTATAGAGGTAATGTTTCTGCCTACAGAGTTAATTAATAGAGATTAAATAGCCGCTTATGGTGTAAGTTGTTAGAGCTAATAAATTTGAGATTTTTTTCATGTATGTTAGCGAAAACTACACTGCATACGTACAATAGAACGAACTTTGCAAGAATAGACTATTTACTCGTCTTTATGCTAGCGAATACAAGAAAAGTATCTACAGTGAAGATACGTACATAAAAGCCTGCTTCTCAGCTCATTTGCGTGAGATGGATCATAATTTGGCAATGGTAGATCGTAATTTCACGATGAAAATTAGGACGTTACTGACTGGTTTCAAAATTTTTTCACCTCATACTAAGCTTGGGAAAGCCATTTTTAGCTAATCTAGTGACCTTAACATTCACCCCTTGACGCCAATCACGGTGTCGCCGCGAGAAAACATTGAAACAGTACAGACTTCAATGTTCTCAATGTTTTTCATGACATACTGACGCAGAATTATTTCTACAAGACGTATTGATGGTTGCTCTGATGGAAGAAAAGACTGCAGATTTTATTAGACCCATAGTTGAACATCTCGTTAATCTTCTGTTGTGAATGACGTCGCAACACTCCTTTGGCATATTGGCCAGCATATAGTAGCCAAGTTTATAATGACTTAGCCGAATGTGTTTTAG
The DNA here is from genome assembly GCA_018155075.1 of Cassiopea andromeda. Classification (NCBI taxonomy): domain Eukaryota; kingdom Metazoa; phylum Cnidaria; class Scyphozoa; order Rhizostomeae; family Cassiopeidae; genus Cassiopea; species Cassiopea andromeda. The sequence goes on along the minus strand of WIPJ01002993.1, from coordinate 63,464 downwards.
TTGATTAAAGTTGGAGCTACGATACAGACATGCTTTTTATGTGTCAATCTTCGAGAGCCCAGCAATAGCTATAACACTTGTAAAAATTCGCTGACAGCTCGTTCTCTATTCAATAAATCTTTTAGGCGGCCATATCCTCCTTGTTCCTCCACTGAACCTCTTAGATGAAAGTATTTTGAAATATGTAAGTATTGCTAACCTTTCGCATCCAATTTCCTTTCCAATTTTGAGATAGGAAACCCTAATAAAACGCAAATGTTTTATTGTTAACGTACTCCTTCGCAGTCTGATAATTCGATCACACTTTGTCCTAATTTTCTTTAAATTACAAAAGAATAGTTGAAAAATTATATTATCCAAAAAGACGTATTTACTTACATATGAATTTGGTTTGGTAAAGTTAGCTGTCATATCAGCAGGGAAGCAGTTCAAACGTTTCGAGAAGATTTCCACACTGTATTTTTGCACCGTGAGTTTACCGTAGTGTCACTCTTTTTATTTTGAAAAGTTTGCAGATCACTTTTCTAAACTTAACTAGACGCAACAATTAGACCATTCGCTGCAAAAACTTTCTTCGAATTGTCAAAAGTAAGCTACCAATC
>WIPJ01002993.1:44155-61964 GCA_018155075.1 Cassiopea andromeda | reverse complement strand
TATTTGGCAGACTGGGAGGCAAGTGCTCCAAAATGTGCAGGGTATCTCTCTGTGACTATATTTTCTGTGGGCAGATTTTTTTGCTCCTCTCTTGATAATTCTTGGATAGCTGTAGCCCTCTTGTCACCTTCTTCATCCCAGTATTCCCTGGAACATTGAAGTTTCAGACCGGCTGCAGCTGTAATGCACATTTCTTTCATCATGAGTAATTCTAATTCAGAAGTTAACATGTGATCATTAATTTTTACATGGGTCCAAGGAACTCTATAGGCAAGCAGTGCTTCAATCTCACACTTTCCATCATGTAGATATGAGTAAAGCTGAGGCAGAAGTTCAACCAACTGTGTTTGATCACAACAGTCAACAAGATTCAAAAATGGCATTGTCACATAATAGGTGAAATTTGGTGTTGTCTCTTTTTTATGTTGAGACAAAGAGTAGTAAACATGGCATACACATGCACTTATTTATTTCTTTATTTATTTATTTGTTAATTCTGCAGGATATTTCATAGACATGCTGCCTACAATGGCAAAAATTGCTGGGGGTGAGGGGGGTGAGAGCTACCCCAGGTTGTGCTTATTGTCAGTAAAAACTCAGTTTAAAAGCACTAAGAGATACAATCAAATAACATGTGATTTGTTAGTTGTGTCTTCAAATAGAATAACACCCCCTTTACTCTTCACCTGTGAGACATTGGGCTAATAGCACAGAATGGAAAACAAATATGTGGAAAAACGGGTTTTTTTACTGGGGGCAAAATCCAAATTAGACATTTTTGGAAGTGGATGTATTCACATCATCAAATTAGCTCCCTTTCTGGATTCTGTACCCCCAAAAACATATAGTAAGATGTATCACACATACATATTTAAACTATGAGAGAAAATTGACGGAAGTGCTACATTGGACGTTTTTGGTTTTTTGGGGTGCAAACCCCCCAAAATTAACATTTTTCAAAAATTCTTTTTTCTTGTTTCAACTGGTACCCAAACACATAGAAAGAACTTGGTGCAACAAAGATTGCATGAAATTTTCATTTTTGGCTCCAGTATAGCCCACTCCTACTTGAATGTTTGAATTTGTCTTTGAAAATTGATCAAACTTGTTAATGAACCTGTTTTACATTGTTCACAGCAATAAGCAACACTAAAAGCAATTTTTAAAATATACAAAAGAAAGTTTAAAGAAAATTGTACAAGAAAACTTGTAATATGCCAAGAAATGTCTCATTTTCCATATTTTGTGCTTCCTGTGTATTCATGCATGCACTGTGAATATTAATTTAGAGCTCCTTGAAAATTTGTATTTTAGTCTGAATAGTCCTTGAAAACTCCTTGAATTTGCATCTCCAAATCCTGCCAGAATCTTGAATTTTGATATTTCAGGCAGTTTTTGTGGAACTTACTTGCACTATTTGAAAGAACATTCAATTATAATTGTATGAATATTCTGATCAGAGATCAATTAAAAAGTCCAAATGCAGGCATGAAATATTATGGAAATTTGCTTGAGATGTATTATTACATGGAAGATTGATTAGAAAAATGTGATTTATATGATTGTGAATTTCAGATATCAGTGTTCTCCTGCTATGCACCCAATGTATACATTACTGAATCACTTTAGAATTTCATTCCAAGTTAGTGAATTATGTCTCTACACAGGGGCAGTGCTAGCCATTGTAGGCAGGGGGTATTTTGTGTACCATGCCCTAGAGTTACAATGTGATATGGTTGCCACACCCATGTCAAAATCTTGCTAGAAGTCCCTTTCTCCAACCCTAACTTTGTCTTATTGAATTTGGATGACTTAGAAGATTGGGAAAGTGGAGGGAAAAAGTGGAGAGGGAGAGAAGCCCTTGAGTACCCCCTTGGTTCTGCTATTGTCTCTGCATAGGACTCAAGGTATGAATTTATTCAAGGTATTTCTATTTTTTAGTTGGCCTGAGGCATTTGAAAGTTATTGATATGAACTCATGCATATATATTACAAATTTAATGCTGCTAAGGGAAGTGGCTAATTCGTTGGAATACCTTGATGTTGGTAATTGTGAGCATCTGGCAGATATATCACCACTGGCAGATATGCAGTAAGTGAATATTGTTCATTATAGTTTCTGAACAATGAATCCTTGAAATATTCACAAAATAATACTAATTGGCTCCAATGTGCTTGAAGCCAAAGAAATAGAAAACACCATTTCACATTTTGAGATGAAGATTAAATATTGTTGTCTATGCTCTTCTGCAGGAAACTGAGGAAGCTCATTCTGACAAACACACTTGGCAAAAACAGAGAAACTGCAATTGTAGATCTTGCAAAGAAGCTCCCAGACTGTGAGATTGTTGATTAAAATATACCTTTAATCAAGCACCTAATCTATCAGTTTTGATAAGATATTCTCATATACTATGCACCAGTAATGGCACATTAAAATATATAATAGAGAGATCTTGAGTGAGGTTTGAAATCAGAGTCTTTTAACAAAGATGGATTTGCTGAAATTGATTTCTTTGTTGAACTCCAGTGTTTGTATGTTGAAACCTATTCTTTTGTGGAACTTTGAGTCTTGTGATTCTAGAGTCTCATATCCATGGTTCAGGCTCCATACTAAAATCATAAAAGCTTGGCGATCTTTTGAGCAATAGTATGTAGTTGGATCATAGGTAGAATTTGACATAATATTCTACATAAGCTCTTGCTTTTACTTCCTCTTTAGTCATTATGTAAACTTGAAGAGAAAGTTTTTTTTACAGGCGCATTTGGTCAGTGTTCATTTATCAAGTGCTCTCTATTGTCGAACTTCACAAAATGAAACCTTTGGTCATTCAAAAAGTATGCTGTAACAAATTGTGTTTGTGCAACAAAGCAATTTCTTTGTTTCATTCAATATGCTGCCTAATATAATTGACTGACCACTTGCAGTATGTACTAGCTATGGAGATCTGGCTCATGTTACTTTGATATTCTACTGAGTACATGCTATCTTTTCTGCTCTATTTACAACATGAAATGAAAACCACTGAAATTAGCATGAGAAAGTAAAGCATGTATCCCTAGAAAAACAAAATTATAGTATAGAAGGAGTGTTTTGGACTAAGTGTTCAAAAGATCTCATGAATGAATTTATATACGTGATCAAGAAGACATACCAGGTAAGAGCATACATCTACAATTGCCTCCTGCTATAAACTTCACTAGAAGATACCTAACAGTTTCTAATAGAACAGATTGTTAGACAGTTTGATCTACGATAATAAATTTAGGTTCTGAAGTTGCACATACATTAAACTGGTGAAAAATATCTTTACTGTATCCACCTCGCTAACTTGACAGATGATTACTGTAGTTAATACTTAAAGTGGCAACAGTTTAGTGAACCAGTTGAAAGACTGGTAATGTTAATGCAATTATCCTTCATTGTTGGAGGGATGCTAAAGCAGCTCTCTAGCTATTGTGGCTCAGTTATTATTAAGGACTGTTTTTCTCATTCAGGAAAGCAGTGGCACTGCATGACCTCTTTTTGGGGGTTGGGGGTGTAGAGCAATAAGATACTGACATAAATTCATACAGCTGTGAATTTACTGACAGAAGTGTGCATTTACCAACAAAGTTCCTTATTTTTATGGGGTGTGTTGATGCAAGAAATGTGCAGTTATTTACTGAGGGAAGTCATCAAATCTAAATTTCCCCACAAGATCACCAAAGGTTGGGGGTGTTACAACCCACACCTCTGCTAGTTATGCCCCTGCAGGAAAGTGCTCCCTAGAAGATAATCTTCCAGTATGCTACTAATAATTATCAGCAAGTAATAGTTGTATTTTTCTGAAGTTTAACTGCTTTATTTTACAAGAGTTGAGCATAACAATACACACTGTTCTTTCTAATGCATACTCTAGAGATAATGTTTCATACACTAAACTAAAGATAAATCAATTTTAATGCTATTTATGAGAGATGTAAATGCATGTATAATACATATATGTGCCATGCACTATGAGACAGCATCACCTTATAAGCCCAAGTTTAAATTTTAGTACTTTAGGGACATGGCGAATTGTCAATGAAATCCTTGTACTTCTTTCCAGAGTTTGTCCAATGGATGTCGCTTTGCTTTTATCCGGATTAATTGTTGTGTGACTAAAAGTGTCCTGATATGTTTCTTTAATGCCATGTAGATATACATTGTACATGTCCTCCTTAAAGATCACAAGGCTTCTTGGGTGCAAAAGCAATGACATCATATATCTTGACTCAAAACTGGTTGCATTCTGTTAAGTAAGGAAAGAGCATTTGACACATAAAAGCAAAAAAGCTCACCTATCCCCTTTAAACACTCCTGGTGTTAAAATAAGATGAGACATTGGGATGAGATGAGACAATGACATGAGATGAGACAATGACATGAGACAAAATGAGACATTGGGGCAGAGGCTTAACAGATACACGCAGGGCCCTTAGGAACTAAGTATGAGAGGGCCCCTGTTTAGCAAATAAACATGACACTGCCTTGGGGTGAAACTATTTATTTGAACGCTTGAATGAACAGAACTGGTAGTTAAGTTGAACAAAAAAGCTGAGGACTAAGGAGCTTGAGGGGGGCACAGGAGCCATGTGCCTTCCACTTTTTACACATTTATATGCAAAGTGCTCTATAGCAGGTTATAGAGTTAATGTTTCTGCCTACAGAGTTAATGAATAGAGATTAAATAGCCGCTTATAGTGTTACTTGTTAGAGCTAATAAATTTGAGAAGATTGTTTTCATGTATGTTAGTGAAAACTACACTGCATACGTACAATAGAACGAACTTTGCAAGAATAGACTATTTACTCGTCTTTATGCTAGCGAATACAAGAAAAGTATCTACAGTGAAGATACGTACATAAAAGCCTGCTTCTCAGCTCATTTGCGTGAGATGGATCATAATTTGGCAATGGTAGATCGTAATTTCACGATGAAAATTGGGACGTTACTGACTGGTTTCAACATTTTTTCACCTCATACTAAGCTTGGTAAAGCCATTTTTAGCTAATCTAGTGACCTTAACATTCACCCCTTGACGCCAAACACGGTGTCGCCGCGAGAAAACATTGAAACCGTACAGACTTTAATGTTCTCAATGTTTTTCATGACATACTGATGCAGAATAATTTCTACAAGACGTATTGATGGTTGCTCTTATGGAAGAAAAGACTGCAGATTTTTTTAGACCCATAGTCAAACATCTCGTTAATCTTGTAAAAATTCGCAGACAGCTCGTTCTCTATTCAATAAATCTTTTAGGCGGCCATATCCTCCTTGTTATTCCACTGAACATCTTAGATGAAAGTATTTTGAAATATGTAAATATTGCTAACCTTTTGCATCCAATTTCCTTTCCAATTTTGAGATAGCAAACCCTAATAAAACGCAAATGTTTTACTGTTAACGTACTCCTTCGCAGTCTGATAATTAAAACATTTTCGATCACACTTTGTCCCAATTTTCTTTAAATTACAAAAGAATAGTTGAAAAATTATATTATCGAAAAAAGACGTATTTATTTACATATGAATTTGGTTTGGTAAGTTAGCTGTCATATCAGCAGGGAAGCAGTTCAAACGTTTCGAGAAGATTTCCACACTGTATTTTTGCACCGTGAGTTTACCGTAGTGTCACTCTTTTTATTTTGAAAAGTTTGCAGGTCACTTTTCTAAACTTAACTAGACGCAACAATTAGACCATCCACTGCAAAAACTTTCTTCGAATTGTCAAAAGTAAGCTACCAATCATACTCGTAGGAGGGCTAGAAGTTTAGGGGGGCTGGAACATTTCTGCCCGAATGAGTATACGATCTGGCAGGTATATGATTGGCATTTACAACAATTTAGTTACATTTAGTTACATTTACAACAATTTCGTTTTTCGTCGTAATCGACAAAAAAGCAGTAGAAGGTTGAAAAGTCAGTCGGACTCTCTCCATAAAGTTATCAAAAATGGGCTTTCCCAAGCCAAACAACTACCTGGTTCTGGCAGGCGACCACTTTCAGACGACGTAGAGGAGCTTGTTTATCAGTGGATAGTATCGAAACGGTTGCAGAAACGGCGCTGACAAGTTCTGTTTGTGGAATATTTTACGAGCATTTTAAAAACTTAGTGTAATTATTCTTATCGTGTTTTTCATGTCTTTTTTCCGAAAACACCTCGAAAATAAGCCGATTCAAAAATAGGCCGAAAAAGTTCATTTCAGAAAAAATAAGCCGCGGCTTATTTTGGAGGAAATACGGTATACATCCTACATATTAGGTTCCAGTTTCTCTAGCTCGTTTTGTAAATATACAAAATGGGGGATGATGCTAAGAGAGAGTGGTTTCAGCTGTCAGTCAGGGAGAATTTACGGAAAACTAAGGGATCTAACTTACGTACTGGGTTAGCTTATTCGCGTATTAGCTGTGAGCCCTGAGCCCCAAATTCAAAGCCTCGTAACAAGCGATCGCAAAAACTTTATCGCCGAGCGCAAGGTTAGTCTGTTAAAAAATGCATGAAATTTCGAGCGTTTGAGGAAAATGACAATTTCTTTCAAATATTATCTTTTTCTCTCGAGGATCATATGATACATACCCTCCTCGATATGCTATATCTGGGAAGTAAAAATCAGCAAATTTCAATGCTTCATAATTTACCATCGGGGCAAAATATTTAATTAGTACAGCAGCAGTTTTCTGCAAAATTTATCGAAATATTTATTTTTGAAAGAAAATCAAGAATATTTCAAAAGACATTTTACACGATGTTTCTTATCTGATGGGTACTAAAAACGGCTAAATTGGCCAAAAGTTAGCTGTTAGAGGCATGTTGACGAATTCCTGAATTTTCATTGGTTAGTCCAGCATAAAAAATTTGTATGTGATCAGGGCTCCAAGCCAAGCAAGATTTGAAACCCATGCTCGAATGAGTGGGGTGAAATCAGAATAGCTGCCAGAATTTCCTATTGTTCTTTCAGGAACATTGCCCGAATGTAGCAGATTTCTGCCGAAATAAGGAGGCCTACAGCCTTCCCTGCCACCCCTTTTCCTACGCTTATGCTCCCAAGGTAAGGAATACTGAATACTGTTCCACCAAGAACTTGTTAAATATCCCCATTTGACATACTGTACAAAGTATGGATTGCATTTACAGGGTCCCCCATATGATTTTCATAAGAAATTCAAGGAGTTTTCAAAGACTTATCACGGACAAGAATGAGAATTTTCAAGGAGCTTCAAACCAAAAACGAGACATTTCTTCGCATATCATGAAATTGTGTACTTGTACGATCTTTGGAATGTTATTACCTATTTCTTTTACTTGTTTTGTATAGCTTATTGCTGCGAACGAAGTCAGCAGTAATCATGCACATATTTCAAGGAGTGGAATCACTTTTATTTAGATCAAAATACCGCAGTTTTGTTATGTATTGGTAATTTTGTATGATAAAAGTCATTTGGGACAGAAGACAAAGAAAATTCACTTTGATATTTGAAAATTAGGTTCTGCATGAAATTCTGAAAGCAGCACGAACTTCATCAAATGAACATGCTAAGAATTTGCAGGCCTTTAATCGAACGCATAATTCGAATATGTAATTGTCTTTGCAAAACACGTGCTTCATCGCTGTTTGATTTACGTCAAGTCAATGAAATGCCTAAAGCTCAACAAACCTGGGAGCTTTCTATTGCACCATCTTCTTGTGGACTATCTGCTGAATTGCTCATTGGACGATAAAAATCAAGTAGCGTGTGTGAGGCTAGCGAAATGGTTGTGATCGTTGGATAGAAGAGGGGACCATCCAGGTGTGGCTGTGAATGGCATAGAGATATCATGGTAAGGCCAAAAAGTAATGAAATTTGAGATTGATCTCATCACGCTTATGTTTATATAGCCTATTAACTTGCTAAATAGGCATCTTCTAGTATCTGATTCTTACTGACTAAACAAGTCATGAAAGCAGGTTGATCACCAATATGCATATCATTTAAGGTAGAATAATGTCAGTGTCGCTTAGGATTCAAAATAAGATAAGCATTGTTTCAAGACAAAAACAGTAAACGATATTCGGATATTCAATTTGAATTTCTATTGCCCATAGTCAAAAATTCTTGAATAGTTCTGGCTTGTCCTGACAAAACAATTGAAAAGAAAGTTATAATATAACTATTACTCATATTTACCAAAATACCTTGACCAGCTTTATATTCATTAACAAGAACGTGGTTAGCTTCTCTACCATCAAAGACATTGAGCTCCTCTACTTTCTTTGTGTACACCTTCAGCCACTGAAATTTAAGTTTTAGATAACACACGTAATATAGACTACTCTAGTGTCTCTAATAGACGGAGCCCCCGTCTATCAATTTCAATACAATTTTCCCTTTCCTCGTTGCTTATCAACACCCCCTTCTATTAAATATTACAAACATGTTATGATTAGCAGACTCCGAAAATTGAATTGCTTTTTTATAAAACAATTTACCAGCACGAACCACCTTCTATCAGCATTCCTTCTCTAGTGAACATTGGTCAAAATGCACACCCCCTTCTATTATCTCCCCTCTTCTATTGAAAATTGGCCGACATGAATACCCCTTTCTATTACATCCCCCCTTCTATTAGAGACACTAGAGTAGTCAGCAAGTAGCTGAGTAAATGTTGCACTCACCTTCTTTGGTACAAGGCCTATGATGTGAGTGAAATTTCGAGCAATTGATACACTTGCTAGTTACCTACTCAGCAATGAATGAGACTCCAGTAGCAATACTTGGAGTATCATGAATGGGACGAAAGAGCTCTGTTGTCATGCTTCAAAAATTAATGATCCAGATTTATTGTATTAACAACCACTCCCAAATGCAAAAATTAATCTAAGACCAATTATTCCTTGTTTATATAAGCACAAATATCACTAGATATCATTCTAGCTATGGTTAATGTCTACAGCGTGATAAAGAAAACAGACTAAATCATGGTAAAATTACCTAACTGCTGCATTCCTTATTAGGGAATGTTTGCTAAAGAGGGAAAAGAGCCAACTCCTTTCCACGTCACAAGTACTTTTGTGGTGTTGCCGTAAAGTTCTAACGTAAGGGAAGGCTCTAACGCGTATATTTTTTGAGGTGACCCGCCAAGCACTGCTTCAGTATAGACATGCTGAAGTATACCAAACCCCATAACTTATCTATTTTTCCTTCTATACGTGTACTCAAAACTTGGAGTAGAATTAATGGTGTTGTTAAGTATGAAAAAACTCGAAATTAGACATACCTGTGGTAGAGCCTCCAAAACCATACCCTGAATAAATGAATGTTTTACTTAGAACCATTCCATATACCATTAATTCATAATCTAAATCTTCTTTACGACATAATATGAGAATCCAGGCCTTTCAAGCAGGGAACTGTGAAATGCATTCATAGATATTACAAAACTGGATTACATAGTTTTTTGGCAGTGTCTGGGAAGCACAGGGATTCAAAGGGAATTCAAAACAAAATGAGCTGTACACCACAATGAGCTAATACCACAAACACCAGTGAAAAGGAGGCACTACAAATAGCTTGTAAAAAGTGAGTATACAATGAAATGACAAACTTCTTCTAGCTTACCTTTGGGTGTGGCAACCCTCCTAATCAGGGAAGAGAAAAAATGCCAGTCAAATATTGCAGCAAAATAAGCTTTTTTCATTTTAGATAAAGTCATCCTAATTGTGGCTTTTTAAATTGTGCGTTTAGACTCCTATCATCATAGCTTAATCATGTTCATGACCAAACACCTGATACTGAAATAATTCTAAATCAATTCTTGATACATTCATAAAACACTTCAGCTCCCATGTTGAAATTTTTCTCACAATGGATTCAGTTTCTTGTCCTGGTTCAGGATTGCTCAAAAATTGGGTCATGGTGCAATGCTGGAGGTGGCATGTAAGACCCCAGATAACAGGTACATTTATACACATTTATAGATAATGATCTCATTTATAGTGAATGGGAGGACATGAAATATGATCTCTTCTCATGGAGTGGGGGAGGGGGGGGCTTTGCAAAAAATAATTGAGAAGAACTCCTTTAGTTCAAAATAGCAAGATGAAAACTGGGTATTCTATACCTAGATTTCATTATTGAATTGATAAGGATGGTATGTGCTAATCAGGGGTGGAGCTACAGGGAGGTTGTAGTGGGTGACGCCTGTGATAGCAACAGCCACACAGGATAGAGGGGCTTTTGTAAGCTATAACTCTCAAGAAAAATGCCCTTTGTAACAACACCCATGTTACTGTAAGGATTGGTCTATTCTACTACCTCAGTATAATGGTATGCAATTAAAGGTGTGATTAAAGTGTGATAAAGAGCAACTCTAAGAAGTAAAGCAGAGAAAATCTCACATTTTCTTTTTACGTTTGGTAACATTTTTTCATTACAGTTGGGCAAATTAGAGAAATGATCCTGGAAAGTACTTGTGGAATGTACCTATTTCCCCCATGAAGCCATTACTTTGTGGCTCCCTAAAGATTTAAAGATTTCTGATTGTAAAGCTAACACAAAGAGTTACAACAGTAGTCAGAAAAAGCAATTAAGAAAGTACTTGGTGACCTGAGGCTCGAGAGTCCTCCTCTGATTATTATCAAGCAAACATTAAAAAAATTCTCTACTTGCATCTTCAACAATATTGACAAGTAACAATGAAACTCAATAGATGTATTTAATTTAGTAAAAAAAACTCCACCAAACCTAAGCCACATGAAAAATCTGTTGGATGATACTAACCCCAGTTTTGCAATCTCCTAGCTGATAGCTGTGTCCATTTTGGCTTAGGGACACTATAAATCTAAGAGTATGGAGAGGTAAATAGAAAATCAGATTAAACATTGACTGTCAGCATTCCTGTTATATATAAATGTGCAGTTTGCATGAAACAACAGGCTAGGCTGGGTTACTCTTCATTCTTTGTTGGCAATAATATATGAAAGAGCCAAACAGAACAGTTTGAAATGGGTTCTTATAGCAGATTAAAAAAAGTCATAGAAGAGTATCTATATGAATCCTTACTACACAATAGAATTTTAAATTGCTATGGTAATGAAATATAATATTCTCCCTTCACATTACACCCAAGGATATAGTTCTAATCCTCTTGATCAGAAAATAAGAGGTGGTTTTAAACAAAATTGTTTTTCTCTCTCTTTTATACAAAGTCACCTTATATATATGAAAGTTCCTGTTCTATATGGGATTATCACAGCTCTTATAAATACATATATCTTGTAATGTTACAAGGAGCCTTAAATTTCCACTCATTTTTCCAGCAAAGAAAAATGATCAGAACTTTAAGGCACCTAGTAACATATGGGAACTTGACATCTTTCATTTGCAACATGGCTACTTTCTACCACTTGGATATGATGCAAAATAGTTAGTTTGAAGTTTCAGATGATTGAATTCAAATTTGACATACTTCTGACAAGATAATTTAATTTATATTTATAATCATGTACACTGACAACTGCAAGAACAATACCACAGAGAGTAAGCTGATAATTATGTACTCCGTGGCCTTTACACAAAGGGAGCGTCCAAACAGTATGTAAACCTTCATGAGGAGTAGTTAATCAAGAAACCATTAGTGGTTGTGCAAATCATTGGCTAGTACATTCTAAAATACAAACAAAATGAAAGTAATAAAGCTAATAAAATAAACAAAAAGACTAAAGTAATTTTCACCTTCAACAACGAAATTCTCTTGATGTAGAGAATACACGAAATAAGCAAAGGAACTCCTACAAAGACTACAAAATCAAAAACCTGCACTTACCTTCTCAATCAATGTCTTCTCTTCATCAACCGAAATGAAATCAGGAATGTAATACACCGTTGGGTAAGCCTGTAACAACATTATGAGGTAAATAAAACACAGAATTTTGTTCTAAGAGAAAGAAATAAATACTTTTTGACTGGCCCACCACCTAATTCAGAATATGTATAGTAGAAAAATGTATCTAATCTCGATGTAACCTTGATGTAAACAGCTTTTAACTTTTCCTTGCCTGATCAACTGTGAAACTGCTAATGTCCATTTGAATACTACCTTCTTCTTACACCCTCAGCTTTTATGTTAGACCTTAACACTATATATCTATAGATTTTCAACTATTAATTTGAACAAAATTGATTTATAAAATCCCATGAATTTTTCCGCCATTAAGTCTCGTTTACAACTTTCTAATGAACTCGAGGCAGTGCCTTTAGGTCATTGTCACTGGTGAGATCTTGCAAAAAAGGGTTGACCAGGACGTAGCCAAAATGCACTGCCGCACACTCTACAATTTAAGAATTTAATAGCATCTGTGGGAAAATTGAAACCAGCTGCCGCTATATCCACGTTGTGACCAGCGAAGTGACTGGAGGACGTGCCCACATGGGGGAAGGTGGGGGCAAAACCTGCCGGGCAAAAGGGTAGAACTAATAGTGTCTGGAAAGCAAACAGTTACTTAAACAGCAAAAGGAAAGCACTTCAAGCTGCACTGAAACTTTTCTCCAATACTCAAGTGATTAATCTTAAATCGGTTTATTTTCAACAGAGAAGAGTTTATAAGAAACTTCTACGATGCAAACGCTACAGCTTCCTTGAATTAAAGAAAGCGTAAATTTGGGTACTAAAGGTGGGGAGGGGGGGCTCCGAAAGATGTTTTGAAAAAGGTTGAAAGGCAGAAAAGAGAAACCCAACCTAACGTTTTTTAATAATCAGTTATCGAATTATTTCAGCAACCTTTTTAACTCTGAAGATAATAGAGATAGAGATAAACATGAAATCTTGACTCTTGCACTGACACCATGACGCAAAATGTAATTGATGACACTTTAAGTCGTGATATTTCCTTAGAGGAAGTTAAACTGAAGACTAAAATGCTTACGAACGGAAAAGCTTCTGGGCTTGTCTGCTGAGGTTCTAAAGAACACAATGAACATTTCATGCTTGTTTTCACTAAACTGTTTAAAAATTTATTACATTCTGGAAAATTTCCTGAGGAATGGTCTGTTCGTATTTTGTAGTTTTTTTAAGGGGTGTGATGAAGCGGAACTGAATAATTAGAGGGGTATCATATTGGTAAGTATTTTTGGAAAATTTTTACTTGAAAGATTGAATAACGTGGTTTCCCAGTTTGAAATTCTTGAACAAAACCAGATAGGTTTTAGAAAAGGATATCAAACATCCGGATTTGTTCTATAATTGAGAATTATTTCAGAAAAAGTAAAGGACCTATGTACGTATGTTTTGAAGATTTTAAGAAGGGCTTTGATTCAGTTGATCATAAGCTGCTGCTAGAGCAGCTCGTAACATACGGAGTAAAGGGCAACTTTTCAAAAGTCATCTCGTCACTTTATGAGCAAGTTAAATCTTGTGTGAGTGGAAATGCAATAGAGGAGTACGGCAAGAGTGCCTTCTTAGTCCAATCCTCTTTGCATTATATTTGAACGATTTGAATCGCCAGATTAAGGTACCTTCTCAGGGAGTATTGGTGGCTGATGTACCTGTTCACTCACTTTTATATGCCGACGACCTTGTTTTAATAGCAAAGGATAAAAAGAACTTCAGTCATAATTGGATGCCTTAGATAGGTTCTCACGTTCACTTATAATGGACCTGAATATGGACAAATCTAAAGTCCTGTTGATTCGAAAACAGAAATCTCGTGGTAAACCTACGAAAAATAACCCCTGGACGATAGGGGATAAAGAATTTAAGGTATGTGCCTCTAAGGTATAACTATTTAGGTGTAACGATAAAATCCAATGGATCCTTTTCAATGCACATCGATACATAAGAGAGAAAGCTCATAAACCCTATTTTCCCCTTATTTGAAAAAACAAAGAGTGGAATGGTTTCCAGCCACGTCTTTTCTTTATTTATCTGACCATACGGCTGCTCCTATTCTAAATTATGCACCAGAGATATGGGGTTTTGGAGAATGGTCTAAATTGGAAACACTTCACCTTAAAGCCAGTAAATATGCTTTGGGTGTTCGATCAAGTACAACTACAGACACCGTATATGCAGAAATAGGGAGAGCAAGTCTTCAATGCCACAGACAAGTAAATATTCTAAATCTTTTTGCATGTCTATCATCCTTAGATCCACAACGTTACGCTAGGAAAGCTTTCTCTATGCCTACAACTGATGCTGGCAATAGCCATTACAACTGGGTACCTCATGCCCGCGATCTTCGGGTACGCTATGAAATACAACAATCGGATAAGCGTTCAGTCATTAAAACTAAGGTCGATAAGTACTTTGAGTCTGAGGTTTTCCATACATTGAATAAACAAACAACTGACAACAGAACACTATATCTATACGCCTCATGTAAAAAATTCTCAAATTTGAATCCTACCTCGACTACATACAAGATTTTGCTGCCAGGTGCACATTAGCAAAGTTCCGGGTCAGTGCTCATAACCTCCAAATTGAAACAGGACGTTTTAGTAAAAACAAAACTCCTAGAGGACGGATGTTTTTGTCCGAACTGCAAAGCTCTGAATACTCTTGCAGTTGAAGATGAAATCCACCTTCTCTTGGCTTGCTCACGTTTTAACGAGAAACGTCAAAAGTTTTTTAGATGACATGCATAGAACTTTCCCATCTACTGCTTCATTGAATGACTTCAATATGTACATATGGCTAATGAGCCAAGACAATTACAATACAACCAAGCATTTGGCAACTTTCTGTAAGAAATCCTTAGCAAAATGACCCAAGCTTTTAAGTGACCCAAACAGCATTTAATGAACTTTTTGTCTTATGTTTTCTTTTATAGCTTTCGCTGAGTACTTTGTCTTGATTCTATTGAAGTAATCGTTTTGTTATTGCCACATAGTTTAAATAGTATATTGTACATTGTGAGACCAAAGCAACACTTGATAAACTTGTAGTATTAATAGTTCTCGCTTGATATTTAGTTCTACTTCTATAGAAATAATCATTTTCCTACTGTTGCTTGGTTGTTAAATAATATTTTGTAATTTGCGTTAGAGATGTAAACAGTTAAGGGCCATCTTGGCCCATACACTTGAATTAAAAAAAATAATTAGGAATAGAAAGGGTCACGTGATGGGGTAGCAGCATCGCCATCCAAATTGGTACCAACATAAGGACAAAAGAAACGAGCCGGAAAGTCAATACGTACTAGTAATTGCAATCATATACGGCTCGAGGCAATGCAAATAGGAGAATCTCAAAGAGACATGCATATAGGAGAATTCAAGCAAATAGGAGAGCTGTGGGTGATAATTTCGACGTAAAAGATTTCAAAAGTAGTATAATAATACCTTTCACGTTACTATGGGATCTTGACGACTTTAAGTGATTAATCAACGGTAATATTGAGTAGTTTGCAAAAGGAACACTGCTGCGTTCGTTGACTTCTTGCCTTCACAAATCCGCCATATTACCTCTCCATGCATCTACAATCCAATTCATCCGAGAACAAAAGGCCACACATTCTAGTCCCACTATTTCTATGGGCAAAAGCCTTATTTTACTATATTAATCTCCCTGTAAATGATTCTGTTGGGGGGGGGGCAAAACCATGCAGAATTTTTTTATTTGGGGGCATTGCCTGTTTTTTACTGAACAAACTAGAGAGAAGTCTCCTTAGTCGGCTGTGTGACGTTGTGCAGCCCTATCAGTTTCCTTTAGTTTTGCTTCTGAGGACTGAAAACCAAAGGCATTTTACCAAAGTTCTAAATAACTTTTACATGATCTAGTATTGTATATCGATGGTCAAAAAGCAATATTCTGTTACAGTGGCGGATCCAGGTATTTGCAAGATTCTCGGCTGAGAATGTCAGATTTTGAAATTGTTTGAGTTTTCTCGTGATGAATTTGATTCTAAAGCATTCATTTGCTTCCAATCAATGTCAATCTCAACTTCAATCGGATTTCGGGTGAAGACTCATCGTTTCCAGTCTTCCTCTGAACGCTTCATACTTGAGAAATAATGGATTCGCTTCTGAAACCGAAATCTGAATTGTGATTTATACGATAGCAACAAGAGAATTAGATACCCCTTGATCTTTTATGGTTAGATTTCGTTGATCAACTATGAACTTCTTCCAGCATGTACTATTGTTTCCCATTGTTTAGTTTGCCTATTGTGGTTGTGCAATAGGGAAGCTGCGAATGTAAGGAGGAATTTGCGAATATGGAAAGGGAGTTGAGCATGTCAGTTAGAATTTGCGAATATAGTCATTCTATATGTCACAATGCCACCTTTTTCTTCATTCATTTAGAGTAGAATATTTCTTTTTCTTTCTCCTACTTATGCATTGCATGTTTTTCTCTTTTATTTCCATACCGTTTTTCCTTACAACTCTATGACTAATAACATTACACTGTATTTGACGCAATAGCCTCATTTTCATTCTCTTTTGGTAAATACATTTAGAATATGATTAGTTGTTTGTCTTATCGTTTTAACGTCAGTTAGTTGTTTTTCTTCTCAAACGTCTAATGTTCATGCCATTACTATGTTCGTCACTTTTCTGTTATTCTTAATTTGATTGGTTTATATTTTATTTTCGTCAATGAAAATCTTATTTAAACGCGTTAAATTGGTTAGTTTAGTAGTCTGTACTGTGTGGTATCGTAGCATGTAGCTGAGCTGTCAGATTGCAATTAAACACTTGTAATTAATATTATTTGTTGTTTCTTGCTCTGAGTTGCCTGCCATCACATATATTAAAGTGAATGGAGTGTGAGCGTTGCGAATCTTATGAAGACGGATAAGACTGTTAGATTAAACGTTACCCCTGACATAGTTCTTTGGAATTCAAGGATTACTTTGCTGCCTGGCTGTTGTCGCTACTAGCAGAAGGATATGTAATCTTTTGGAATGGGATAACGAAACGTAAATGATGGAGTTGTTAGACAAAGTTGAGAGGTAAATTGTCTCTAAGGATGAAGAGAACATCGCTAACTTCTACGAAAGAAAAAGAGAGAGTTTATCGACTGTTCTATAAGGTCTACAGTGTAGTCAATAGTCTTCAAGCCTTGTCAACTAACTCTCCTGTGTCTATTACACTTTTTTATAGAAAAACCGTCATTTTGCTTGAGCCTCAACTTTCCAACTTTTCTCGAAACTGATCCTGAGATTTTGTTAAAATTTTGACCATTTGGGCCTCATTTTTTATTAACGTTTCTCTTAAAAAAAGTTTGTCATTAAAAACGTGTAACATGTAAAGCGAAGATGGGCGTGGCATTATAGGTGTGGTCATTTATGACATTTCGAATTTAGAATATTTCCTGGATCTGCCACTGGTCTGTTAAAGTGGTCGTCTATAGTTCGAAATCACAATCTACTTAAGATGCCAAATGCAGTTGGTTGTCAACATGTAGGGTCTGTTTGGGTAAATTGAATAACCCTGGGTGAAATTGGTAACTGACTGCTTTGCTAACTTAGAGCTTCAAGCATCGTGGATGAATGAAGTATAACTGTTGTTCTCTTTATAGGTTTCCTATCAAGACAGCAAAAGCTATACCTACTCTTCCTAGATGCTTGAAGTAAGAAGTCAGAAAAATTGTTATCAGTCTAACAAATTTGAAAAATTAATGATCAGAGGGTTCAAATAAGCAGGAGAGGGGTAAACATGCGAACATGTAGAGAACAGTATCTAGATATTTCTACTCTTTTGAAGTACTAAGTAATAAGTGGTGGGAGGTAAAAATAAGAATCAAGGCTCTTTATATTTGCCAAAACTAATGAGCCCCCCCCCCCGTTTACTCTGAGGTTTAGA
>WIPJ01002993.1:28964-44016 GCA_018155075.1 Cassiopea andromeda | reverse complement strand
TACAATACAAAAATGCACTCTGAAATGCTAGCTTTAAACAACAGTTTCAAGGTCAAAAGACTTTTGATTCTCATTTGGCAATTAGGCGTTTGTGCCTTAATTGTTGCCTTTGCAGATTGACTATAAATTTATAGGTACCACAAGAATGATTTGAAGAAAGCAAAGAGGTCTCGCTTGCTTGATTCTAAGTCTCAGCGATAACAGATTGAAATATACGCAATAGACATTGGTTCGGATGATAAGTTATGCCATTTATTTCTACTTTTCATAGATGGAGCCACTATCACTTGAACACAAGAATGAAGAAAGGCAACAAGAAAGAGAGAAATGGGATCGAAAAATTGAGTTCATTTTTTCATGCGTTGGCTTTGCAGTTGGATATGGTAACTTTTGGAGATTTCCTTTCAAGTGCTTGAAGAATGGTGGTGGTATGTATTTGCAAAGTTTAAATGCTAGAGATATGTTGCTCTATCATAGTTTTGTTAAAGAACATGGTATGACGATTTCTTCCAAAACTCAGACTTTAGTGAGTCTAAATGTCGTTCTACAAAGAACCATAGAACCGAGAATAACGGTCATATAATATATATGATATATAGCTAGTTTTCCTTTGAATGAACACAGGTAACATGCTTTATTTGAGTGAAAACACTATGCCCAATAGGATTTGAGAAGCTGCAGACGGAAAATTTTATTGAAAAATGCAAACTAAGGTTTAGCTTGTTGTGTATTACAGGAAATAGTTACGTCTGTTGATTATCAAGAGCACGAAAAAGCAGGAAAATGTTGCCAACCAACAGACTATTTACATCTTGTTATTACAATATGCATTGAAATTGAAATTGTAAAAAATTCACACACAATGGGTATGCTTTTGAAAGACCTTATTTGGAGTCTTTGAAGCGTAAGAATATACACAATGTCTTTGAACGAACACAGAAGTTAATTAGCTTTTAGCGGTATGCATAGCCATACAAAAAGTTTAGTCTGAAAAATTATAATGGCCCACTCTCTTAACTTATTGTGCAGAAATTTTTCATGCCCAGTCCACTTGAGAGTGTGTAAATCTTACGTCAGGGAGTACCTAGGAGTCGTAAGTGTTGTACTAAAGCACACTGCAGAGGCCTTCAAATTCCTAGGAAGATTTGTGCTGCAAACTGCTCCATGTCGGGCAATAATTCAAGTCGATAGGATTTTCTTCTATCTGGACAAGAAGAGAGAGGTCTTCTTTTCCAGTCCTGTCACGTCTGACGCTTTCTAGGAATTTAATTCCTTCTCAAATCATCAATTTAAGTGATTATGAAATATTCATATGTGAAATAGTCTAGTGGTTGTTTTAAATGAGGAGTTCAGGTGATTTTGTATTTGAAAATCTAATGCAATCATTTGCTGCTGAATGCATAGAGCATCCTTCTGGGAAAATTGAAATGCTTTTATCTCAACTATAGCTCTAGCCATTCAAGAGTTATAGAAAATTGAAGTTTCCACTTTTACCCAAATTTCTGAAAAGATTCAATGACTGCTTACAATATGTGATCGAATGCTCAATAGGGCAACTTAACGCACTGCGCAAGAGTCATTCGGTAAGAATTTGACCAAGCCTGGCTTTATGTTTTCGATTCTTAAAAGCTGATAGGAACTAATTTAATTATATTTTTTATTATATTTCATTGGAGCGAACCTCTTTGAAGACTCATGAGGACCTGATAAGTATGGATATAAAGGGATATTTGTAGCAGATACAAAATTTTGCAATGCTTCAACGAACATTTTGCAATGAAAATGTGCCAACGCAGAAGCAAGCAAATTAAGTATGCAGACTCGCTGACTTCGCTGGATTTATGATAAAGATAGGAATGGAGCATGGAAATGAGAATTGAGCATGGTCTTATCGAAAATGATAATTTCAGGGCCTAAATATTAGGTGCAGAGTTGTTAGACACTTGAAAAGAATCAACGTAAACACTTGTTATCATTTCCTAAAATCATCTCGCTAATGCCCTAAACTTGGTACTCTATGCATTTGCTCATGATTCTTTACATTAAATCAGTTTTAGATTCACTCAAGTTCAAAAATCTACGAAGAAATAAGCAAATTTTGGTCAGAAAGTTTCTCATATACTCTTACGTGCATTGAAAAATCTCATTTGTTCGTTGTAATGATCGTCAGAGTGGCCAAACGCGATGAACATTTGCAGAACATGAAAAAGTTCTAGAAATTTTTTGATCTTCATTGAAAAATTTTCGAACAACGTCGAACATTGCCCAACAAGAAATTTGTCAGCGAAAAGGGTGGCCAAACACGACGAACATTTGCAGAACATGAAAGTTAAACATTGCTCGTTGAATTGTTCGTCGCGTTTGGCAAGGGCTTTAGTTTTCAAAGGCAAATTCTTTTTCTGATCACAACATTTAATTGATTTGATGGAGGTTTCATTATCTTCAGCAAGCTTTACTTGGTGTGGAATTAGCATTTATTAATAGGCATAGCAATTTAAGAGAGCAAAGGAATGGGATTTGAAACCCGCCGCGTCATTGCTTTGAGTATATTCTCCTCTGCAGTATAGGAACAGGGCTAACGCGACATTATATTTTCGCTTCGTACGGGCTGGCTGGAACTAAATAAAAGATATGCTTATAGAATTTCTTTAGGGCAAACCTCTTTGAAAATATTGGGGCTTAAATGGAATGCAAAATTTTGTGATGCGAAGTTTTTAAAGGCAAATTGCATAACGATCACAACACTTGACTGACTTCTGGGAGGTCTCATTATCTTAAAAAATCCTTACATGGTCTAGATTATGTATTTATTACAATCCAATCTCAAGAGACCACACGAAAGAAATTCACAATCCCGCCGCACTTCAACTATTGCAGGTAAACTTTGTGCCATGGCCGCAAAAAGTAGGAACGTCAACCAAACATGATAAAATCGCTATTAGACGCATAGTCCTACAGGATAACATTGCACAAGACGCATGAAATGAAACATTAATTCATGCCGAAGTAAAATATCATGAAATGATGCTATTTGCACAACCTTATAATTTATTATTAAAAAGATATTTTGGAGAGTAAATACTTCATAGATTTCAAGGCGTTTAATGACGTCATCTGAAGAGCCTATGTTAACAGCAGCTTGGCTTTCGGTAATATCAACAATGGCTTCAATATCAGACTTGCCAACGATTTGAATCACTGTTCCCGATTGTAATATTGAGGAGAAACTTATAAAATCCAATGAATAGAAATAGTTTTCTAACATTGATTAATTAGGCAAAGAAATGGGGAAATAGCTTTGACTTTGAAACGACATAGCATTTTTTGCACGTCTTTTAGGTGCGTTTCTGTTGCCGTTTGTCTTTTGCTTGGCACTTGCTGGAATACCTTTGTTTTTGTTGGAGCTAAGTGTTGGCCAGCTCACTCAAAATGGACCAGTTAAAGCGTGGAGGAAAATATGCCCACTTGCATCAGGTATGTCATCCTTGTACTCTTGAGTACCAAATAATCAATTCCCCGCGTGTTTGTTTTCGAAATGTTTTCCAAGCCCCGTCCCGCACTTATTCCAACTTCCAACCTTTACCTTCGGGGACTTAATTCAAGCTTTACTAAAGCAAAGTGAGATAGTAGCTCATCCAAATGTACATTATTTCTATGTTTTCAACCCCCCCCTTTATTGCAAAAACTCTGATAAATAATTTTCAGGAAATTCCCCAAACTCCCTCCAATTATCGACATCACTCCATTTACTTTTTACTCCAGAGTAACCAAAATATTGAATTAGCTACACCAACAAGTTTAATTTTAACCAAACCATTGAAATCGCTATCAGAGTATTCATAAATGTCTCAAGGGCTTTTCTTCCATGAGCCAGTTCTAATATGCTATTTAACATTCAAGCACTGTCTGATGTAATTTATTCTTTACAAAGAGAAAGGAAGATGAATAGGTTTTTACGGTAGCATTCATGCTATCGTACTTAAGTATAGGTAGCCCTTTGTATGTTTTATAAATTTGAGAGAGCCAGTTAACGATCTGTAGCTAAAGTAGATCCTACCTTACAGTATAAGTTGCAGATGTCAGTTTATCACCTGCTCCTTCACGTATCAGTTTTTTTTTTCGGATGTGACTCCAGTACTTTTACCTTCAACATAGTTTTCCTCTTGTATTAAGATCCCATTGTTATTTATTGCATATACAGCAATCAATTCTTCTTTACTACTTTTCATCATCAGGGCTAGGAATGCAATTTTTTACATACAGATAGCGTTGCATTGCAGGGTAGCAGTTTTGCGACAGTTGCAAAGCAAAATACTCAATATACTACCCCTAAATTTGACATCATGAACTTAAACTTTACAAATCATTATTTTGCAGGCATTGGAGTTTCTATGATGCTGGTATCATTTTTCTGTTCTGTTTATTACAACGTAATACTTGCATGGAGCTGCTACTATTTCTTCAATTCATTTAAAAGTGACATCCCTTGGGTTGGATGTGGTCATTCATGGAACACAAAGAACTGTCTTTCTGACGTCACTAGTCCAAATGCAACCGCAAATTTTACTAGGCCATCACCTAGTAGGGAATTCTTCATGTGAGTTTCAAATTATAATGCATATTGGCAACTAAGAAGTATTACTGACGCCTGATTCTGGCTTTAGCGAATTTAACCAAGTGTGCCATTTGATCCTGGTGTCAATTGCTGTTCTCCCTCCTCAATATCTTGATATTTACATAACTGATCTCAAAGCAAAATGATCAGCAGAGAATATTTACAGTCTCCCAAAGAAAAGCAATATTTCTTGCTGATTGATGTAAAATTTAACTACTTGTGGCTAAACAACTTTGGTTTCATTAAAAGTCAAAATACACGTACTTTGGGAAGATGAATTCTTGCATACACGACAAGAGTGAACTTAGTAGGTTACCATAACTAAGGAACGGCAGTGTTACTAGCAAGATGAGGCATACCTCTACATAAGTTGATAGTCCTATTCTGTGACTGCTTTGATGAGTTTTTATTAGTATTTCACCTGCTTGTAATGCATGACATAGCAACTACAAAGTTAAAGCTATTGTAAATAGGAAGTGAGATATAAATTTTCCAAATGAAAATTGGATAAAACATAACATTGTTTGCACATCATATTAAAACTACTTCAAAATGCTTTATTGGGCGTAGCAATAGGCAAGCAAGTTTTCGAAGGGTTGCGTAGTACGTTTTCTGTTGAAACCAATTCATAAGCTCTCATTGAGTAGCAATGAGTAGCATTTTGTAAAATAATCTGATAAGGTGTTTTTTGAATTAACTTAGCTATGACGTCCTTCAGCTCAGTTCTGGAATCGAGGAACCAGGTCATGTAAATTGGAAGATAGCTGCATGCTTACTTGTTGCTTGGGTCTTGGTATATTTCTGTATTTGGAAAGGCATCAGAACAACTGGAAAGTTGAGTATACTTTTTAATAGATCACAAAGTTTGATTTAACCTCATCACTGCTTTATTGTATACTTCTATGGCTGGGATGTGACATAAAGGGTTCTTTTTATAGGTCGTCTACATTACAGCCACAATGCCATATGTAATGCTATTTGTATTATTTGTCAACGGACTTACTCTGGATGGCTCTTTGAATGGGATAAAATATTATGTAAGTCCAAAGTGGGACAGAATTCTTGATCCAGAGGTATGTAAAATTGTTGACGGCATTGTATGCAACAAATCCATTTTTATCTTTTCGCCATTAAATTTCTAGCTGTAGCTTTCTTCATAAATTGAACTTGCTTGTTTAATGGATATGCATCATATATCATGGATGCACCAGGACATATTGCTATACAGCAGACATCAATTTCATAAAAGCTTAACCAAACGGATACAGAAATGCGAGCATTCGGATCATATGAATAGCTTTGCTGCTATTACTAGAACGTCGTGAACTTTGTGTTTCTGCTCGGTTCTAATAACAGCAATTACACTATACCTCTAGCCAATTTCGCCAATAATGTTTACATACTGCATTCATAGGTGTGGATAGATGCAGCTTCGCAGGTATTCTTCTCGATAACTATTGGCTTCGGAGTGATGTTGACATTTGCGAGCTATAATCCAAAGCACAACAATATTTACAGGTACATACCTTCAGTTTTTAAAAGGCTAATTTGCTAAGAAATTAATGCATTTAGCATCACCTAGCAGACAAAGAATCGTCTTTGACAAGAAGAATGCTGACAAGAACATTCGATCTTGCTTGTATTATGCCGTGTCCACACTACACTAACTAACCCAGATTATTTCCACACTGAAGTTACCTAATTTATAGTGTGGAAAGAAACTTGGAGCGTACCTAGGTTAAGAAAACCTGTGCATGTACAAGAGGCATGTTATTCTGAATCCTCGTTACAAATTTGAATCAAAAATAGTGGAGAACAACGACTACGGTATTAGCACTTGTAATTCAATCATTTTTCTAAAAATCACAATGATAGCAAAGCTTGCAATACTTTAGTTGAAAGAATATAGAGGAATTGAGTGTTTGGAAAGAGTTAGGAACGTCATTATAACGCTTCTGGTGTAAATCAATAATCATACATACACAAGCACAATCTACACTCCGAAAAGCACTCAAAAGCAACGATCAACTTAATAAAGTCACCATTGCGCATGTCTAAGTGTAAAACTAACCTAGGTTCGCCCCAGGTTTGCGTCCACACTATATTTTTCACAACTAACCTGGTGCTAACCTAGGTCCAATCCATCTCAGAAGCAGGGCTAAGCTAACCTGGGGCGAACCTAGGCTAGTTGTGTCCACAATATGACAATCTAACTTGGGTTAGTTGAAATCTGGGTCGAACCTAGGTTAGTTTGTTTAGTGTGAACAGGGCTTTAGTCAGAGAGGCATCATGGCTTCACGTCTTGAAAGCAGTAAAGTTAGCCACTGTCATGTATTAGATGTCCTCTCTTATAGGCCGTCCTCATTTATAGGTATCTTAAGTCTTTGATTATAAACTGGAGAAAAATGTGGTCACAAAAAATGTGCAGCTTGTTGTAGAGCTTAATTACGAGGTTCCCGTAGTGTTTATCAGCCAATATGTATGTTAATCTATCAACTTTTGATGCATTATCAATAAATTCTGTTGATGCTTGTTTTCAGAGATGCTTTGATTATTTCAATAACTGACGCAATGACAAGCATCTTTTCTGGTTTCGTTGTTTTCTCCATACTTGGTTACATGGCAGCCTTACAAGGAAAAGATGTCACGGACCCCAGTATAGCAACTGATGGTATGAAATATTTCGAAATTTTTTGTCGATATTTTCATTCTACATAACATGGAAAGAAGATAATACAGAAGGAAAAGGAAGAATAACACTTGAGCAATAGAAATAGAAGGATTGATGGATTAGTCTTGTTGAAGGATATCATTTGCTTGATACAGTGGATCCCAAATGCTGTGATAAAGATGTACAACATTTCTACACTCTTTCTGAAGTCTGCTTGTGCTGTTGCAATTATTGCAGTTGAAATATTGAATTTTCTATCATACCTAGCACTGATTATACTTTTCAAATATGACAACAGAATAATCCATGTTTGTACAAGATGTCTATGGTATATTATGTGAAGTTTATGCATCTCTTATAGGTCCTGGCCTCGTCTTCATAGTATATCCAGCGGCTCTTGCCACTCTTCCACATCCTAATATTTGGGCTGTGATTTTCTTTCTAATGTTGATCACCCTCGGACTAGATAGTCAGGTAAGCCATAGCATTTCGAATCTACAAAAGCCCAGGTAATATGACTGGATGTATGCAATAACAAAATCGTTATAAGGGATGTGATATAATTCTCCACACAAGTCAGCTATGTCATGATAATCTGTATATTTGAAGTGCATTTGAAGAGTAGTAAAAATAGATGCATTAGGTACGATGCTTCTCTCTATAGCATTTATCACATAATAATGGAGTAGGATGCTCAAGGACTGAATTGAAACATGACTCTAAGTCATGTTAAGGTAATACTGACCTGACATTGCTTTATTAGAACGCTGAATAAGCAAAAAGCTATTGAAGAAGTAACTCATAGCCTGTATTTTCTGATAAACGGAAACCAGATTACCCTCTCGAGATTTTCGTGGTGCAATTGATATCTTCAGAGTTAATAGGCCCTCAATAATTCTTTTTCAGTCTTAAATGAAGGACGTCCTTTTCTGTTTTATCCTCCAGCATCATAAAACAGCTACTGTCACGAAACAAATTAGAATCAGATTTGTAAAAGTAACTGTTTTATGCTTGGAGTTTGAATATATGCCTACTTCTATTCACCAGTTTGGTCAAGTGGAACTAGTATGCGCTTGTATCATCGAGCAATTTCCGAGACAGCTTGCAAAACGCAAAGAAGTTGTAGTTCTTATAACATGTGGAATCATGATGCTTCTAGGTCTGTCATGTGTAACAGAGGTACGTTTAAAGGGGTTGTCCATCCGATACATTTTCCTTTATAGGGTTGCCATATTTAATTGCGAGAAAGATGCAAACCTTATCTAAACAATGTAGTTTAAACATACCAAAAATCAAATCCTATTTGTCATATAATAGATGCAAATGAATTCAATGCATTTTATTTGTTATTAAAATTTGCTTTATTATATGGCATATGTTCGCCTAACTTCAGAAAAAGAACTGAAAAAATTTCTGCTGTAAAAGGGTGCTAACTACAATTGATAAAAAAGAATTTGGGAAATTGTATTAATCCAATAATACTCTCACCTTCTTGTAAAGCGCTTTACCAATAGCCAGCACAGAAATCTTCTTACTGTTTAAAAGATAGCTTGCATGAAAAGTGCAACCATGCTTATCAGGAGAAGGTTACTTTGCCATGTGATAAAGTCTTTTTGACTATTTTAACAGAAAGATCTGTATTACTGATTTTGATTGGTAACTGATTTGGAAATTAGATAAACCCTTAAGACATTTTATGAGTCACGCTCACAAAACTGGGTTATGAAATGTACTTATGACAATTTTGTATCAATTTCTGCAGTATGTCTGAGCTTGAAAGTGGAATACAATAAATAAATATTGTTGCTGCTTGGGGTTGACTCTTTTCATCCATAATAAGAGCAATTGTTTCTAATTTAATTAGCTCTGATATACGTCTCTTTAGAAAAAATTAACTCTCTGGTTTCAGCTTGGATGTTTCGTAATAGTTCGTCAAATTATTAAAACTTCCAATGATAATAGCAAGACAGATTGGGCAAGTGTGATGTGGGAAAAAGAATGTTCTAGTTTTTTTGAGGCATGTAATGGATGCTGCCTCTATTTTCTTTCTAGTGTGGTCAAAATATTTTTTTGCAAAAAAGTTCTTTCAAATTATTATTTGAAACTCAGCCTACTTGTTTCTTAAATACTATTTAATTCTTGCCTTATTTCAGCCTCATATATTTATAAATATATTTCTTATCACGAATAGTGTATAATGCAATAATTAAAATGCTTTTGATTATCATCATTTCGAAGGTAGTTGGGATGGCGCGTATATATTTGGAGCTACTCACTTATTGCACCATATATTATTGGGGGCTGGAACTTCATTAAACCTGCTTCATATAATTCACTAATAAAGATATGATTTTCAGGGTGGAATGTACGTCTTTCATCTTCTTGATTCATACGCTGCAGGAACTTCTATCCTATTTCTTGGAATCACAGAAGTTTTTGTTATCGGCTGGTTGTATGGTAAGGCTTTAATACCTAATTTACATAAATCTTCAGCGCCCCAAGCTGAGTTTTGCTCTACAGGTGAATCAAATTTATAAAGGAAACATGATAGTGGCACAGATATTCAGCTTTTACAAATTCTTTAATAGAAACCTGTATATTTAGTCAATTTCAGTATGATATAATATTACTGGAAGGTTTGGCTGTCGCTATGTACTAAGTCCTACTGCTGCAATAATTCTAAAGCCATGCCGTAGCTATGAATTCCATCGTTTGGTTCTGCATTACTCTTTGAAGCCCTAGTTCCACTTTTACTCTTTGAAGAAACGCGTATATCCTTTTCCTTTGAAAGGTCACAATCGCTTTCGCTACAGCATATCAGTGATGACAGGAAGGCATATTTCCATCGTTTGGAGTTACATGTGGAAGTATATTGCACCTATGGTTACAATAGTGGGTGAATTCTGTAGTCTATTGATTTTCTGTCTTGTAATTGTACATTGTAGTAGCCGGACATCGTCTGGTAGTGCTATATCTTTCAGGCTTTTGATGTGGCAAGTTGAGACTCATCGTATATGTGTTTATTACTGATGACGTAAGCCTTAGTGCAATCCTAGCAGATATATGATACTTTCTACAGCATAACTGCAAGTTCCTAAAATAAAATTTTGCAAATTATGGAAATTGAAGCTATTTTTACGAGTGTAGAGTGAAATTTTGAGAAATTGATTTCTATTGTATCATCAATGTTCATCCAGCATTGGGGGTGGTGGACTGGCAAGGAATGCTGGGATGTGGTGGCATCCTGGATCCACCCACCCTCTGCTGTCACTTGCTCCTCATTCTCTATAGAAGTCAAGCCACGTGGGTCTCCTAGTCCACTCTTGGGAATACTTGCCAGCCCTCCTTTAAGCCTTGGGAAAGCAAACTATTGCTTTTCAAAAACGTGTCTGATTCTTTTACCTCTTGCCCCACTATCCGTTACACATATCATCGTATTTTGCTTATATAAAATAGAAAATAACTGACGAGCACCACAATCCTTTTACTTCCGTCGTAACCGCACATTCTATTTATTTTTTTCACTCACTTAAATTTCCATGCATTTCTTCTTTTTAAAGGCAATTTTCCTGGCAAACCTAGTCCAGTATCGTCGGTTAACTTACGAAGGATTATACCGGTATCCATTATGGGCTGATCTTATTGGCTGGCTTATTGTCCTGTCAATCATACTCTGTGTGCCAGTATTCGCTATCAAGAAGATTCTTGCTGTTGAAGGAGGGTTTTTAACCGTGAGTACAGACTGCATAGTTATTATTGAAAGGGTTTTGGCTTTGTCTACTTGTCATGCACTAAATAGCTGACCCGTGTGTTACAGCAGAAAGTAGTACTGCTGTTTTATAGTGAAATAATTCAACTGCATGCACTATTGACATTTACAACAGTGGAATCTACATAAATAGTCTCATAGAAATCTTACTATACAAAGATTGGTAATGAGTCCATAAAACAAAGAAGTCCAATCCGTGTTTTGAGATTGTCTCTATAATCGCATGAACATAGAGTAGTCATGGATAGTTTCTCCTTATGGAAGGTAAGATGATAAGGAAACATTAAATTATCTGTAGATAAGTTGCTGTTGACAGGGCTCATTCAAAGAAGGATGAGCACCATATTCAACAAAAGAATTTGGCTGATTAGTAACAAGTTCTTTAGCTACATATATTAGCTTACTCTTCAATAAATTACGCAGACTATTAGTCTATCTATAATTTCTTCCAAAGCAGTATCCTCAGCTGGCTCAATGTCTCCAGTCCTCCATTTAGCAGGTCTGTGTACTGCTAGAGATAGAATTAGCAAAGACATGGTTTTGAATCCGTTGAAATCAATTCGTCTCACTTTGAGTAGCTTCGCCCGGTCAAGCGGGCTCTTCAGGCTACGATCGTATATTATGCATATGCTTAGATAAAGTTTCTAATTCCTTGTAGAGAGTGAAATTGTCAATACAACCATTGGACGAAAGAATGACAACTGAGATGCTACCTTTGCAAGAACTATCCAAAATATGAACACTACTTAATCTCAGAATAGCTACTAATCAAGTTCTAAATAATGAAGTTTTACATATTTCTATATATTATTGCATAGTTCTAAATATATTTTCTCAAGTGTTACAATGCAGTTGCAAGTACATTCTGACACATATCAATGAATTATAAGGGGGGGGGGGAGGATTTTAGGTATGGAGGGTAAAAATAGCACTTTTTAAATCAGATTTTACTTTATTAACTGCAAATGATCACATCATCCTGCTTTTCTCTAGATGGTACAGAGGTGTGGAATCCGGGTGAGGGGCCAGGAGCACTGCCACTCTCCAGTTTTTTCATAAAACAGCACGTTTCACTATTTTCACCTACGCTTAGCCCCAGCACTCTGAGAGTCATTTCCACGCCTCTGTGGTGCACAAGCTTTGCTTTGTCAGTGGCTTACCCTAGACTATTAATTTGCATGTCTTAATACTTGTACAACTTTAATCCAATGGAATTGATTGAATGGGCCCTTAGCCAAAAATTTTTCTTCATATACTACCGATTTCGTAACCATTATGAGCTATTTATACTAGACTTTGCTACTTATTTATTTCATTGGGATATATGAATGTAGTTTATTTGCTTTGCAACAGTTTCTTTGAGATTCAGCTTCTCTATGGAGGCCTGTATTGCATATCACTGTAAAAATCTTAGAGTCTTAGGAACCCGTAAAATCCAAAACAGCCAATATTACATGCTGAGGCTTATTTAAGTTCACTGCAAAAGCAAATTCACATAAATGAAAGCACCATAAGACGTGTAGGTAGCTTAAACATGAAAACTACATGTTTTCGGTAGAAAGGATTCAAAACATATTAAGATGCATTCAATTCTTTTGATGAATTCCATTACAGGCTTTATAGCATTCAACGTACCAGTTAGAGTAAAGTTTTAGTCATTTACTCTTTACTTATGCTGGAAAACTTATGTCAGCGTATTTCCTATAAAAATGCATAGCAGTGTGTGATTTCAACCCATGTATACTGAAAAATCTTTAAGCTACTGTCATCCTTTTGCCTTTTGTTTTTACGGTATGATTCTTGGTGCACTGTTTGTACAGTATTCCATGTTCCATCAATTGGTCTATAATTTGCTTTAAAATTATGGAAAAATTTGTTGTTACCAAATAATTAATGACTTCAGCACGTGACTTTCAAGGGAGCTACTTTGGCAATTTAATTTTTGATGATTCTTTCAACATGACAGTGCCCTCAAATCAATAAATTTGCTTGTATCCTCAAGTGCCAGAATAGAAGACTCCCTGCCTAATAATTTTTCGATTTTTCCAACCCCGCCTGACCTTATTAGGACCCCCATTAATTAGTTGTAGAGAAAACAAAGGTTTCTATAAACTCCTCATTTTATTGCCTTTCTTTGTAAGTACAATCTATGTCCACTTTTGAAGGCAAAATAGTGTGTTTCACGCGTTTGAATCCTCACTTAAAAACGTTGCAAGGTTTTCATATTTAATGACAACCTGTTTTTGTTCTGTCCATTGCTTTATAACCATTTTAGGTCGTAGTTCAATTTCTGCCCCCAAAATTATCTTGACCCCCCATTTATCAAGATTCTAAATGTTTCCCGCGCACCCTTCTTGTTTATTAGTATCCCCCGTTTATTAGATGCAGCGGTATCAGAATACTGCTACTCCCACATAGTCACCCAACTTTTTCTTCTTGTAAGTCACATAGTGGCCTAAACTAAGAATCTGAATTAAAGTCCATTGTAAGCTCAAGCAGAATGTGCCAATTTGAGAACGATGCAAACAAGAACAGAAAAGTGAGTGGCTATGTGGCAGTATTCGGATACCGCTAAATCCAAAATTCTATGTCAAAATAGAACTTCCGAAATACTTGTTCAAGCATGCAGTAAAAAGTGCGGTAGACTTTTTCCATTATTAATCTAGCTCACTTTTTCTTTGAATGTACCTCCATGGGGCATGAGAGCAATGCTCCCCAATGAAGAATTATCAATGTTTCTGCACCCCCCCCCAATAGAGTTATAAAGCTGGAGATTTACGTAGAAAACGAAACTTATGCCTCCCACAGTAATTGTACATGCAGGTGTTGCCCACCTTCAGGATATTTCCTCCAGTTACATGCATGTAGGCAGGGAGGTAGGAACCATTACAAACATGGGGGGAGCACGTGGGCTGAGGGGTACCTTTACTGGGTTTCTGGTAGTGATATTAAGCACTTTGTCTGGGGGTTGGAATGCTCAATGAAATGACAAAGCAGTTTGCATGATGAAAAGAAGTAATATTGAGCCAGCCCCTAAATTTCAATCAGCTTGCAGAATTCGGGGGCATGCTCCCCCGGGAAATTTTGAAACTTAGAGCTTCTGAAGTTGCAAGAAAGTGTATTTTTCTGTTTATTTTTGAATCTCCAAAGTTGTCAAAGAGGGCAACCAATTTACTTGAAAAGGTTACTTTTCCCGAGTCTTTGAGAAGTGGGGGTGGCACGTGCTCCCTGGTTCCTACGTCCATGCTTGTAGCTACCGCCGAACGCTACTCACCACTGATCTTTCCAGGCTATTAGTGTTCGAGTGTGAAGCTCCTGTGTGAATCTGTGCCTGCTTCTGCACAAGAAGGCTGTTGTAGCAACGCGCTCTAGAGAAAGTTGTTCTGCTAAAGCATCCATTTATTCTATACTTCAAAGTACTAATTTAAAAAAATATAGATTGCTTAATTATGTACTAGCGTCCGGAATGGACCGGACCACGGAAAATATGCGGACTGCAGGCCTTGACCTGCAGACTGGGAACAGGGAGTGTGGACTATTTTTAGAATGCACTCTTCATGAAAACTTTCAATTTCAACAACATATTAAATTTCAGGTTCAAGTTCCTGAAGGTCCGAGTCGTTTGGATCGGCTCAGGAAAACTGAAAAATGGCATTCTCTCCTGAATTCTTCGCATTGCATCGGACAAAGATCATTTCTCGACAATTTATAGCGAAAGCTGGGTCCTGAACTTTATGTTGATAGGCTTGTGCCGTGAAAAAAACTCGTTCAAATGGCAGCTGCCTTAGGTTGAATACTTTGGAATATAGCAAATAACATGACTGTGCAGAGGGAAGCATAGGTGCTGAACATGAGTTGTAAGCTGAGGAGCTCACTGATAATTTATCTTGATACTAACGTTATTTATTGCAGAATATATTC
The DNA here is from genome assembly GCA_018155075.1 of Cassiopea andromeda. Lineage (NCBI taxonomy): Eukaryota > Metazoa > Cnidaria > Scyphozoa > Rhizostomeae > Cassiopeidae > Cassiopea > Cassiopea andromeda. Next base: position 29,040 of record WIPJ01002993.1, on the reverse strand, counting down.
ACGAATACCTCAAGTCTCTGAAATCGAGCAATGCTTTCGTACTCTCAAGTGACAAATAAACGGGGGGGGGGGTTTC
>WIPJ01002993.1:0-28932 GCA_018155075.1 Cassiopea andromeda | reverse complement strand
AAAATAGACAGGGTGGTCGGAAAAAATTCCGATCATAGAGCATAATGCTACATTATATACAGCAGTACGCTATTTTGCCATAAAAATTAGGTATAAATAGTACTAACAAAAGAGAGGAAAGGAATTGAGGAGTTTGTAAAAAAGTCAATTTCCTTAAAATTAATAAAGGGGGCCCTAATAAGTTCTGGGGGTTGCAAAATAGTCGAGAAATCAATAAACGAGGGATGTTTATTTGGCACCTGAGCGTAATCTTTCCAAGAATTTCTCACTTGAAATTGCGAACCAAGTGAGGAAGCTAGACATTTGCACTTTTATCTCTCTGTGAAATCTGTTCAAGAGCCACATTTCACAACATAGGTAGTAAACTTCACGTTCAAAGCCTATGATATAAAGCTCTTAACATCCGACTCAAACCGCAGTTTCAAAGGCTAGATATTACTTGATTCTTAGTTGGAAACTGAGCATGGTGTCTCTATTGTTGCTTCCATTGTTGCCTCTTTGGATCTGAAATTAAATTTATAGGCGCCACAAGAATGATTCGAAGAAAGCAATGAGGTCTCGCTTGCTTGATTCTAATTCTCAGCGATAACATATTGAAATACACTCAATAAACGCATTGGTTTTGATGATAAGGTATGCCATTTTTCTTCTACTTTTCATAGATGGAGCCACTATCACTTGAACATAAGAATGAAGAAATTCAACAAGAAAGGGAGAAATGGGATCGAAAAATTGAGTTCATTTTTTCCTGCGTTGGCTTTTCAGTTGGATATGGCAACTTCTGGAGATTTCCTTTCAAGTGCTTGAAGAATGGTGGTGGTATGTATTTGCAAAGTTTAAATGCTAGAGATATGTTGCTCTATCATAGTTCTAGGTAAAGAATTTGGGGTATAGGGTATGCTAAGTAGATGATTATAACGGTCATAGATTTGTGCTAATGGCCTATAAGACTGTAGTTAATATTCTCTCCAGTTCAGAATAGACGTCCCTACCCGAATATCTATTTGTATTAAAAAGCACGTACTATGCCATTCTTCTTGCAACCCATCAGCTTATTAATTACTACTTTTTGAAATCAACAAGCAATGTCTCCAGATGAAGGCTTTAATAAGCAGTAGTCTCAGGTGCCAAATAAACGTACCCCCTGCTTATAAATTTTCGATTTTTTCTAACCCCCTGACCTTATTAGTACCCCCGTGTATCAATTTTAAGGAAATTGATTGTTTACACACTCGACATTTCAATTTCTTTTTTGTTGGTACTACTTACGCCAAATGTTCATGGCAAAATAGCATGCTTTTGTATATATTTTAGTTTTATGCTTTATGATAACCTGTGTTTGCTCTTTCCGTCCTAGTGCAATCATGTAAAGTCGTTACTCATGTTCCGAGCCCCGTTTATTAAATTTCGGAATTTCTTCTGACCCCTTTGTTTATTAGGATCCCCCTATTATTTGGCACTTGAGAGTAGTTGCCATCAGAAGCACTGAAGATATATTAAAAGTTTGCTTTTAATAATATATGGTTTTTTCTCAACCATCGATGTCACCCCGTAACTGTCTTCCTTCTTAACCAACACACGGCTATTATAGTTCAGGCTTTTTTCCAACCCCCTTTTACTGTCACACCCATTCTTTGCTATACTGGAGAGTATGCATGGAAATTGATGAATGCAAACAATAGATTTGTTTTTCATAATACATTGAAATGAGTATTGTGAAGATTTCACACGCAATGGATATGCTTTTTAAAAGTTTTATTTGGAGTCCTTGAAGCATAAGAATATACACAATGGAACTTTGTTTGTTGTTGTCGTTGTTTACTTTATTTTGAGTAGGCTGTTATACCCAGCTTTTCAGCTAATTTAGGCCTACTGTGCATGCCGTATCCAGGCATGGGACCCCTAGCTTAACGTCCCTTCCGAAGTAATATATAACCGAATTTCCCAAGAAATCATTTATTACAGCACGTTAAAGCGTCAGGTATGGTATTCTTTCACATACTGAAAGCTTTTTTTCGTTCGACACTCATCAGAATATGAAAACGTCGGATAGTGACCTAAAGGTTAACCGAAATATATCCAGATGCGGTTACATGTGATAGCATGCGTCTAATTGGCCCCAAGAGTGGCCAATTAGGACCGATTACCCATTGTTTACTTAAAGAGTCCCAATGAGAAAACGAACTCATTTTGTCTATACAAGACTAAATTATTTAGACTCTACTATAAGACATCAGTTGCTATCTACTGGTTCTGAAAAACTGGTGAGAAATTTATGAAAGCCGGAGTCAATGTGAAAGCAGTCTATAACGAGAATCTCCCGGTCAAATCTGTAAATTTGACAGGTCTACAGCATTTTATTATTTGAGACGATTAATGAAAGCATGCATGGTGAGCAAAACATGAATTAAAATTGACCCCAGGGATGTAGGAAGCATTCGTGAAGTTAGGGAAATACATGTATTCAGGAGTACCCTCATAGAAAAGGGATATTTATAGGTGTAGAAGGGCCCTTTGATTCAAATGTTATGTGAAGCTAGATGATACAACTGGGGAGATTTAGAAATTGCAACAAGGGGGCTCTAGATGCAATGTCATAAAATAGGAGTGGCTTAGTTGCAGCTACGCCTATTTTCTTTCAAAGATAGGGACATGACGATTTAGTTTAATTTTGATATAATTTAGTCAGCGATTAGAAAATCTCAATTGCTACATAAAAGTGCGGAAATTTATCATAGCAATGCAAAGCACATGAAGCACGGTCGATGCACTTTATAAAGCAATGTCAATACAAAATATGGGCTAAGCCCCAAAAATGAACAATAACTTTCACAAATGGGCTCCACCCCTCTGTGCTCCTCCTAGAAATTACCCTTAGAAATACTCAAATCCATCTCCTACTTCTATGAATTAGATCTTTGAAGTACAACATGTAACTATTACTTTGATACCTTAGGACTTACTCTGTATTTGTTTTACTACACATCTGTTGTAATGAAATAGCTTTGCATACTTTTCATCCCTGAAGTATTCAAAAGCATTTTGCGTTTCTAATAGAAGAAAAATAGAGACAATTTAAATTTCATGGCGAGCAAAGAACTTCTCTGATTCGGAGCTATGAAGAGTTCCACAGAAGAAAATATAATGAAAAAGGGGCCCACGGGTAAGAAAAGATTGAGAAGTACTACCCGGCAGCGATATGCATGTGGCAAGAAACTCTTATTTTGCACCACTGCTGCTGTTGCCTCCAGTTAATTCTAGCATGTCTCCTATGCTTTTGGGTGGCGATATAACATGTTATCTCTTGGCGTCAAATGATTTTAATAATTATGTAGAATGCTGAAAACACTCAGCTCATTCTATCGGTGTTTAGATAAATTGGGAGTATTTTTTGACTCTTCCATAAATGTTATGAGTATATACGGCACAAGTTTCCTGACATTCATTAGGCGTAGAAGTGGAGAAGCAGCTTTTAGATTGTGAAAGGGCACAAAATTTCCTTTGCACGTCTTTTAGGTGCATTTCTGCTGCCATTTATCATTTGCTTGTTACTTGCTGGAATACCTTTGTTTTTGTTGGAGCTAAGTGTTGGCCAGCTCACTCAAAATGGACCAGTTAAAGCGTGGAGGAAAATATGCCCACTAGCATCAGGTATGTGATTCTTGTAATCAAAAATTTTAAATGTTTATGTCCACCTTAACTGAGAGATTGATTCTTGAAGACCTATTCTGACAAAGCTACATGAGGAGGCATTTCAAATAGATACATTTTGTATGTTAAGCAAAAATTTCCCATCACGAATTGAATACTGCCATTATAAATTACAGCAAAAACAATGGATACACCGCTAAAGCATACAAATTTTTCTCATAGCTTGTCCAGCATGAACCAGACTTGAGATCTATTTTGCATAGAAACACTTTGTGGAAAGAGAAAGGTGCAGAAATGAGTTTTTACAGTAGCTATCAGATTAGTGGGCTTAGAGCTAGTGCTTCATAGGATTCATGAATTGGAGAGAGCCAGCTAACGATCCACTAATTGTGTTCAAAGTAAAATTTATCATAGGGCCTTAGAAAGTTCCTCCAAGTACAGATAGATTTGAAATCGTGAAAGTACACTTTAATAAATAATTTCTTGTAGGCATTGGGGTTTCTATGATGCTGGTATCATTTTTCATTTCTGTTTATTACAACGTAATACTTGCTTGGAGCTGCTACTACTTCTTCAATTCATTTAAAAGTGGAATCCCTTGGGTTGGATGTGGTCATTCATGGAACACAAAGAACTGCTTTGCTGATGTCACTAATCGAAATGCAACGGCTAATTTTACTAGGCCATCACCTAGTAGGGAATTCTTCATGTGAGTTTCAAATTATAATGTATAATGGAAATTGAGAAGTATCACAAATGCCTAATTTTGGTCTTAGCGTACTTAATTATTATCAGGTTCTAATCTAAGGTTTTACATTTTGATCTTGGTAAGTTCCATCTGGTTCTCTGTCAATAAGGCATTAAGTTGTTGACAAAAGGCCTCAAAGCAAGATGGCCATCACAACATATTTACAAGCTTAATGATGCAAGCGTTAGTTTTTCGATATTGGAAGGGAGAAAAGCATGTGCATGGCCAGAAGTCCCAGTTTTTATCGAAATTCAAATCGTGTGTACTTTGCATAGATTGACTATTGTGAATGCAACTGAAGACGCAACGCAAAGTATGTAGTAAGGCACAATAAACGTAAGCGCAACGTACGTAGTGACGTACAGTAATTGAAGAACGATGGTGTTTCTAAGGAAGTCAAGTCATATTTTATCCATACTATGATTCTTTTGAGAAAGATTTATTTATCAGTATTTCAACTTCAATAATGCAAGATAGAATTTGTGGCTTATAGAATTGTAGCTATAATGCAGCTGAAGACTGTTGCAAATGGAAATGAGACTAAATTTGCTATATGAAAAATAGGTCAAAGACAAAGTTGTTTGCACATCACACTAAAAGTACTTGAAAATGCATCATTGAGCTTCGCAAGAGGCAACGAACATTCGAAATCTTAGTATGGTGTTTTCTGTTCAGACAAATTCACAAGCTCTCACTGAGCAGCAATGAGCTGCATTGTAAAAATAATTTTATAAGTTGTTTTTTGAATCAACTTAGCTATGACGTCCTTCAGCTCAGTTCTGGAATCGAGGAACCAGGTCATGTAAATTGGAAGATAGCTGCATGCTTACTTGTTGCTTGGGTCTTGGTATATTTCTGTATTTGGAAAGGCATCAGAACAACTGGAAAGTTGAGTATACTTTTTAATAGATCACAAAGTTTGATTTAACCTCATCACTGCTTTATTGGATACTTCTATGGCTGGGATGTGACATAAAGGGTTCTTTTTATAGGTCGTCTATATTACAGCCACAATGCCATATGTAATGCTATTTGTATTATTTGTCAATGGACTTACACTGGATGGCTCTTTGAATGGGATAAAATATTATGTAAGTCCAAAGTGGGACAGAATTCTTGATCCAGAGGTATGTAAAATTGTTGACGGCACTGTATGCTACAAGAATAGCTTTTTGACTCTGCTACTAAGCTTCTTGTAGCCTTCTACATAGTTTCTACTTGCTTGTTAAGTGGATGGGTGCTTTAAATCATAGTAATGCAGGAGACCATGCAGCTAGACATCAGATGCTATTGTCGCTAAAGCCTAGTTGAAATTACTAGAGAAAAGAGGGAAACAAGCTATGAATGTGCATTTCTTGCTGGTTTCTAAAAGTCAATAAGTGAACTCTATCTCTATTCAGTTGTGTTAATGAAGCATATTTCATATTTGCAGGTTTGGATAGATGCAGCTTCGCAGGTATTCTTTTCGATAGCTATTGGCTTGGGAGTGATGTTGACATTTGCAAGCTATAATCCAAAACACAACAATGTTTACAGGTGAAATTTTTTAGCTGCTTGTGCTATGCTTTTTAGATAAGAAGGAAATAATGCTGTAAACATCAGACGATGAAGATTTTTGAAAAAGGCAATTTTGACAAAAAATTCCAGGATGTTGAGCCTATTTATGATGCATTTCAGTGGAATACTGTTTCCAATACAATGTTTTTGCATAAGAAATTGAAGCTGACGCTGACTATATGCTGTATGCAGAGAGCTATGCAGAGATACTTAATACGATAGTGGTCTAGGTGGTTAAAAAATTGTTTATGCTGGAGAGAGAGAGAGAGAGCAACGCTGTATTTGCCAGGTTGGAAAACTTGCACTCGCTAGCTGCTACGTAGTGATATGAGCTCCCCAACTCACACCAAATGTGAACCCCACTTGCACCAAAGAAAATTTTCTTCGCAATTCATGCCCTTTCTCTACGGTGACGTTCTATCCTTTCTGCTGTAATAAGCATGCCTATGATAGACATTTTTCTCTCGTACACTTTTTCCAAAGAGAGATACGCTCTTTGATCTATATTGTGTTCTCTCTTTTCGATTTCATATGATTCAAATATGGCTTTTATGCAATGGGACCCTTCAGTGAAAAATGCATTAAAGCTGAGGACAGCAGGAAGGAGAATTGGGGGCAAAGCCCCCATGGAAACTTTTTGCTGACCACGCTCTCTACTTTGGCTGCAATTGTAAACAACACCATTTTAGCGATGCAATTGTATCAGAAAAGACATTAAAATTTAGGGCTCTATGTCTAGATCCAAGACAATGGTGGCAAAAAGTTTTATAAATTCACTCCTTCAGTCTTCTTCTTGTTGTTCCAAAAGAAAGAAATGTATTGAAATCGAAAATTCTTGTTTTGAAAAATGAAGTAATCGTCCTTACAAAGGTTAATCACTGCATATCTAGTACAGCTACACTTTGTGCCTAAAACTTGCAAAAGCTCTCAGTAGATAGTACGTCATGACGATAGAAGGCAAGATTGCCAACAAAACCTTTTTCATGGGAGGTATGACACCCCCTGAGACCTCCTTCAATACCGCACTGGGCTTAACTTTCAAGTGATACTTGTAATCGGTTTCCATTTAAGCTCTCAGCTTGCATCTGACTTTGCCTCCTAGCGCAGCTCGCACCTGATTTGGATCTGCTTGCAGCTCACACCTTTCCAAATTAAGCCTCTCGCAGCTACGCGTAGGGAAACGCATGCACGTTGTCCAACCTGGTGTATGTGGATAGTTACCAACCGTGATCAATGTGACATGAAAGTCTGACCCCTCGAAGCGAGCAATACGTTTACCTCTGCCCTGCTTTGACCAGGAAAGGCTAAAGAAATAAGAGTTCATTGACAACAAGAATGAAGGATTACAAATCGATCAATAAACGTCCAAAATATTATTAAAAAGTCACGGCTTTGAAATTAGAGCCCACTTCACTAACTTTAGAGCTAATGGTTTGGGCTACTCAACTAACTTTTATGGCACTATTGAGGGTGGCTAAAACTTCTGATATACCTTTTAGCTTCGGATAAACATCTTGAAAATTTCATCGAATAGCTGCTACCACTGCGGACCTTTTTCTCAAGGCTTGGCATGATTTCTCTGAACTTGGCATGCTAGTTACTGCGTTAGTACCACAACTAAAAACATTTTCCATTCAAAGTACTTAAAGCAACATGGATGTAGAAATTTCCATTAGAATATAAGAAAATCCAAAATTCAATAGGACACAAAATGGCATAGCCAATCAGCAACGAAGTACAGTCTGTGTTTTCAAGTGAAGTACCCTCTTAGAGCCATGAATGTAAACGGCCATCAGTTATTGGTGTTACCCTATTGAGTCCAGAATAAAAGTCTCTCTCGCTTATTACTTTTTTGAATTAAACCATCCGTAATATTCTTAACCCAGACCTCTCATTTGTTATTTTTTGAGACTGTAATCTAATCCAGTACCACGTAGCGTAAGAATATTAGTTTTCACTCTACTGGCAATTGAAACTACTTCTAAAACCTACCTATAGCTATTGATGATTAGAGACGTTTTTTCTACCCACATATATTCAAACTTCCCTTCTGTTAGGTTTTCATGAAATTTCCAACTACCCCACCTATTGAAAGTCTCTCGTTTACTCGGGACTCCAGAATAAGCTGCTTCCATCTATAAGCAGTCCTTGATTATAAGCCATATTAAATTTCAAAATTTCATAGCTATAGTACAGGGACCGTGAAATAAAGGGGTCCATGGCGTCCATGGCCTACTATTCTTTCAGAAAAATGAAAACTTTTATCATACAATCGTATATCTTTGAATGATATTGACTCATAGGCTATGGATAGTCTATAGAAGTAACAGCAATATAGATTCATAGTTAACCATTAAAAATGAATGCAAGCAAATGGAAGATGTAATTTGTGTAGAAGAGAGGCAAAAAGACCATTGGTGCGAATCAATAACAATCAGTTTAAAAAATCAGTGTTTCTGGAGCTTATTAATAGAATGCGGAAGGATCATAAGCTCCCCCCTCTTTATCCATTTGTTATGGAAAACCATCATTCCATAACAAATGGAAGTAATGCAGAAAAGGATGCTGTAGTAGTTAAGATTCGTCATAGTAGATGGATTTATGCTTAAGTCTGTGGTTAGTCTTCAATCTCACTCTTGAGTCAATTGGTGAAACTTTCTTGGCTTTTTCACGCTTTCAATTTCAAGAAGTTTGTTATGATTTTCTCAGCAGACAGTTTTCAAGTTTCGATGGCATGTTAGTAAAAACTGAAAAGGTTGTGTTTGCATCTAAAATTTTTGTAGATTTTAGTCAGTAGTAGCAGCTAGACTGTTAGGAAGGAGCTCAAATTAAACGAATATTAGTACTCTTTAATTTTATACATGGTTAATTGGAATTTTGAATATCTAGAATATATCTAGAATGCATTTAAACCTATAGACTATATTTTTAGGTCTCATGAATAAAGTATCCTAACTTTTTGAGTAGTCAAGCAATCACTTCTTAGACACTATATTCTTGGTTATGGTAAAGAAAACGTATTGTTTCTATAATAGTAATTAAACTTTCTTAAATCCACGATTTAATGTGCTGTTGATCTAGAAAAAACACTTTTCGTATACAAGAAGGGCATTTTTCTGAGATCAAACGAGTGCAATTATTAAAAATTTTCTAGGGGGTTTTGCCCCCTGACTCTCTTGCTGTTGCGCTGTGTCCTCTTCAATTTTTTCAGTTTCTCTTCTTTATATTCTCTTTCGTAGAACTTTAAGTTTCTCAAATCAATGATTGAATATTCTGCTCCCTACCTAGAGAGGGTATACTTATAAAAGAAAACATGACATTTTTATGAGATTTAAAGAACATAATTTTTGAAAATTTTTCAGGGGGCTTCGGCCCCTGACCCCCAATATGTTCCTATTCCTAACTCCTCAATAGCAGAGAGTGTTACCATCATACCGAGCCTTGTGAAATGCGCCACAATTCAAACAAGGTGAGAATATAGTCCTATGATTCATACATAAAATGCCATGGAAATCTGTACTCTATTTGTTGTGTGATTTAATCCCGAGAAGCCGATTTACCTTTTGCTTCGCCCTCGCACTTTCAAGATCATTGCGTGGCCCCTGCAATACGCGGAATGTTATTGTAGTACTACAAATTTTATTAGACGCTTTAGTATTTCGCTGTTGTTTTACAAATTTTCGTTAAATTTTTTCAATAATTTCCACTAGTGTTTGCTTTTAGAGATGCTTTGATTATTTCAATAACTGACGCAATGACCAGCATCTTTTCTGGCTTCGTTGTTTTCTCCATACTTGGTTACATGGCAGCTTTACAAGGAAAAGATGTCACAGACCCAAGTATAGCAACTGATGGTATGCAGTGTGTTTGATGAGTCATGGCTATTTTCATCCTATATAACACGAAAAAAGTTAATTTAGAAAAAAGCAAGACAACAAATTCAGCGTTAGAGTTAGAAAGGTTGACGATAGTATTATTATAAGGTCGTAGGAAGTGAAGAGAATTGAAACAGTTAAAGCAACACAATGGCATCATTAATGGAATTAAATTTATATCCCAAATATTTTGTAACGTTTCAAATACATCTAGGAGTGAATGTACATTAAATGCAAACATCGACCATGACAAGTTCATAGAGAATAACTTTTAGGGATATGTCGAAAGTTTCCCAACAGGTTAGTCTACTGTTATCCCATCTTTCAACAAAGATGATTTTTTATCTTCCCCTCATGTTTCATTCAATATTGATCCACTCTCGTATAAGTAGGTCAAAAACAGTTATTGCAATATGACGGCTTCTACCTCCATGTCTTCTCGACCAAGCTTCAGTGATCCTATACAAACGCTGTCCCAAATCCGAAACTATTGAAAGCATATTTTTTTGTCTGTAACACGAATCATGAGCTACCTATATTTAGCAAGGCTTCTTATTGTATTGTAGAAGCTCAATAAAAGTTCATCAATCATTATCTGAAGCTTAATAAAAAGTCATGGATTTAGGAAGCATTCAAAAATTGAGGCGGGAACACCCTCACAAGTGAAAAGGGCAACTATGTATGCTGAATAGGGAGCACCTTACAAAAAAACTTGTCAAAAGTGGATTTAGCACCCCTAAGCACCCCTCTGAGCACCCATGGCTCCGATTTTCATGATTATTATCCTATTTGCTTAAGACATGAAATCCCAAAAACCGTTATAAGAAATGCACAACAGTATTATAGTTTTAAGAGTCCATTTGTAGTGTAGCAGTTTGTGGTAGATGAAATATTAAATTTTCTATTACCACTGTTCATGCTTCCATATATGATAAAGCTGTGAGTAAGACCCTTGTGAGATAGCTAATTCAGTTTATGATAAATTAAATGAAGTGTATGATTGTCTTATAGGTCCTGGCCTCGTCTTTATAGTATATCCAGCAGCTCTTGCCACACTTCCACATCCTCATGTTTGGACTGTGATTTTCTTTCTAATGCTGATCACCCTCGGACTCGATAGTCAGGTATGCAATAGCATTTCGACACTACGAAAGCCAAGGCCATATGAATGGATGTATGGGACTACATAATCGTTGTAGGGGACTTGGCATGACTTTTTACACAAGTCAACTATGTCAGTGTCTATAACAAAAGTCAACAGTTTTTGCCCCTTGAAAGGAAGTAGGTGGTTATGGCTAATGCTGATACGTTGAATTCAAATATCGATTTTAATCGAAAACATCAAATCTTTTTGATAGAGGATGTTATATGCTTTCGACTTTTCTTAAATTCGCTGAAATGGTAGAAAACTACTCCAGGCTTGGGGAAGGGTTGATGCATCATCTGGCTCTTATACTATCTGCAAGGTTTGCTTGCAATCCTTAGCAGCTTTTTGATCATTTTCAAGAGTTATTTAAACGCAGAAAAGACCACAAATGATGCAGACATTTGTTGATACAGTCTCTTTCCACTCAAGTAAAACATTTCATTCAAGCATAGCCGATTGAAGTCAATACACGTTAATTTTATAAGAAAATTGAGACTCAGGCAAAATCGTTATTTTGCCTGAGTCTCAATTTTCTTAACATTTCCCGAAATTGAGCCTGAGATTTTCTTAAAGTTTTCTTAACTTTTACTGAAATAAACTGGCTAGAGTGGTTTACACTTTCATTAATAATATTGTATACTTGAATTTGAATTCCATCTTTAACATTTTGAGTACAACAACGATGAAATACCGCTTTTTGGCCTATAAAAACTCTTAATTCTGGAAAATGAGCCTCGTGATTTTCTTACGATTTTCTTAAGATTTTGACGATTTGAGCCTCATTTTCTTATAAACTTTTTTCTTATAAAGAAAAACGTGTATCTGTGCAAATATCGCAGGCTTTTGGTGTTTAAGGGCTGTATATTTCATAGAAAGAAGAGAGAAAGGTCATTGATTTCTTAGTGGAGCTATACCTTACTTTTTTGAGATAAATCAAAGAGTCACCTTGTGCAATCCATTTTAAATGGTTGTTTAATAGTTTTATAGAATTGAATTGCATTCAGAACCATATACGTGACTTCTATATGTACCTTGTTGAGAGAAAAATATTTAATGGCAAAGCAACACCAAAATTATGCATCCGAGCTTAAAGTCTGACATTGCACCAGTACTTCATTGCTGCAATACCAATATACCTTTTGTCACAGATCTTCTGAAACTTTGCAAGGCAAACAGTCAAATGATTACATAATAAAGAGCCAATTAACTGACTGCTAAGATGAAGACCATTTACTATTCTGAACCCCCAAAACTAGCCTCATAGGCAGAGCTGGAATAATTGATAAAAAATCTTGACCTAGCAAAAGAATCTTTTGAGCTTCTATGCCTAAAGGAAGGAGCCTTCTCCTCCCTAAGACAACATGTTTTTTAGTAGTATTGAAGATACCAAGCTCTTGCACTCCCTTGGCAATGCATCCTTGCAATGGTTTGACAATTTCAACTTTACTGTGAATGTTGTGGAACATTTATTGGGCAGCCATCTTGAAAGATTCCTTGATAATCGCTGAGGTGTTAATGGTGGACAAATAGAAAGTTTTGCCAAAATACTGCAGCAATGGAGAAATGCCAATAAGGCTGATAGGACTAGCAGATGATAGCAGATTACTGGCAGAATTTGCAAATAGATTACCCTGATGTGTGCGATCAAAGAAGATCCATGAAAGGAAAACTAAACCACAATGAACCTACACTAGCGTAGATAATTAAAAAATGATCCAGTGTTCTGCCAAGCTTTGAATATTTGGTATTGATAAAGAACTCTTTATGGAGCTACTTGAATGTTAGTTAGAAGTCTCCTTACTTAAAAGTTTAGACAATTCTATTCCGATATTTACCAAAAAATAGCATGTTTTAACAGAATGTGATTGGTAATATATCTCAAGAGCTGGACGTGACAGAAATATTCTGGTGTAATTTTTGAACTCAGAATATCAGAAGTGTATAAAGTCAGTAATTTGTGGCAAGGAGGAATAGGTTTTTCTTGTTGGCCTGCTTAAACTGTATATTTGAAGTGCATTTTCAAGTGTATTGTTGAAAAATACAATTAGTAAGTCATAGTAAATCATCTCTCTTTATCAATCATATCCCATTATAATGATCATAGTTATTGAGGATTGGAATGAAATATCTTTTTTGAGTCAAGTTAAGGCTATAAAATTATTTCATTTAAAAACTGATTAGAGGCAAAGATGCTTAAGAAATACCCCCATTGCATCTATCTTTCTGATAAAGGGAGACCAGAATACCTTCCTGCAGTTTCTGCATTTATATGTTTGCGTGTTACGTTTGATGGTTTCAGAGTTATTGGGATTTCATCGATTCCTTTCAACTCACACGATATGAGAATCCATTTCTGTCTTAACCCCCAGTATCTAATGCTCTCTAATTGGTTTCGTAGCTTTAACCTTTTTCATGTTATGAATTTTGACTATATGCCTGCCTTTTTTTACCAGTTTGGCCAGGTTGAACTTGTATGCGCTTGCATCATCGAACAATTTCCGAAAAAGCTTGCACAACGTAAAGAAATTGTGGTTCTCATAGTATGTACGATCATGCTGCTGCTAGGTCTTTCATGCGTAACTGAGGTAGGTTTATAGATATTGTCTATCTGAAGAATTTTCTTACAGGGCTATTTTGTTAACATCAAAATCCTATATTTCACACAATAGGTACAGATGCATTCAATGTACTCTCAATTGCAAAATAAACGCCTCCCCGCCAATTATTTCTTCGATTTTTTCTGACCTCCCCAGATTTTATTAGGACCTCAGTTTATTAATATTAGAGAAAATATTCTATTATTATAGAGAAAGTATTCTAGGAAGTCTTCATCTTGTTTCCATTCTTCCCCATCACAATTCACATAGAACGGTTGGAAACTTTACTTCAAAACGTTTGAAAGTTTTTATGTTTTATGACAATCTGTCTTGCTGTTCCATCGCTCTATAATCATTTTAAGCTGTTTTAAAATCCTACCCTTCCATTTCGGTTGACCCCGTGTTTCTTAAAATTCTTAGGTTTTCCCAACCTATTGTCTATTAGGAGCCCCATTTATTTGGTGCATGAGAGTACACTGTTTGCAACGTATATTCTCTGCCATTGGAAATATTCACACCAAGTCCTGGAACATTTCTAAGAAAAGAATTAATGAAATTGTATGAAGCCAAGTAATACTCTCACCTCCTTATTAAGCGCTGTACGAATAGCGAAAAAAGAAATGATATTGCTTATTTTATCACAGTTAGCATGGAACATTGCTCGACGGTAAGGAAAGAGCGGTGTGAATCGCCTAGCGGCCCAGCCAGTTCCATTAGCTTAACTGAAGTTAAGCATGGCTGTGTACGATCAGAAACTGGATGGACGGCCTCCAGATGAACGACCAAAGTAGCTCACTCCGCCGTCCTTCGGAAGGGACGTTAAACTAGGGGTCCCATGCCTGGATGCGGCATGCATAGTAAGCCTAAATTAGCTGAACAAGCTAGGAATAATAGCCTACTCAAAATAACCTAAACAACAACAACAAAAACAAAAGCTAACATGGTACCACCATGCTCAGCAGGGGAAGATTTCTTTGCTACGTGATGGACTCGTTTTAGCTGTACTAACTGTGAAGATCTATATCGCTCATTTTGATAACTGACAGAGTTGGAAACTGACAGATTTGGAAAATCGAAAAATAGCTCAGAAGCAAGAAAAAACTTAAAGACATTGTATGATTCACGCTCTACGAAGAAAACCAAACCTGGCTTTGAAATGTCAATATGACAACCGTGGTATCATATTTTATGGGATATGTGCGTTAGAAGTTAGCACAAAAAGCATATGGTTGCTGTTTTGAGTTTTTCAGCTTTTTACCCATAATACTAGCAATTATATTGAATTTAGTTAGCTCTGATATGTAGCAATAATTGAAATATGTTTGATTAGTATTATTTCCAAAGTCGTTGAGGTGGCATCAACACAATTCCTTATTGATCAAATTCATTGATGGGAGAGTATTGTAGCTGCCTTGGGAAGAAAACTTAATATATAGAAGCTACTACTCATTAATCACTCCATTTATCATAGATGGCTTTACATGACTTACCTATAATAGCATGATTTCAGGGTGGAATGTACGTCTTTCATCTTCTTGATTCATACGCAGCAGGGACCTCTATTCTCTTTCTTGGAATCACAGAAGTTTTTGTTATCGGCTGGTTGTATGGTACGACGTTAATATCTTATTTACATAAATCTTTAGCATTTCAAGCTGAGTTGGTGCTCTATAGCTGAATCAAATTTATAGGGAAACATGAAAGTGGTAAAGATATTCAGCTTTTACAAATTCTTTAGTAGATACCTATATGCTTAGTCAATATAACACATAGCCGGAAGGCTTGGCTGTTGCAATTTACTAGGGGCCTGTTCATATAAACCAGAATAGTGGGCCAGCTCACTTAGCGGGACATGTTTCATGTTATGTTCATATGAACCCGCCTAATGGGATGGAAACTGTCACGTGAGAGCTTGAGCATTATTCGGACGTCAGCTAACACCTGTGGAGTAGCTTTCAACACCTTTTTAGCCCGCTTACCGAGATCTTGGCAGCCCTCAAGCAATATCTCACTTGACGGGCTAGCCCGCTTTCCAATATGAACAGAAAACACACTTTGTATGGGAATTGAAGGTTAGGCAGGACCTCGCTAAGTGAGCTGCCTCTGTTAGTTGGCTCATATGAACAGGCTCTAGGTCTTATTGCTGCAATAACTCTAAATCTACGCCATGGCTATAAATTCCATTGTTTAGTTATACACTACTTTCAAAGCTTCATTCCCATTTATATTCTTTGAAAAAACGCATTCATCCGTTTCCATTCAAGGGCACAATCGCTTTCGCAACAGCATATCAGTGATGACAGGAAAACATATCTCCATCGTTTGGAGTTACATGTGGAAGTACATTACACCCATGATGACAATAGTGAGTGAACTTCTGTAATCTGTTATTTGCTCTCTTGCAATTATTGACCTTAGTAAGCTGACATCATCTTCGCATATCTCACAGATATTTGATCTTCTCTCATGTGCTTACTCTTAGTGCAATGCGTGCAGGTATATAGTTCGTTCTACATCATAACTGTTAGCTTATAAATAAAAGCTTGCACATTGTGGAAATTCCAACAATTGTCACAAATGTGGAATGAAACTCAATAACTTTATTTCCTTTGCATCCTGCTCAAAAAGGGCAGTCTTCACCCTTTTACCCTATGCCCTACGTATCAAGTACACTTGTTGTGAGACTTACGTAACTCTCCGCTTCACATCTGGTGTGAGGCTTAAATGGATTACACTCTTGGCTACATTGGTGTCATAAAAGGAAATTGCAAGTTCCATCTATAGAGAGGACTCAGTGACTCTGCGTCTTTTCTCGCTGCAGGTGCCACTACAAAGTATTATTGAAGTTTTGTAGTTTTTTCCTTTTGTATTTTTATTTGCATAAAACAGTGCACCTGGCCTCGTGTCTTGTCTGGCGAATTAATTCACTTTTACTGCAAAAAAGTTAAAAGCGAAGCAGTTCTTATTTTTTTGACATATACATATTTTACTTGATCACTTAAATTATTATGCTTTTGCTTCTTTTCGAAGGCGATTTTTCTGGCAAACCTAGTCCAGTATCGTCGATTGACTTATGAAGGATCATACCAGTATCCATTATGGGCGGATCTTCTGGGTTGGCTTATTGTCCTATCAATCATAATCTGCGTGCCGGCGTTTGCTATCAAGAAGATTCTTTCTACTGAAGGCGACATTTTAACCGTGAGTGTGGACTGCATAGTTATTGGTGAAAGACTTTTGCTTCTATTTACTTTCCATCTATCAAATAATTGCCTGGGTGTTACAGATGCCTACTGAAACATACGGAACAGCTATTTGGTAGATGGAAAGTTCTATCTTATAGTAAAGCCATTCATTTTAAAGCTTTAAGCAAATTAGAAAAGTGTAGGCTTGTGTCTTTTCTTACTTGGAATGTGATTTTGGGGAAAGGTTCTGAGATCTATGGTCTTGCGAGAAGGGTTCGCCGAAGAGAGACACAGCAGTTGTACTTTTCTTGCTTTATCAAACTCAAGATTAGATATTCTCACATGATACACAATGCATAAGTACAAATCAAGTAGTTCTGGTATTTTCTTGTTAATGCCCAATATAGCCAGGAGCATAATGATAGTCATAACTATTACAGTTATTTCAATAGCAAAGCTCCTCCTGCGCAAAAGAAAGAAAGAGTTAAGCTATATATAGAGGAAGATAGGAAGTAGTGTGTTGATATTGCGTTTTGATGAAAACAAGTTTTTTTGTCAATGACTTGTGAAGTAGATTCTTCAGAGCAAGTAGTGAATCTTGAGTAGGGTATGATTGCGTAGAGCTTTTAGTAGCTCTGACAATTGTAATTGGATCAGTCATACTATTCCTGATTTCTTGTGGGCAATATCTGTGGAAGTATCTATAGTAAGTACCGTTTCATTTTCAAAGTGGCAAGAATATTACTGAGTTCAAAACCTACATTGAGTATCATATTGTGTTAAGTAGCACTGAGTACACCCTTTGGAACTGTTGAATAATATTACAAGTAATAAACAATTGTCAGGATAGTACGTCATAAAGAGCTGGAATAAATTCCAAATCAGGATCTAACAGTTATTCTTCGTAGGAAAACTGTGAACTCCATGTTCTCACATGTAGTAGAGTCTTGGCCTAAAAAATCAAACCTGTTGAAGTGCTTGAAGATATAATATCATAATAATAATAATACTAATAAACAATTTATTTTAAGTTACCAACTATAATATCACTAAGCTAATTAAAGCCAACTATAAAGAAAATATGACAACAAAATACTTATAAAATCCTACAAGTACAATAAAACTTTTGCATAATTTGCAGCTGCAATGAAGAGGAATGGCCTTAATATTTCTTTTGACAATCTCCAATGTTTGGGACTCTTTGATTTCGTTCAGCAGGTTCTGCCATAATTTTTGGTGAACAAATGTGACTGTATCAATGCCATACAGGTTTGTCCTAGCTTTGGATAAAACAAGATTAGTGCTGTCATGAAGATTATACGGCACAGCATTGGTAACAAATACTTCTGCCATGATTCGAGTTGTTGATGATTTTATAAATCTGAATAAGGAGCAACTGTAAATTCCTCTGGTGAACAGACACTGAATTACTTTAATAAGTAGACCTTCAAAGTTTAAAGTAATATCTTTGTGTATGATTCTCAGGGCTCTTTCATGAATCTTGTTTATCTTGTTATAAGATTTCCTATCATGAAACATCTTAGCAAGTGGACAAAAACTGAAATGTGACATAGCAAAAGAATTCATGGTTAATTCTAACTTATACTTTTCCATATATTTTGACAGGCTTGCCAGTGCATGTAGCTTTTGGCTAGCTTTCTTATAAAGATTACTAATGTGATTTTTGAAATTCAGTCTTCTGTCAAGTGTCACCCCTAGAAGTTTCTCTTCATCGCTTTCTTGTATTAAAGATCCTGAAATAATTGGAGATACCTCGCACCTCTTTACTCCTGAAGACAAGTAAATGACTTTTATCCTCATTCAGCTTCATACAGTTATTTTTATTTCATATAGTTGTCTTTATATAGATAGAGTGGCTAAAGCATAAATCGCTGTTGCGGCATGGCGCCTTGTAAAAAGTTTTGACTTTTGCTATCACAACATAATACAGAGACTTGTTCTTTACCTATCGAATAATGTATAATCCTCTCTCGTCTAACCATTTTATCATCCAACGGAGAAGTGTATCTCTTTGTCTTAAACTGTCTCTCGTTCTTTCTACTCTCCCTGTTACCACTTGTTACTCGATGCCTACTTTCCTTAGTACATATCCCAAAAATAGTGGCGCAACAGAAACTCTTATGGCCTCCTTAAGTGCCTCAAGGCATTCTGTAAGACTGGGACCCCATCTTGGTTTTATCCCAAATAATACAAGAAGACCTATATCTTGAAAATCTCTGAGGGGCCCCCTTTAGGGTCTCAAAAGCTTGGGGGCCCTTAAAGGTTGCCCTAACACCAACCTTTGCTCGCCAACATTTGTTGGCACACGTGTAGGTTGGTACACGTGTCCCAACCAATACGTACAAAATATAATTGAAGCACAATCCTCTCAGCAATTCAACTCTTGCGATTTACACGTACCCTCTCTCCTCCCAGAACAGTTTGTTCTGTTGGTGAGACAATGACTTAATTATACACGTGAAACTTTCTATTACTTCATGTGCTGCTCCCCAAACCAGCATTGCTTAGCGAGAGGAAAGGGATGAAATTTAAGAGCAGAATAAACGTGCACAAGGCCTCCTAGGACTTTTGGCCAGTATTGTATGTCGGTTACGCTACTTCCCAAGAAACTATATTGCACCTTCAACATTTGATCCATCACCCTTCGTAAAAACTGCATTTCAGCCCCCTCGGTTTGTGTTTATTGCTTCGTTCATTGCGTATGTGTCGCATCCACAGATCAATGTATAAATGAAAAACATAGACTTTGTAAGCTTAGTTTAAGTCTTAACATTTCTTGTCGTGATTAAATTGGATATAGATTCACATACTGTTTTTGTGATTCAAATTCTTCATGGTGCATTGTGATCTGACTTTGTATTGAGGCTATTCAGCTCCCTAGATAAACGAAATATTCACATTGCTTAATTTCAATTCCATCAATTTCTAATTCATATGTAAGAGTTGACTCTTCTTTGAGAGGGTAATGCTGAAGGTCTTTCTTTTGTTCATTTGTAGGTCAATTTTTCTACTTGCTTCTGCTAATACATCTATAAAACTTTGTAGCTTTTCTGCTGAATTACCGATAAGGACAATGTCATCTGCGTATCTAATGTCAATTAGATTGAACCCTAAATTTTTGCTCCATCCATGTGGCTGACATTTCTCATTATCATCTCTGTATATAGTGAGAAAAGTTCTAATAGCAGAACTGTTTTTCATGTACAGCAAAGGCCCAGTAATCCGAAAACATGAAAAAATGCAAGCTAAGTCCAAAATTTTAAAATACACATTTACATCAACTATCAAAACAACAAGAAAAAATTTATGCTATTAGTTATTAAACGTCCTTCTCTTTATCTCCTTATCTCTTTTCTCTTCTACCTTGTGACTCTTGTCTCTTTTGGGGGGCCTCAGCAGAGGGTCTCACAAAACACATCCTTTTCTAACACCTCTTGCTATATTTGCCCAGTAACTCAATCTTGCTCAATGCAGACTACTGTCTGTTGTTGGTAGTAGATTTTTCATTAGCTCTACACCTTTGCCGTAAACTTCCAGCTCTTCGAGCAGTCCAAGTAATGGTGCATGTTGAACTTTATCAAAACCGTTTGCGTAGTCAACAAATTATATATAAACATCTTTTTCATCTCTCCAAATCTTTCTGTAATTATTCCGAAATTTCTCAATACAATAAAGTCAGATAGTACTCGAAGAAACACGACAATATTTTTCAATTTGCAAGACATGTTTTGGTCTGTTCATCAAACTATCATCAGTTGAAAATAGAGACATTAGAATATGTAACAACCTAACACTATCAATCGAATATATTAATGGAAAAGAAGAACGAAAGCAACGAAAAAAGAACGAACGCTAAAAGCTCAGGGAGACGTTATAATGCTGTAATTGCATTAATTAATATTGCATTTCTTGTTCCTCTTTTGGCATTAGTCTGAATCGCTTACCTGACACATGAACCTTTTTCCTGCCTCTCAGTTGCTTTAGTACGATTTTCAGGGACCATCTTAGCCATGTGTGGAATAATAAGGAAAGATTGGAAGGGAGTTCATTTCTATTGAAAAACGCCCCTGATTGTAAATCTTGTTGGCTATCTTAGTCATCTATGCTGCACAAAAATCATTAAGGAGTTAAATACAATACATCTTTCATCTAAACCTGGTGCTTTACCCTTTAGCATGCCTTTGAAAGCCTTGGATATTTCTTCTTTTAAGATAGGCAAGTTTTCTTTTTATCTTTTCCTATTAGAGGTTCTAGTGATCTGCGGTCCTTCAGATACAGTAGTTGTTAATTCTTGAGGGACTAGTTCATCCTACAAACTATGCAAGTCTAAGACTTCTAACTTCAAACTTCGACTTCTCTGCATAAAGCACGAGGTATATATGTATTTCAACAACAGCCATAATCACGGCTTCTTCCCAATGCAGTACGAACATAACAAAATAATGTCTCAGGTATCACACTTTACATGCAAGATGCATAAATTTAAGAAGCAATGCTTTCTTTTATAGAAACTATTGAAGGTCTGATAGAATTCTTGTTTCTTACTGAAAAACTTTTGCATATTTTAACTATTTAAAAAGCATAACAGTGCAGTAATGCTGTATTAACCTCTTTGCACCCTCGCACTATAGTTGGCAGGCTACGCAATAGCTGTACTACTAAGCTGATCAATATTATGACATGATTTTTCTAATAAGGAACTATACTCTGATTTGAAATTCATCTCTCCTTTTATAAAAATCTCATCAGACCAGACATCTAAAAGGATTTTTCTTATAAGCGAGACACTACTTAAGTTTCCTGGACAGATTGCCTGGCAACGGTCTTGAATTCTATCTACCCAAGCTCATGTCCTTGAGCTATGGAGACTTACAGGTTTTAGACCTTGCCCAGGGGTGACCTATTAGTGAAAGCTGAGAGGTAGCTCTTTTACTGACAACGCATAATGATGCATAAATCGATGCGTTGAGGATATGAATCACTCTTGACATCATAAGGAAGAAAATTCTTAAGAATCTAATTTGTAGGCTCTGATGTAATCTAGGATATTCAACTATGGAAATTATAATAGATTTGACAAATATACTTTTAGACTTAATCTTTTGAATGCTTTCTTCATCAGAAATACACATATGTAGAGCTTCTACTTCCTTGCAGAGATTGAAATTGTCAATAGAACCAATGGAGAAAGGTATGGCTGCTGAGATGCTACCTTTGCAAGATTTATCCAAGGAATAAAAACTTCCTAATCTTAGAAAAGCTGCTAATCTAAATCTAAATATTGAAGTTTCATGCATCATTTCACCAATTTTATGTGTTATTTCTAAACTTTATTATTTAGCTTTTGCATTTGATTGCAAGGGAATTTTGACCCAAATTGCTGAATAGATCCACATTGCATTTTATTGATACAAAATTCAAAATGAGGATACATTTGCTGCAGCTGGAACCTCTATATAAAGACAACGCACATATCCAGGATGCATTCTGTACAAAACTCACGCGGGAGATATGCGACTAGCTCCTCAGGTGTATACCGACGTTCAAGAAGTTGGTTGCAGGCGGAGTTACAAATGAATTGTGTTCAACTTGAACCCTTGAAAAAGCAGCGAAGATAAAACATATTTGCGCAAAATTTACATTTGATTCCACCAGCACCTATTAATTGGGAACATCCTCGCCACTACACCAAAGGGAAAGTTGACTCTAGGCTATAGATCTTCGAACGAAAGATCATTAAATGCACTCGGGAAACTACGGTTCTTGCAACACATGGTTGTTGATATTTATTTTGCGGTTTAATTTATTACATGTGAATAAATTTACACCGCAACTGATCCAAGCAATAGGGTAAGGAGCAAAGCTTTGCTGGGAAAGCAACGCCCAGCTTTTGGTTGATTTAATCTATTCTATGCTACTGAAGAAGACCTAGCCGATCTAAGCTTCTTCAAGTTGTTTTAAGAAAACCTGAAAAGTATGCTTAGTGCGAAATGATAAAGCGAGTTGATAAAGAATAACTTTCAAAGTTGGAAGTTGCGAAGTGATGCCTTGCTGTCTTTTAAATTGCACGAAGGAAGCCATTCTTGACCGTAAAATTCTATATTATAGTCGTTATGTTACATATAGAAATACATATCATTGAAGAAATAACTGGCAAGAAATTTTGAGGCGAAGATTTTGTATGTTGATACCACGTAACTACTGCTTGCCCTTATCGATTAACGCTTTTCTAATATAGCTGCTCTTGATTTCTACATGACAACCGCTAATTAAACGGATATGAAATGTAGCAAATTCAAGGTCCAAGTCCTATTTAGGCACTCTGTCTATAAGTAGATTTCCATAGGACTGTATTTCCCACTAGAGGGACAATACTCTTGAGCTTTATTCCTCACTAGCGTAAGAAGGAATTCCCCAGCAGAGCTGCATTCCTTTCATGTCGTTTGCTTCAGGAGGATAATTCGGCTTTTCTAAATAGAGAATTGGTGCTGCTCCAGATCTCATTGTAAGTTTGCTGTTTTATCAGTTTCAACACCATAAAAGTGCTAAATGGAGTAAACGTCGCTCAATCAAGTATTTTTTTCTGTCAAGTGGAGAATTAACAGAAGTAAGACTGACCGGGAAAGATCTCAATGGTATATATCAGCAAAAATTTTTTCTCACTTGCAGGTGTATACCTTCCTCATTTTGTACCCCTGCTCCCTTTCCTTTCCGCACCCAAGCATGCAACCTTTTGGTTATATTTTCGTTGTGTTGCGTAATGTGTTACAGTTTCATGCAATCTGATTGAACATCAAACTGGAGAGGAGAAAGCTCACGAGTAAAAGTAGAATGAGTTCAGCTTGATCGCCAGAGCCCAAGAGGAGAAAATTCCTTGGTTCAGCATCATTTTGACAGTATTTTGCATTCAATCCAAAGAAGGTTGAGATCATCTTCCGCTCTAGCAAAACATGCAATCTTATGGAGATCGACTTTACTATCTTATACATATATTATCTTATACTTATATACTATCTTATACATATATACTATCTTATACATATATACTATCTTTACTATCTTATACATACATCTAAAACTTATTTTCTGCAACTAGACGACTTCCAACTCACTATTGCTCTAACTGTCATTCCTATGGCGCACCAAGAGGCTATTTAATACGAAACTTTGATTTTATAATACAAAATCAATTTTGTAATACATACATCAAATGTGTCATACGACAAAGAGATTTACAATACCGGCTGCATTTTATGATATTAAAAGTTAAATTTTATTATACGAATAGTTGCATTTCATAATGGAACAAGGTCGACTTTATAGTACGAAAGTTCAATTTTGTAATACGAAAAATGCATTGTTATGATATGACAAGTTCATTTTGATAATACAAAAATTGCAATTTTATCAAACTGTGCAAAAGTATAATACCAACGGTGCAAGATTGCAACACCAAATGGGCGATTTTATAATACGAAAAACACGTCATTTTGTAATACAAAGAGCAGCAGCATGTGTAGCGGGAAAAGATTGGAAGACGTTACCTGAGCTTGTAATTGCTAAATCACAGTAGAATAGTAGTGGAAAATAGTGGAGCCTAGGGGGTATGAGTGGTAGGCACCCTAACCCTTTTGAAAATGTTTAGAATTCCTTTTTGTTAAATTGGTTTGCCTCCCTCACAAATGACAGGAACCAGCAAAACTTTCCTCCTCTTTGTACCTATGGAACTGAGATCTTCTGGACTCTGCAATTAATTTTATTAACAAAAATTCAGATGCAGTTACGGCATGATTTTCTAGCTACTCGCATCGATAGAAAAGAGCATAGGCAGGAATAACTAGATCTGCCATGAAATGCGAGACCTTCACTTTGTAATGACAATTAAAACGATCACCGATTTCATCTTCCTTAACTTTTCGAGCAGCTGAATACTACTTTCTTGCAAGCCACTTTTTTATGAAAAATCATGCATCTAAAGAGCTATGGCCCAGTGTTGGCTTAATGAAATGAAATCACATGGGAAGTGATGTCTACATGGCAACAGGTATGCAGCCACATTCGCAACCAGCAGCAACTCAATGTCATCGATTCTTTAAATATTGCTATTGATAAAATAAAGTTTTAATTCACTCAGGGCACTTATGATTGCCTCTAAAACTAAATTGGGCTTAGAGCTCGACAAAATAAAACAACTGCTCATCCAAAACGGATATCCAGCATATGTTCTACGTTCTTGCATCAACCAAAAATTAGCCAACTTTGCAATAGAAAAAACATTTGATCCAGAGAAGTGCTTGGTATACCTAAAATTGCCTTGGATTGTTAACCTTTCATCAAAGTTTGAAAATCAAATTAGTAAAGCCATTACATCTTGTTTCTATGCTGTGAAGCCCCGTGTGGTTGACAGCACTAGAGTTATGCTACCATCTGCTAAGAAGAATTGCGTTCCTACCACTCAAAGTAGTTGTGTTGTTTATGGATTTTCATGCCGATGTGAAGCTCGGTACGTAGGATGCACTACGCAGAGACTAGCAGACAGAATAAAACATGTTCCCACGAGCATCAGGAAGAAAAGTTATGCCGCAAGAGGGCAGCCAGCTCGTATATATAAAATTTAAATACAATAATTCTAAAATTAATTGTGAGTCAGCCAAAGGACAACACCTTATTAGAAATCCTGAATGCGCCAAAAAATACACAGACGACAATTTTCGGATCATTGGGCAAGCAAGATCATATTACCATTTAAGTGTTTCGGAATCTGTTTACAACACTCAATACACAGTCTTGTGTAGAAAAAAAGAGTTCATTTTCTCACTGGGGCTCTGCAAGTAAACAATGGCTAATAGGTCCTAATTGGCCACTCTTAGGGCCAATTAGACGCATCCTATCACATGGAACCGCATCTGGATATATATTTCGGCTAACCTTTAGGTCACTATCCGCCGTTTTCATACTCTGATGAATGTCGCACGAAAAAAGCTTTCAGTGTGTGAAAAGAATGTTGCCGCTTTTTAATGCTGTGGTAAGGTATCTTACGTCTCAAAAATCCAGAACTGAACTGTTTTAACTTTTTAAGCAGCTGAGTACTACTTTCTTACAAACCACTTTCTTATCAAAAAACATGCATCTAAAGAGCTATGGCCCAGTTATGGCTTAATGAAATGAAGTCACATGGAAAGTGATGTCTACAGGGCAACAAAAATTCGCTAGTGTAATGATATGCACGAACCTGATTTCAGGTTTCTTGAAAAACTTGACCTGCATCTGCTATCTGTGCACTAAATCCAAACAAGACATGCCACTTCGTAAGTGCCAATGTGCAGTAAGCACTTACTAGCTTCATTAGCACTCAAGCAGTGGTTTAGAGTTGAATTGAAGACTAACAGAACTCAGCTACAGGAGGCCAGCCTGTGCTGTTATTGCTGTTTTTGTTACTGTTGCAATTCTGAAGTGTCCACAACGAGAATCTCTTTTGTAGTAGTCTATGTAATTGTCTTGCTCTATCGTTTTTGTAATGAAATCCCGAATTCCCCCAAAGCTCCATACCACTGAACTCAAGGTAGCATAGACACAAAGCACTATCTTAAGAGATGCTCTCTTGACATCCGTCTTTTTGTTTTGAGGTATTTCTTGACATTTATTCTAAGGAGGCAGATATTCGTATAACAAGCACCTTTCCATCTCTCTCTCTCTCTCTCTCTCGAATTTATATTCTTAAAGAAAGAGCTCTAAATAGCACATTGACCTAAGGTCGGATTCCATCGAAGCCCAGATTCAAAATATAAATGGGTTTCGAGGAGCTTTGAAGCTACTGGAAAAGTGGCCTTTTGTTTCTTAGAGGCGCCTTTAAGATCAGTTTTACACCTGAGGTGTCACCGCCCAGTTAAGAATAGGATTAAGCATTAATATTTCATAAATCTTGCATCGTCAATTTGGCTAAGGACACGCAATAAACGAAAAACTTTCTGCTATTCCAGAAATTCAACCACAAAATCCGCAATAGATCTCACGTGCTTCATGACTTTCATATGTAAACAATCAACTTTCTGATCGCTCTCGAAATAATTTGAATTAAAGTCATGCTCTATTTCTTGTTGATGCCTTTTCAAATTTCCAAAAAATGAAGCACTAAGATTCACTTGAACTTGCCTTGCTTATCGCTGTGCTTTCTAGGAACTAGTAAAGCCCTACTAGATTTGAATCTCAACAAGTTCAAGATTCTATTCAATACTAAAGAATGACCACGGAGTAGTATTCTATAGGCCCTCTTGGCAATCTTAATTAGAAAAACAGTGTTCGGAGACCTTCCAAAGACGCAAATTACGTAACATGTTGATGCATGGTAGTATGGCAATGTTTTAACAATCGAACATCTGTCATAAGAATGACTCAGAGAAATAGAATAGAATTTTGAATAAAACTGAAAAATAAGACAATCTGAAGACAAATAGTTTTATAATCTACGTTAATATAAGTTAATTTGTATTGCTTGAATAACAAAATGAACTCAATTCATATAGTACAATGTTGTGACGATAAGTGCAAAGTACGTTAAACGTATCATTGTATTTAGTGGACTTAGGAAGGCCTTTTTACTTGACGTTTCATATGCTTAACTATTTAGTAGTGCGGTGCTGAAACCTATGATGGTTTATTTCTTGGCCTAAAATTAGATGCAAAGATAATCTGAGCAATTAAGTCATCAAAAAGTACTGAATTCAATATCATCTAGTTTTTGAACCAGCGAAATATGATTTCAGGTTTCCTTCACCAACATGAGTATATAAATTTCTGATGAAGACACAGTCTGATATATAAATATCAAAAAGTAATTCTAAGCTACTTATTGAATGACAAATTAATTAGCTTTTCCATTGAGAATTAATAGTAAAATCAGCCAACAATGCACTGCAGTCTAATAAAAATAAGTTGAGAGAGTTTCAAGCACTATCCAATTTTCGGAAGGCTTCCAGGAGAACCAAATGAAAAGCGACGGCCACAAATTACTATTGGCTAGCTACTATGAATCCACCAAATTTTCAATAGCATCTTGTCTGCAGATTGTATTATCCTTTGTCATGGCAGTTTCTTATAATCAATATTTTATGTCCTCCTCAGGACAAATGAATGAATGGAATAAGCTTGTATGATGAATACACATCCACTATTTTTTGTGCAACTCTAATGACTTATTATTATGTATTCTAAGAAATTTAGGGCTAGTTCGAATGTCCAGACTATAGCGGAAGCTCTACAGGATCAGTAACGTACGCTTGTGAGTCTCTGCTTTAACGGCAGCCATTACGAAAGGCCTGTTGCCATATTTGATTGTGAATTGAATTGTATTGACTTGATGAAAAGCTCCTGGGAGTGCTTGATGAGGTGCTGTCCGGTGTGTTTCTGTAACTGCTTGGCAAAGAATGTGAATATGACCTTCCCTCTTGTACTTCTTCACGATTCCTTCCTTGGATCGCAATAGGCTGTGTTGAAGAAATAGGTCGGCCTGTTCGTTCCACTTCTTTTACATCAATAGTTCCATTTGATGGCGAGTGTTGTGGTGTGCTTGGTGCACTGACCGTCTCTATTTGGTTTCTCAACCGTTTCTTGCCCGACGAACGAAACGGCCAGCCACTAAACAGCGTGAAAAAGACCAACAATTTACTGACAGTATCCTCCATTTCCTCTCGCTATTTGACCTGCTATTGTAGTTTCTGTATTGACGGCGTAGGTTATGCAGGCTTACTATCTGTGAATGCTATCACATGACTCTCATTGACCATTCCCATATTGAATTATTAATCAACGAAGCTCAAAAAACATCTGCTGTCTGAGGAGTGTATGTTTTCTAGTAATTTTACAATGGCCATTCACAAGCTTACATGAAAATAAACAGTCCTCACAGCACTCACTTGCTAGAAACCTGCTAGATATGGTTTTGTACCATAGACTGCTATCCGGCAGTACAAACATCTTTTTGTCCGTATTGGCATTATTTCCATTCTAGCAATTCCTTATTGTAATCATCCGTTGCCCTAAGCAAACCACAACCTGATTCTACAAGCACGCATTTTGAAGGGTATTCTGTTAGGTAGTCAGACCCAAATATTTGGTAATAGAATATACTCATTCCTTATATAACCTGTTACTA
>WIPJ01002986.1:41422-60083 GCA_018155075.1 Cassiopea andromeda | reverse complement strand
ATATATATATATATATATATATATATATATATATATATATATATACAGTCAACTCTCTCTAAGCGGACACCTCTATAAAACGGACACCTCGTTAATACGGACACTTTCGGAAGTCTCTGTCAGCTCCATTAGGAAATGATGTATGTTCATGTTCTATAAGACGGACACCTCTTAAAACGGACAGTGGCCAGTATTTCTTTGTCCAAAGTGCATTATGCACCCTTTTGAAGCGGACGGTAGTAAGATAACATTTGCTTAAAACATGAATTTAAAGATTAATCAATCAAAAATGAGTTACAGTGCATCTTTACGTTAAATTTCATGCCTAATGTCTATGGTTCCTTTCTTTTTCGACGCTTTCGTTCTTGGTTGACGGCGACTAGAGTTTTGCATAATTCTTTTTCTTTCTCAACTTTTTGCAAAAGCCGGTCCACTGCTCTCGTGTTACCTTCTACTAAACATTTGCAAGGATTTCCAGTCCGTAACCGCCTCCTCTATTTACTTTTTCCCCAGTTACTGTAGAAGCAATGGAACTGTTCTTAAACTTCAGGAAAATTGTCATCCATACAATGATACTTTTGGGAACATGCCCCACTATCTTTTCCTTAATCATCAAAGCGACGGCGTTTTTATCCTAGGTTCTTGGATACATGAAAGAACTTGATCACTTGTAAACGCTTTTAATTCTAATTATTGAAGCAGCGATATTAGTAGTCTCCTTTGTTTCTGAGCTCCTCCGCACTCAGCTATGGCAATTTTCTATAAAGCGGACACCTCGTTAAAGCGGACACTTCTTTAAAGTCCCGACGATGTCCGCTTTAGAGAGAGTTCACTGTATGTGTGTATATATGTTTTGTTTAAGAGTATTTAATTCGTCCATCTCATTACATTGGGGTCATTCATTTAGTACGTACGCACGAAGGGGGGAGGGGGGTCGAGCAGAAGTGTACGTCATGCGTGCAAGGGGGAGATTGACACATCTAAGTATGTACGCGAAAAAGTCCCTTTTTGCATATATTTTGTAACATTATCATATTACAAGGAACTTCTAAACATAATTTGTTGTCTTTGGTGAAAACTTTCACTACTGATGTATATAGTATTTGCTATGATTATTTTCCATTCTCTATGGAAGTATTCATTGGATATTTAAAACATTCCCGTTAGAATTGGGGGGGGGCGGATGGTCAGATAGGTCAGAGTACGTATGCAATAGGGGTCGCAGCAAGTGTACATGTGCATATGATGGGATAAGGGGGTCAAATTTTTGCCATTGTGGTGCGTGCATATGAATTGAATGATCCCATCTTTAGAATATTCCTTTGTAAATCGTATCCTAGAAAATGATTGAAAAATTATGTGAAAGAAGATTAGCAGAAAATGTGAACATCATTCGAAGTTTTTTTAGGATGAGTGTTTGATCGACAAAATATTTTTCTAAAGATAGAAGACAATTTTTTTTAAGTATTCTAATGTAATATAAGACTTATGATAATAGTTATCATAATATGGCAAATTGAACATATCCACTACAGTTATGGCTCTTCAACTGATAACCAAATAAGCAACAGGAAAGACTAACTAAAAGCTTATTTTACAAGCTTAGTTACAAAGGTAGAAAATAAAAATAGAAATTAAAAAGAACATTATAAAATTTTCATTTATAGTGGGCTTTTGCTCTATCTGTTAGAAGTTGTCTAACGCCACCGCAAAACTTGCTACAGCTAGTCTCTGTTTTAACATCACTTTTCTAATAGTTACTGCAATGGTCTGTTATGTTTATATGCTAAGAGTGGACGATATGAAAATTCTAACAGCATTTATTTCTTATGAATCAAGTAGGACTACTTATTTACGAACATTTCAGGAAAGAAAGAGTTTACATGCGATTTTGAAAGTGGTTTTTGTGACTGGGCGAACCAGCCAATCGATGATGCTGCTAACTGGGCCATTGGTGTTGCCAGTGGGGGCCCATCTTCTGGTGCAAAGGGTTCAGGTAACTGCCTCTTCCGAAATCTTTCTGGTCCATTTATTTAGTGTCCTGCAGCTGATGTTGAATGCTGGCTAAAGTTCGCAAACGTTCGATGAAAGCTTCATTGAGAAGTACTTTGTCTGATGGTTCAAATACTATGGAATGTCCCAGCCAAGTTTAGGGACAGCTCATAATGTAAAGAGGGGTTGGTGCCAAAGAGAAATTGGTTAGGGAAAAGAAATTTTTTGATAAATTAAGGTTGTGCCCATACATTGTAATATAACCTCAGGGTTGGGCAATATCATATTGTCAACAAGAAGTCATTTATCTTCGGTACCAACCCCTCTCTAAATAATGAACGATCTCGTACAGGGCATCTAGCAGGTCAATCGCCATGTTTAGAAGATTCATGTCTTTAGTGAGTTTTTGCAATCGAAGTTAGCGACAGTTTTATTCAGAACTACTCCTAGATTCCCTCAACATTGCAATCAAACGAATGCAATAATTTTTGGCAAGTTCATCATCATATAGACATTTAAATCTATCGTGTAGGCATGTGACCCTATGATAGTGGAATTAAGTAATTTGAGGGCTCTAGCTTACCTTTTCTGAAGTCTTCGTCATCGCTTGGTTGTAGCAAGCTATGCATATGTGGACTCCACATCAAACTCGTACAATGCAAAGTTGATATTGCCGTGGGAGCTCGTGCTGCCTTTGGACAAAACCTCCATCGGAACGATGTGTCTCCATTTAAGCTTCCAAACAGGGTAAGTCATTAGTTTTCCTTCAAACAGAACCCTGCCACCCAAATGATGTGAAGTTGGTAACCGCACAAAGTGATGCAACAATCATGACAAACATTTATAACTATTTCAAGTTGATATTTGTTATTGCTTCTGAGATATTGCTCTCTCAGTGTTTGCATTAACTGACAATACTATTTTTAATCTATTAATCGATTGGGCAATTTAGCCCCCAAAATCTTGCCGTCCGAAAATTTTGACGGTTGATGTACTTCATATGGAAAACAATGCTTTTTATACCTCTCGTATTCCTCTTTGAATTTCAAGAGTTCTCAGTAGATCATTACTTGATCTTGGTGGATTATGGGATTTTTTAGCTATGACAAATGTTAATGCATTGCGGCAATAACTTTGCTCATTTACTTTACATTAGAAGCGGCAGTCTAAAGGTTATTGAGAATATCTACCCAACAGCGTCGAATAAAAATCCTCAGCAAAATGTCAAGGCTACTCTTCAAGGCAGTGGTACTTGGGTTGATGGAAAAGTTCTCGTAGAGGTGGATGACAAGCGACAGGTAAGAGTGGAGATTCTCAGAGATGGGAAGATTCCACTTACACATGGTTGAGAGGCCAAAAAGAAGATAGAAAGTTAATGAGGAATATCCCCAAGGAGTTTAAAGATATACATTACTTTCATGAAGAATTTTTTCACTTATCACCCGGGTGAATTAACTTTCCAATGGATTCGTTGCAGTTTTCCTTAGGAACGTAGCAGTGGCCTAGCTGTCATACTGAATGCTTACTGGAACCTAGTAAATTTTAATTCCCTGACACACTCTGGCCTTTTCCCTCTGAATTTATCTCTCAAAGGGAGCACTTTGATCTACAGTTGTCCACTAGAGAAAATTGAAATACGTCCTTGGAATGTAAAGACATTTCTTTGATTTCTGTGAAGGCAACTATTATATGATCTGTTTTATATGAGAAGCAAGCTAAGAAATGACCAAACCCTTTCCAACAAGCAGTCTTTAATGTATTCAAAACTTGCTGTTTTTTCACTTTTGACAATAATTTAGAACAATATTACCTTGTTGACTCATTTGTAACATTGCCTGGACAACAAACCAAAAATATCGCTCAAAATATTGTCACTGTAACAAGTAGGTAAGTAAGAACAGGTAAGATTTTGTTTAATATATTGCTCTTTATTTTCCAGCTCACATTGGAAGGTGTTGTTGGAGGTTCTGGAAGAGTTGCGATAGATAATATTGCATTTGTCAAAGGAAGATGTTGAAATGCGCATAATATCACATAAAGCTGTTGTGTCGCATGTCTGCGTTAGTCGTATCTGTTATTAGAGAGTTGATGAAAAATGGGTTATTGAATATGATTGTTTTCTTAATTAGTTGTTCCCTATTACTGTTGCCAACTTTAAATGAATTTATTATTATTATTTTTATTATTATATGTCACACAAGAGGAAAGATCCCTTGGGAAGGTCATATCCGTGCCTTAACCAATCAACTTTCTCTCCTTTGAGACAATGCGATCACGTGCTGCTTAGTGCTCTTGGGAGGTTTTTGATATCATTCTATGCATTATCATTCCCGTCCTCGTACTTTTTGGCGAAAGAAATCTGATGAAAACTCGGTTATTGCTTTACGAAACTTTCTAGTTTTACAATTCAGCAAAGACAGATGGCGAAATCGTAATAGAGCAAGTAAGCATTGCCAAACATGTACATTAAACGAAGCAAGGTTTGGTATATGGCAAATCTTTGGTATGCTAAAGTTTTTGTTTCGTTGCTTATCTTCGATAGTCACATATTATCTGTAACATTTGGCTAGGCCATCCTATGGCAGATTCAGTTTGTTAATTATCTTTAGTTTGTTTTAGGAAGAACATTTTGGCCCTGTATCGGTCGCTATTACATTTTTCCAACCAATTGTTGCGACAGCAGTTACTTCTTGACATACACGAACATTTCTTACCGGCTTTCTCGGATTTTACTACAATTTCTACAGCACAATGTTAGCTGTTCACTATTACACTAGTTTTCCAGCTACAATCTCTGCCAAAAGTCTTGGAACACTTGCACAGGGTTTATATGGTCAGGGAAAGTCAGGGGGAAAAGGGTATTTTCTGCTTTGGGCAAAATAGGATTTTCATTCTGCAGGTCAGGGAAATCTTTCATTTTTCACCATCAAAGAAATATGTACAACACTTTAATAACTAGGTAAGAAAATGTGATAATAAGTTATAGGTTAGAAAGTTCTATCGTTTTCATCAAACTTGGGATTTAAGAAGCAAGCAGAAAAGTCAAACAAACAAAAAGAAATTTCAAAATGAAAACTACGTGACTGCATCAATGTGAACAAAAGGAAGAGTGTTAATCGCATTTTACATAACCTTTTTTCGTTTCTCTCTAAGAATTTCAAGTGAATTCTCCATATTTTTTTGTATAAAGTTTCTAAAATATCTACATATTGCTAAATTGAAAAATAAATATCCTGCTATTTTTTACTTGCATCATTATTAATCCAATCAGGTCAGGGGAAAAATTTGCTTTTTCAGAAGAGGTCAGAGAAACACATAAAAGTTTTAGAGAAATAGGTCAGGGAAAATTTGTGCTTTTGAAGCAAAAGTCAGGGAAATTTTTTTCAGAAAGTCCGTATAAACTCTGCTTGCATTATTTCTGCTGCTCATTTAGTAGTATCCCTCTCCCCCCTTGAAATAATGTTGTTAAATACAGGTACAGAAATAGTCGCTATGCTTGCAGACCCTTCTCTGACAAATAAACACTTAATTCAACACTGTTTTTAGGGGGAGGGGATTTCAATCGTTTGAAATGGATGAAAAAATAATTGTCATCAGAAATTATGCATTAATTAATTGGTTTTCCAAGGACTTTTGGCAGAGATTGTAGCTATGCTTTATGCAGCTTCTTTGGTTGTATTTCTAATCATACATTGTTAATAGAAAATACTCGTTAATGGAAGCTTGCAGTATTGGTAGGCAATATCAAAAGCTACTGCTGAATTAAGTACGTCCAGTGGCGGAACTGGCGTAGGTTGGGTTTAGGACAACTCCTAAGTGCCCCCAGCTTTTGAGGTTCTAAATGGGCCCCTCAGAGGACTCCAAGTGACACATCAAGATGGGGCCTCAATCTATCTAAATTCCTGAGGGCTCCGAGTGTCTCTGCTACGCCAATGAGTGCGTCTCCAGCAGTTTTGGGGCGCTGTTAGTGGCGGTTTTTCAAACAATGTCAGGGGGGCCAAAGGGGCTGAGTATTTTAGAAGAAACACTTGTTTTCGACACATACTAAAAATTATTTGTCGATTACACGTGTTTTTCATGAGAAAATGTATACAAGAAAATTGAGGCTTAAGCAAACAAGTGATTTTCTTATTAAAAATGTATTTAGCTGTTTGTCCACTGCCTTTGCCGAGAATTTGAGGACTCGATGGCACCTGGTTAGCGCTTTGCCCCACCTTGCCCTCCTTAGTATCCGCTACTGGGCGTTATTGGTGGGAAAAGTACAATTCTTTAGAAGACAGTGAAGCGATGCCCAGATTAAACGATCCTGTTTTTATCGGTATATTATGAAAACAACTACAGCTAAAAACAATGATAGAAACTATAACATAAAGTTAGTCGGTTGACTAAACTTCACAATCCTTTCCCCCAAACAAGTAGATAGATAAATGTGACTTCCAACTGTTGAGCTTCAACAAAAGCTTCCAAAAAATTATGGACGGCCTACGTAAGCTTTGGATCAGAGTTCAGATTTGCCTAATTTCATAATTTTCAAGTATCTCTTCGCTAACCGCCCGGCTACATGGTGTTTCTTCATGGATGTAGCTTAAGCATTATAATTTTATATTCAGTTCGAGTTATCGTGATGGTTTCTCATTTCATTCAAAACGACAGCATCATTGCCACCCTCGTCTAGACGAAGTGACAAATTCTCAAATCCAACATCACCAACTCCCTCTACCTCGCTTGAATTCACGTACCAGGCTGACCCCAATCCACTATCACTTCGCTGAAAAATTCCAAACGGAAGATTTGGATTTGCTGTTAGTGTTCTAAACCTTCCCTTGCAACGGCCACAAATTGCCATGGCGATCTCTTTGAAGCGATCACGAAAGTTCTTATTTCTGAATGCGAATATAATTGGGTTATGCACAGAGTTGGAGAAGCCAAGGATGTATGCTGCAGTAAGGTACTGCCCCGCAAGGCCATCTTTCCCACTTGCTAATGTTAATAAACCGTAGATGAAGAAAGGTGTCCAACTGATAAAGTATGACAGAAAAATCATCAAGAATGTGCATGCTGTCCTTTTCTGGGCTGTCGTCCTATTTTGACTGATTATGGCATTCTGTCCCAATCTTGCAACATGCCTTTGAATCGTTCTGAAAAGCAGAATGAAAGAGACAATATTGATAATTGTTGGTATGCTATACACTGTAATCGCCAAGAAAACCAAATAAGAGTAATCTGAAATCGTATCGGCTTTTGTCAATCCGCATTGACTCGACATGGGATCGTAACCGAATTTGTGCCAGCCAAGAAGAGGGCTAATACCACATATAAAAGACAAAAGCCATGTTAGCGAAATGAAAACACGAACACGATTCCACGCTCTATTCGGGTTGAATGGCTTATGCAGCGAGTGATACTTGTGTATTGTGATACTGGTTGTTGAAAATACCGTTGCTGGTATCCAAAATGCATTCATGAATCCATTTGCATTACATAATAATGAGCCGAGTACCCATCTCTTAGAAATCAATGTTGCAATTGTAAATGGCATGCAGAATAGCCCTAGGCCTAAATCCGCAATGGCAAGGTTACCGAGTAATGTATATGTCCTTGACCTTGGCCCTCGATGCTTGTATACAACTAGACACATCATGCTATTTCCAATAAGACAACATACAAAAATCATAAGTAGGAGAACCACTTCGATTACAATCACAGTGTCGCTTTGGTCTGCTAGCATTTTGATACAAACGGCAATATCTGGTCATAGGCAAGTAGTATTGGTTTTGCTATAGCATTGTACGGTATAATACGACGGCAGAACTGGAACAAAATCGTATTCTCTCTCGTTTGCAAACAGATATATTACTTCAAAAGCGTTTCAATGGTATTTGCCTTCAGCTCAAGCAATGAAATAAGCTGGTGACCCGCACATGTCGAAGAAAAGAAAGAACTTCCGCACTTCCTGTTTTAGATTGGCTTGTTTCGTGCATCAACTTGTTTACAATGCCTTACCAGTGGCTTACATTATGGCCCTGCGGAGGCTGCAATTATGCCATGTTAACTTTTATTTGCACTCTTTTTATTATACGAACAATGTTATAAGAAGACGAGCCTACAAATTGGCGAGAAAAATAAGAACAAATTAAGAACGAGGATGATACTGAAGCACTATTGCAAAATATATTTTCGGAAAACGATGCTTGAGCTTTCCACTGACATTTGGACATGAAATGTCCTATTCTTGCTATCCTGAGGAGAATTGGTAGCCTTGTCACTTCTCCTCTCTGATGTTCATTTAGTTGCCCTTTGCGAAAGTAGACACTATGCTAGCAGTCTCCATTATAATTGTTTATAAACCTTATTCAATAAAAACATTGATATGCAAGAGGGACTATCTCGGATGTAAACATTTGGGTGATGGGCTCCCAATCAATCAAAACATCCCATTCAGTCTCAAAATCTTCGAAGAATTAAGAGCAGCCAGCCTTAATTTTACTGGTTCCTATGGAAAAAGATTGTATATTATGTATTGCCGAGAGAAAGGCGTAGGCCCTTCTGACAGCACTTATATTCTAGATGCTAAAGTTACGCCAACCCAACCCAACATTGACCTGAAGGCAGGCCAAAAATTATTTCCATTTTACCAAAAATCTGCGCAATTACCAAACAATTGCCAAAATAGTTAATACTCCAACCTCCGCTCTCCACGCAAATGCGCCCCTACATGAATTTTATCTCATTCCAGGGTGCATTCCGTGTAAAGCCCACTCCGGAGGTACGCCAGTGGCTCCTCGGATGTACGCCAACGATTAACGTTGGAGTACACCTAAGGCGCAAAGATCTAAGAACCGCATGCCGAGCTTTGCATTTTGTTGCGCCAGTACACCAATGAGTATAGTTGAGGATATGTCCACGCCGCCATGCTGGCGGGAAAGCTACCTCCACGCCGGAAATCTTCGGGCCCACGTGCATGGAAGGCACCTTGGATATCATTTACGGGCAATGTATGTGTTAGAAATTCGAAGCAGAAACAAAGTATAACAGAAGACCATATTGACAACTATTGTATATATCAAATATTGATATTCCTGCTAGTATTTTAATGCTAAATTTACCTGATAGTGTCTTAGAAATAAATCTATTCTACGTATGAACTAAAGCCCTGGCCAAACGCAACGAACAATTCAACAAACAATGTTCAACTTTCATGCTCTGCAAAAGCTCGTCTTGTCTGGCCACTCTGTTCGATGATGAATTTATCGAACATTTGAAGTGAATATTGAACATTGTTCTGAAATTCTGTATTGAGACAGTTCGCCGGTGACAGAATGGAATTTTTGGCAAAACGTCGACATTCTAGTTTTTCAGTAAATTTGTTAGCACAACCATCCCAGCATGAAGCTGTAGAAGTCAGTTCATAAAAGGCTTTTCACAAGTATGCAAAATCTCAAAGCATTTCTTAGAACCTACTCCTACATACACAGCGGCTCCACTCTTAGGCCCTAAATAAGCTGTAATGGTCGAAAACTGAGTTCGACTCATAAATGCGAGAGGTTTTCAATGTAATGAATGAGACTGAATTCACGTGTATACAGATTCATTACCAAATCATGACTCACTACAAATTATAATATCTAATTTTACATACTACAAGAAAACAAAAGATGATTGACATAAAAGGGAAGGAGTGCTTAAAATACTATTTGAAACGAGGTTATGACGTAATAATATGTGATATCCTGTTACAGCCTACCCCTCCTTACAAAAAAATTTTTCGAAGCAAAATTTTTTTTCTGAGTATTTAAGAGAATACAAATTTAAGCTATAAAGTACTGTAAATGTCCAGCAATATTACGAAATAAACTAATTAAGTGCTACGTTTAAGATCTTCGAATAAATCCTGGTTTAGGGAAAGAACATAAGTTCCCCCCTGAATACTACCATCCATTTGGAGGTATGGACATGACTTAACAAGACCTTTTAGTTTACCGTGTCTGGCCAAAATTTCTCGAGAAGCAGGGAAATGTTCGTAAACATATTTGCATGCTTGAGAAGAAACTGCGGACTTGTTTGGTAATGATTGTAGATATTTACCAAATTCCATAGCAACGGTAGCTAAGTCCGGATTTGCAGTTTGTCTAATTTGTTGGTCCGGGAGCGGTTCTAAAATAGCCTCATCCGGAATACGGAGATCTCCTGGTTGATGGTCCGGTACTACAACAACTTTTTCAATGTTGACGGGGCGCGGTGTTAATTCGCCTGTCACTACATTGCGTACGGTTAGGAGATCTGAACGGTTGTACGGGTACCTATGACTTCATAAGGACCATCGAAATTCCTAATGAACCTGGTGACTTTACCATCGGTGGATTTAACATGATCCTTTCGGATATAAACAATTTTTCCGTCCGGTATTTCTATATTGCGGGCTGCGATGTCATAAAGCTTGCGCTGGCGCCTGCGTAAATCAGCTTTTATGGCGCTAAATTCGCTATGTGCGTCCTTCATGTTGGTGCTTAAATGTTGCGCATAGTGATCGGCGGGCACGTGAGCATAGGCTGGCATGTCCAATTCTAAGGCGTTCACAAGTTCGTTGAAATATTGTTCAGACGAAGGATCGCAATGCGCTATCGCTGTTGGCGGAAATGCATGCTCATATACTGAATTATCGTGATCTAAATATTGCGATAATAAGGAGGAATCGAGTGCTGAGGCAATGACATTAGTTGGCAATGAAACAAGCGCGGCTTTGTTTTCGGTATCGTGAGAATGCGATGTCGTGCCATTCCCGGGAGGAGTGGCACCTGGAATGGTGATATAGTTGGGATAAGAACCATTCATTGAAGCAATATTGGAATACCATTTATCCGACAAAAGTTGAGCTGTATGATTAGCGGCATTTTGAAAGGTGTCGGTATCAGCCGTAGTGACGGACCGAAGTGTGCCTAAGGAGATATTGCCAGGTAATTTGGCGGAGCCCTTTGTAGATCGAATCAATACATTAGCAATATAAACCTCATTGTGGATAGCTTCCCCTAGAACTTCCTCAAATTGAGAGTCCAAAATAGCAATGCAGTACTTGTCCACTGGGGGTACAGGACGACTTGTGCGACACTTGGAGTGTGCGGGAAGGCTGGAGGTGAGAAACGAGGGTGGAATATCACCAGGAAAAACAATGTTTTGAATAGACTGAAAATCTATGGGGCCACTAAGAGTCTCTAGGCCTGGTGAGAACTGGTTACCCTCCAACCATAAAGGTCCCGTAAACAAGGGAGAACCCACTAGCGAAGCTGTGACAAGGAAAAAAACCGTGACAAGGTTGAGCCCCCGTGCCAATGAAACGCATCCCCTGGCTCGCATGATGAAGGCATTGCGGTCAGTAGGCATGTCACATTGGCAGAGGAGCCTGGGCTAGAATTTGGGTTTCTCAAAGTGGGAAAAGCCTGCAATGGATTTGAGTCGTAACAAGAAATTTGAAAATCCATTGTGCGGTCCGCAAAATATACTTTGAGCTCGCGTGAGGAAATACGAGCATCAGTCAAACGTAAATGATTTTGTCCAAACAAAATAGGCCAGGAAAGTTATGGAACTACTAGCATCGTGAAGGTGACTTTACGACCATTTTCCCAAACAATAGGCACTTGCATGGTTCCTACTGCCCGAAGGTTTGAGGATGGTCCAGCTACAGAGACAGGGATGTGCTGCTCTAACCTGGTAAACTTAAGGTTGGGATGTGACTTGGCTACTGTTTCTGCATGTTTTTGGCTGACCAATGAAACCGAGCAGCAACTGTCAAGGGGCAAAGGAAGGGATACCCCAGCTGAGGTGATTTTAGTCCACAAAATATTTTTATTCGCAAGATCCATATCCAAAACTTGTGAAATCGGGGTCAAAGGAGTAGTGGCAGGCATGCCAAATATTTGGTCTTGCGAACATTCGGCCGAGGCCGAGGCCGAGGGCGTAGCCTGGGGCGGTGGAATACGTTTTTCCACCTCATGCTTGATGCTAGTAGTTAATTCCTGTTTTAAAGTACTCAAAGATTCATTAACTACCTGTTTAACAGAGCTAAGCAATACGGATTGAGATTCCTGTGCTGGGTCAACAATATTTGCTGAAGCATTTTGAGACGAATGCTGATTACCAGCTTTACGAGTAAAACTTTTGCCATTACCTTGAAAGTTTTGAGTTCCCTGTTTCTTTTGAGAACATTTACAAGCTTTACATTCGTATTTGTTACACGAAGAACATTTGTGTAAATAGCCACGTTTACATTTATGGTCAGGCAACTCGCAAAATGATTTAAAATACTTGTTATATTTTCTACATATTTCATGCGAATTATTGAAACCTTTTTCTTCAGAAGTAGAAACTTTCATACCTTGGTGGCAAGTTACCGGAGTGACAGAATACATTGCATTAGCAGATGTGGGCCATGTGGATAGGACGTCTGAATGTGAACAGACTGCTTCATGTCGTTTTGCTGCTTCAATTACGGCTGTAATGTTCTGGAAAGGGGTGTCACGACTCAGGAGTTCCTTCGCGATAACTGATTTCAATTTCATGGAAAAGGCGTGAATGAGCTCCATTTGATTTCCATCATGGGAAGTGTGAATGCCAGGAATGAGCTTCTCCAAAGCATGTTGGGTTTCCAGAAAACCATGGGCGAAATTCGAAACAGTTTCTGTCGGTTGTTGCGCCA
The DNA here is from genome assembly GCA_018155075.1 of Cassiopea andromeda. Classification (NCBI taxonomy): domain Eukaryota; kingdom Metazoa; phylum Cnidaria; class Scyphozoa; order Rhizostomeae; family Cassiopeidae; genus Cassiopea; species Cassiopea andromeda. The sequence goes on along the minus strand of WIPJ01002986.1, from coordinate 47,401 downwards.
TTGCATAATATGTGGCCAAGAGGTGGCGAATTTGTTGATCCTTGGGAATGCCACGTTGTTTGTGGAGGGTATCACAGCAACGATCATACAATTCCAAAAACTCATCATTAGATGTTTTGTGAGAGATTTTGGATGCATTTGCCAACTCAAAGGAACAGATGATATCGAATGCACGTGAATCTTTCTGGCACTGTTGTTTAAGATAAGTGAGCCAGAATTTCGCTGCAACTCCAGAAGAGGAGAGAACTTGCGTGAGTTGCTCGATAAATTTGTCCACTTGTTCACCGCCAGTAAATTCCGGTAACGTAAGTTGAGGCAGACGTAACAGGCACCCCGATGCGATTTTGAAAGTGGGGGGCCAAAATTTCCAAATGGGGAGCATGTCCGATGGTACTCTTAAGGGGTATAATCACAATGATTACTTCTTAATAATCACTCAGCACTGCTATAAATTTCTCTTATCAAGCAGCCTATCCCTTTCATTCATGCGATCCTCGATTTGAACCGATAATCAGTAATAACCAAGGATATTTTAACATTTCTTCTTATGATATTTTGGCAAAAAAGTGGGGGTCCATGGCCCCCCCGGCCCCCCTACATCGGGGTGCCTGAGTAAAGGGATGTGTGCTGAGGCCTCTTTCAAACGAACTGATTGGGATAAGTCGGTGACGGCTTGTGAAAGATGTTGAATCTGCTGTTGCGTTTGAAGTGTAACATCTTTTTGAACGGCTTGTTGATCTCGAACCACGGCGGCGATGCCTTGTATGAGGCCGAGAACTTCTTCGTGCGTAGCCATGAAGAAAAATGCTAAATGCTTTAAAAGCAAACGGGTCCTACACCACTTTTGTAATGGTCGAAAACTGAGTTCAACTCATAAATGCGAGAGGTTTTCAATGTAATGAATGAGACTGAATTCACGTGTATACAGATTCATTACCAAATCATGACTCACTACAAATTATAATATCTACTTTTACATACTACAAGAAAACAAAAGATGATTGACATAAAAGGGAAGGAGTGCTTAAAATACTATTTGAAACGAGGTTATGACGTAATAATATGTGATATCCTGTTACAAAGCGGGAGGGGGGGATGAACGATTTCTCAATGTGAAAAATGCGGAGGTGGTTGGCATAAGTGTGAGGCCTCTCACTATCCCTGACTTTACCTTGGATTTATTTCAGACATTTTAAGGGTGGTACCTTTTGCATTTGATCGATTTGATTTGCGTATGTAGTGAGAGTAGTCATTTTATGTGAGTCAATTACCTCTCACGATATTTCACGTGCATGCAACATGAGCGCCTATAACACTCTGGTACTGGTGACATACTCTGGATTAGAAAATTCAAACTTATTGACAACTTACTTCTTCGCATGTTTAACTCTTTCGACAAAATAGGCGGGAAACTAATTCCTTGATTGTCTCATTTTCCTTGCTTCCAGCTCAAATGTTTAGGGGTTTTTGATTCGTTACGTAGTGGTGGTTCTATTTTATGAGGTGCTGGCCTGTTTAGTATCAGAGCTTCATTGGAATTTATCTTGAAAACGTGGATTGTACCTCAGCACATGCGGTACTCAGAAGTAAACGATCTTGCATAGGAGCAGGTGCACAGTAGGAGATACAATTTTGGGTGGTCTAAACGCAAACATTCTCCGAAAATCTTCTAGTACAACGGCTCAAAACTGCAATAATGATTGTTTTCACTGTATACTTGGAAATTAGAAATCCCAACAAACGTCTTCAATTTCCAACAGATGCTGTGTTACTGAGTCCTGCAGTTCTCTAAACCAACGGCACCACAACACGGAAAGGAAACTCAGACAAACAGAACTAAAAACTCCTTGAGGAAATAACTAGTAATTATTTCTGATCACAATACTAATAAGTATCAAACAATATCTATGACTACGTTGGTAATATTATCTACTCCAATGGTGTCAACAAACTTCTTTGAGCATTGAAGAATCTTCCTTCATCACTGACAGTGGATATGGATTAACTATTCTTGCAATCAGAGCATCAGTTTTCGCCTTTTCAGCATCTTTCCAAGCAACTGTGGTAAGATATTCATAGGATTTTGAAGTGATCTCTTTCCTGGTTGAACTCGATAATATGCTGTTGTTCCCATCTATTATTAATGTGAAAATGAAAATAGCGTGAGGATATGGAGCATCTTCATTGTCACAGTACTTGAAAAACACTGAAGCAATGTCATATGGCAGAGATCCCAGATTCTTAACAAGTAACACAGGATAAGTAGATGAAGACGTCAATCTTCTTTCTATATCCTTATCAACGTCAGGTTTGGATTGACTTCTCCGTGTAATATTACTGCCATCCAATACACCGTAGTCTCCTTTGTTGAGAAATGCTGTTGCAACGCCTTCAGAAAAACAATTTAGTTCTTCTGAGTTATCAGGTGTACTAACCAAAACAAACACAAGGGGACGTGATGGCTCTGAAGACGATGTGTTAAAATATTCCACAATATGTTCTGATCCAAGAAGTTTTAAAGCATTCCAAAGGACATCGTTTTGATTTGTAAACTGGTGCTGCAACTTTGCTACTTTTGCTTCAAAATCTTCTCTATATCTTCCTCCATTTGTAGAATGTCCTCTAACATTATATACGAGGGCCACAAGTACTGCCAAACCAATTATGACAATGCCAAATATCCATTTGTTCTACGATGGACAGAACAAACATTCCAATCACTCAAAAAGAGGCAGCATGACAAGAGAAAGCAACACAAAGCTAAGATAACGTGTCTACATGACAAAATAGGTTGTGTAACCAAAGGGGTGGCTAAATAAATCGCTATATCCCTGAAAGTAATATCTTCAAACAGTTGAAGCATATAAGAAGTAAGTAAATAAACACCATGCGAAGACCCAATTCAATTAGATGCAACTTCACAAAAATTACAGCAGCAAATGCAAAAAGAGGCTAAATGGAAATGCTGCTATATTAATGGTGTAGCGTTAAAACTACGACTTATCATAACAAAAACCGCGTCACTTTTGGACCAGGGACGCCTACGCTGAGGGGGCAGGAAGGGTAACAACTTCCTTTCATACTAAACTCTGTCCTTCTGTCCTATCGTCTGAAAGGGCAATTTCCAGCATTGTAGACAGTTTGAATTATAAAGATTTTTCTGGGAGCAAGCCCCTAGATCCGTAAACTCACTTTGTGCTACTATGGGACCAACATATAAAGCATTGTTCTTCTGGAAAAGGTTTGAAGACCAAAATCTACCTCTGTGGAGGAACATAAATATAAATAGATGTGACCTCAGAGAAAACCTTACCCCCCTGCCTTAGGTATGCGCAGGTATCCCTGTTTCGGACCATGAAGAAGGTAATGACATTCTTCAAGTCAGTCAGTCCGTTAATCAATTCACCAGTCCATCTGTTCGTCTGTCCATCTCTCTCTCTCTGCCTGTCTGTGATAACAATATAAACATACATTTTGAAAGGAATAAATTATAAAAGAAAGCATCGTGTACTAACAAAACTCCTCTCCTCTTTTTCAGCTTCTACATCTTTCCTGGCCTCTTCTTCAGTTTTCCTGTCCTCTTTCTTACTTTTCTTGGCTTGGTTTTCAAATTTGCTGACCTGTTTTGTAAATTTGCTGGCTATCTCTGTACCTATTTTTTTCAGCAGTGTTTCAAGCTTCGAGTTTCCTGCATCTGCATCTATTTTTTCTAATAGTTCTTCAAAATTCACTTTTGCCTCTCCATTTTTTCCTGCTACCAGTTCTACAAGTCTCCTTCCTGTGTCGGTACCTATTTTTCTTAGCAGATCTTTAACTTCCTTTTGCGCTTTTGAATTTTTTCCTCCCAAATGTTCATCGAGCTCCTTCTCTGCGTACGCACATTTTTCTATAACCAGTCTTTCAAGCTTCCGTGCTATGGTCATACATCTCTCTTCTAGCTGACTTTTAAGTTCCTGTTTCAAGTCTGCGTCTTTTTCTGCTACCTGTACTTTAAGTTCTTCTGTTATGGCCGTACTCAATTCTGCTGTCCATGGCTTAGCTGCTCCTTCCATCACCTGAGCAAAGCAAAGTAAAAACAAATGTCAGTACTCAAAATCAACAAGTACACAGAACTTCGATACATCTGGCAGCCTGGCACATTAAAAGACAGTCATTTGTATTACTTCTATCAAATCTGACGCTTAATTGAAATACCTCTCAACAAATATATATTCGCATGATGTAACTGATAAGTGATATCAAGTTCATTGATTCCTTCGAAACACCTTTTGCTTTGTAACTAGGAAATCTTTGGAATCAATGCTACCCTATCAAGCCTTATCATTCTACACTTGCTTGGAAGGACCATTCAATGCTGCCACAGCACTGAATGGCCCTTACATGCTTGCGCAGAATCAGGTTTGACATCTGCTTACATAAACACCGCACTTGCTCGGAGCTTTGAAGTAGTACATGCATGGTCAGCTGATATCCAGAACTGACATCTGCAACAGTGATGTGCTTATGGAGGGCGTGGTATTTTCAAAAATGCAAGAAATTTGGTTGACAGTCGGCCATGCTGCAAGAGAAATAGTCCCAGTATTTTTGTTACCCTGATCAAAGTAACATTTACGTAAAAGCAGTTGGTCAAATTGTCAAAACACCCCCTTCAATGAAAAGTGTTGGCACATCTTTGTTCCCAAATACAGCTAGCCACTACAGAATATGCTAGCACTATTTTCACTTAAAAGCAACCTCTCGAACGCAAGTATCAAATCCTAGGAAATCTCCCGCACGTTAGCTGGTTGTTATTGAAAATTCTTCAATAGCCAATTTTAGTGGCATTTCATGTTTCAGATAATGAGTGAAGCTTCAACAAACATTTCCCCATCTAAATGGTCTCTTGCAATATCTGATTTATTCATTTTTGGGGCATGAGCCAGAATACCGCCAATCAAATAAGGGATTGCCTCCAGGGTCCTTTAGTGTAAGGCAACATGTTTATCGTGGCTGCCAGGAAATCAGCTTTCTCTTAGGTGCTAGATATTAAACTTGTTCTGGTTCGGAATAATTAGACACCAGAGCAGAATTAAAGGAGGGACAGACCTTTAGAGCATACGGCTTGCAGTGACTAGCAACTTTAGATGCAAATTACGGGCTAAAGGACAAAAGTTATGAAAAAGCTCTCAAATTATGCTCTAAAGTTCAAGGTTTCTATGATTGGTCCCCTTTACAATGTAAAGCACCAATGTACTTCATTCTTTATTCATTGCTCCGCATGAAAATAGACTTCTTCTTCTTCTTTTCCAAGCTGTATATGGGGTCGTTGTGCCTCATAAGTCTCTTCCATTCATTTTTATCCATCACTTCGTGTTCAATTATACTCTTTTCCTGTATATATTCTTTCAGTTTGTCTTTCCATCTTATTTTGGCCGCCCTCTCCTTCTGTGTTCATGGACCTTCCAAAAGCGTTTGCTAGTCTAAGCCACGAGCTACTAATCGCAAAGCTAGATGGATTCAGTTTTGCGATTAGTTTTGCGAAATGCGTATGGATTCAGTAAGAGTGCCCTTAGGCTAATACTTAGCTACTTGACAGACAGAAAACAAATGGTTAGAGTAAACGAATCGTACAGTGCTTGGAAGACTACAAAAAATTGCGGCTGCAGAGTCTGTAACACTTTTATTGATAATTTAGGTTGTATTTAATTATGCAAATAGTTGGCATTAATTAGTTTTCATTTTAATTATGTACATATTAGCCAACGTTGAATACAGTATTCATTTATTACTAAGTGCCCTGGAACTTCCATCTTCATCACTCTCCTTCCAAAATAGTTTTTATCTCTTCTTATCATATGCCATACCAATTCAATCCTCTTTCTCGCATCTTCGAGCTTATTTGAGCCACCATTACTGTTCCTCTTATGAACTCATTGCTGATTTTATTATTCGTTGTGACTCCACACACACGCACGCCCACACGCACACACACTCACACGC
>WIPJ01002983.1:0-37816 GCA_018155075.1 Cassiopea andromeda | reverse complement strand
AGAGAGCAACAAATGAGATAACAGAGCCAATTGATAATCAAGTGCCATCTCAAAGTAGGTATCCTAGAAGGGAGAGAAGACCACCAATTCGCCTAGGTGATTATGTGAATGAGGATGAAATCGAAAGCAATCAACTGATGAATACAATAGACTATTGTTATAGAGTCTCAGCTTTCCCTCAGACTTACCAAGAAGCTATGCAATCGCCAGATTCTGAGAATTGGAAAGTGGCAATGAATGAAGAAATGAATTCTCTTCTGGCAAATGGTACTTTTAGTCTAACAACGCTGCCACAAGGTAGAACTCCAGTGGGGGGTCGCTGGGTCTACACAAGTAAAGAAGGTGCAGATGGTGACATCACCTACAAGGCAAGATTTGTGGCAAAGGGTTATAGCCAAGTGAAAGGAATTGATTTCGAAGAGACTTTTGCCCCTACAGCAAACATAGTTTCAGTTAGAGTATTGTGTCAGCTAGCAGCACAATATGATCTAATCTTGCATCAAATGGATATAAAGACAGCATATGTAAATGCACCCATTGATTGCGAGATCTATATGGAACAAGCAGAAGGTTTTGAGACACCTAACTCTGATGAAAATGAAAGACTAGTGTACAAGCTAAACAAGTCACTATATGGACTCAAGCAGTCTGGAAGAAATTGGAACATGCTACTACATAAGTGTTTAATAGAGAACAATTTTACCCAGAGCTCAGTTGATCATTGTGTTTACAGGAAAGAAGCTGGTGAGAAAAAGGTATTTGTCTTGATTTGGGTTGATGATATTATACTTGCAGCCAGCGACAATGAAATTATGAATGAGACAAACATGATGCTACAAGAAAGATGTAAGATGAAAGACCTTGGAAAGCTGTCATATTTTTTGGGTATTGAGTTTGAACAGGGAGACGGTTTTGTAAAGGTGTTTCAAAAGAGGTACTTATCGAAAGTTTTAGAGAGATTTCACATGTCTAATTGTAAGCCAAGGAACACACCTTCAGAGCAGAAACTTGAATTTTCTGATGACTCAAAGTGTGATGCTAAGCTTTACAGAGAATCTGTGGGAAGTTTAATTTATGCAATGACATGCACTAGACCAGATCTTTGTTGGGTAGTTACCAAACTATCACAGAATTTATCTAACCCACAAAAGAGCCATTGGACAGCAGTGAAACACGTTCTGAGGTATTTGAAGGGCACTCTGGAATATGAGTTATGTTACAGGAAATGCAAAGATAACCTAACTCTACAAGGTTACAGTGATGTAGACTGGGCAGACTCATCAGATAGACGAAGTACCAGTGGGTATTGTTTTAGCTTGAATAACATAGGCCCACCCATTTCCTGGAAATCTAAGAAGCAGTCCACTGTGGCATTATCATCTTGTGAGGCTGAATATATTGCTCTGGCCTTAGCCGTACAGGAGAGTTTTTTATCTTACTCAACTACGTAAGGACTTGAAAGAAGCTTGTCAATCAGCAACAATCTTTGAGGATAACCAAGGAACAATTGCCCTCTCAAAGAACCCTGTAAACCGCCAGCGTGCAAAGCACATTGATATTCGTTATCATTTTATTCGATCAGCACAAGAGACTGGTAAAGTGACAATCAAATACTGTCCAACACAAGACATGATTGCAGATTTAATGACTAAAGCTGCTACTAGAGATAAACTGCAGAAGTTCAAGCATTACATTTTTGGATGAACTTCAGACTATTGAAACTATTATATATTTTGACTGACTTTTATGAGATCAAGTGGGGGTGTTGGCATATGATCTCATAGATTCCTTATGTTATTCATATTATTGTTATGCAAATTATGCACATTATGCTGCTCTCTTATAAAATCTTTGCTTCGAGCTTTTCAAAATATGTCGCGTGTTTTCTATGTTGTGTAGAATCTCAATCATTTTCTTCCATCATGGCGAATGAGTTAAACTCAACATTGATGCCTCTGCCGAGAGAACCAACCGTACCAGCTCATATCATATCCACTTGAATTGAATCCAAGAAATGGCAGATGATTTATAACTTTCTTTAACTTCCCCAAAAGTCTGATCTCCTTACAACAGATTTCTAAATTGTTTTCCACCATACCTGTGCCAAAGAATGTTGCAGAAATTAGATCAGTTTTGGGCATGGTAAATCTGCAGAGCAAATTTGCCCCTGATTTAGCCACCAAGACAAAGCCATTACGAGATCTTCTCAACAGAAGATCAACTTGGACATGGGGCACCACAGCAGAAAGCTTATGTAGATATAAAAACATGCCTTACAGAGGCTCCCATCTTAGCACTGTATGATTGTAATACAGAACCAAGATATCAGCAGATGCCTCATCATATGGCATAGGGGGTGTTGTATATCAGCTTCAAGATGATAGCAATTGGAAACCTATTGCTTATTTCTCAAGGGCCTTGACCCCAACTGAGACAAGATATTCACAAATAGAGAAAGAATGTTTGGCATTAACTTGGCTGGCAGAACGTGCAAGTGATTACATCCTTGGGAAAGAGATTACAGGAGAGACAGACCATAAACCACTTGTACCTCTCCTTACAACCCATAGCATTGATCAATTACCTCCAAGAATTCAAAGAATCAGGATGAGATTGATGAGATTTCACATCAAGTCTTTGATACATATACCTTGAAAGGAAATGTATGCAAGTGACATGCTTTCTAGGATGATACCTAAAGATGGCAATGTTATGCAAAATGAATTGGAATCAGAAATCAATGAATATGTGTGTTCAATTAGTGATACCATTCTTATATAAGACATAAAAATGCAACAGCTGACAGAAGCACAAGATGAAGATGAAGTTACCAAAAAAGTAAAGGAATATTGTCTAGAAGGGTGGCCAGAAAAACACCAGTTAGCAAGTGCAGTCCGTCTGTACTGGGCAGACAGAGGCAAACTAACCATAGTCAAGGGTATCCTACTTAAGTCTACTAGACTAGTTATCCCATCAGCAATGCGATTGGAAATCTTGGACAGAGTGCATGAGGGCCATCAAGGTATTACCAAATGTAGAGAAAGGGCTAAGCAAAGCAGTTGGTGGCCTGGATTGAGCAAACAGATTCAAGATTTGATAGAGTGCTGCAGAATTTGTAATGAACACAAGAAAAACAGCACAGACCCATTGATTCCAACTCCCTTTCCAGATCGTCCATGGCAAATCATAGGACTAGATTTTTTCAAGTTCAAAACTGTTGATTATCTCATTGTGGTTGACTACTACTCAAGATACATTGAACTTGGTGCAATGAATAGAAACAAAACAGCTTCAGAAGTCTTACGTATCCTAAAAAGTTTGTTTGCAAGACACGGGATACCAGAAACACTGCGTTCAGACAATGGCCCACCCTTTGATAGTGCTGATTATTTAGCACTTGCAAGAGAATGGGGGTGCAAAGTAGTGACAAGTAGTCCAGTTTTTCCTAGATCAAATGGAGAAGTAGAGCATGCAGTACAAACCGCAAAGAATATTTTGAAAAAGTCAAATGAACCAGATAAAGCGCTACTTGCATATAGATCTACTCCATTGCAATCTGGATACTCACCTTCACAGCTACTACTGAGTCCTGTCATAAGATCGACACTATCCACACTTGACTCAAAGGTAAATCCAAAGTTACCAGAAGAAGAAGATAAGATGAGAGTTGAAGACAACAGAAACTATGTTATGACAAGAGACACATTGCGATACCACTTACACCACTAAAGCCGGATACAGAAGTAAACATTACTACACATCACGAACAAGGAACCATGTTAAAACCAGCAGACAGCCCAAGATCATACTATGTGCAAACACCAACCAAAGTTGGTAGAAGAAATCGTGAACACAGTGTTCCATTAAGCCCAAGCACACATACAAGGAGTCCAGACAGCAAAGTGCAAGCTACACTTGTAGAGAATACTAACAAGACAACTGAACTGAACATTTTGTCAAGACCCAAAAAGAACATAAAACCAACACTCAAGGCTTTAGAGAACATGTGTTTCAACTAACTGAAAAAGGGAGATGTTGTATTAAGATTAATGTTATCTTATATGTATTGTTGTTGCTGTGGTTGAAAGAGAGATTAGCTTACACACTGCTAGAACGAGGGCATATTTGTCTATTACTTAAAATCTTAGAACCTGATCCACGATAACACAACATACCTACACTGCATTCCTTGGTCCGATTATCATCTGATTTGCTCATTATCTGCATAAAGTCTTCGTCTTCATATGCTTCAGGTGTGTCGTATATATTGCACGCAATAGGATACAACAATGGTCGATTGACAATAATGTAAGCTTCATCTTTGTGCCTTTCCATTTATTCTTGTTCAGTACATGGTTTGCCATTTTCGTCGTATACCAACACACCGGATGTTGATCACCATTCCACATCTAGTACATTCTCTTTATGAAGCATAGTCTCAAAATCATATGTTGCATAGTAACCAGTGTACAGCATATCATCATTATCATCTATGTTGAGCACATTGTCAGGAAGTGAAACCACATGTTTTGCCTCCTTCCACATGTTGACGTATGGCTCCACGGCACACTGTCAATAGCGATATTGAATTTTACCACAACTTTCCTGTATATGCTTCTTAAGTGTTGGCATTCATTGTCCTTTCAAAGTCTGTCCACACGGTATACATTGGTAGTGTAATGCCGTAAGCTTGTTCATATCCGATATTATGTAATAATGATTATCATGAAGCAATAAACTCAGTGTCTTTGTCCTTGTTGGCAATTGTCTCCCATGTTGCATAAACTCGTTCTTGTCTAAGTCACTTCTGTAGTGAATGGATGTCGTATACATTTATTCATGTCTTGCAGATATGCTCTGACATATGTACAATAGTCACATACACTCCCTCAAAAATGTCATCTTATTCAATATTAAAATGATATTTGTATGTATGATAGTACTGTAATGCTTTTTCTCACATTGTCTTGTCATTAATTAGCGATGACGATGATATCAAACGCCAACATGCCACTTGGGAAGAAAAACATAGTTTCTTATAGAGGGCAGCACTTGCAATTCATGATCCTCGATGAGGATTCGACATTGTGTCTTTTAGGCTTACTAGAGTAGGATTCTTCGTTCCTCGACACAATGCTTGTACATATGTATGAATCTTTTTGTCATTTGTACAACCACCACCACCACCATTACATTTATCTTCTTTATGTGCTTCCTCATCATTATCATCTTCTTCCACCTTATGTAAAATATATGGATTACATGCAGTAGACATATCATCATCAACATCATCATCATCATCATCATCATCATCGTCATCTCTATCACTTGCACCACGCCCAATATACTGCCGATTATTACCAAAAACCTCATTGTGAATATCACAGTTTAAGGTACTAGACCCCAATAACAATGAGCAAAACTAACTTTTTATCACTTTTTTAGAAGCTCTCCTGAAACATGGTTTGAAGTATGATCTGTCATCCTAGATAGCTTGATTGTACTGATAAGCATGTATTGCGGTTAATGTTTTCATTTATGTTACACCTTTCCATACATTTTTTCCCTAGCAATGCCTTAGCAACATAAAAATCATAAGATTTCCCTAAATTCACCCCCTTTGTACCTTTCTGGGGTAAAATCTCTGAGGCTGTTTGATGAAACTGACATGAAGTATCTAGAGCTTTATCCAGTAATGTGACTGAAAGAAGCTAGAATTGCGAACATGGGACATGTAAAAAACAGATCCACAATAACGGTCAGAAAAAGAAGAGCAACACCAGTGAGTAGTGAAGATATAAGAGCTACAAAAGCTCATAAGGGTATGGTTGATGAGTAGGTGTCATTAAGTCCAAGGCCAATTCCTGCCGTTCTTCCACAACCAAGAACAACTACCGTAGGAAGCGATACTGAAACTCCTTGTTCAAAAGGCTCATCATACAAGATGTCGCCTCAAAGAAGTGACGATCTTTCAGCAGAACTGGATAGTGAAATAAGTGATGCCTTCATGATCTTTAGCGTTGGTGTTGTAGAAACCATTCTGACTTTATATGTTGTCCTGGATGCAAGCAAGAAGGTGTTACTTTGAGAGAATTATCATCTAAAAAATTAGGCCTTTCGATATGTTATGTTATACAGTGCCTAACTTGTTTGTGGGAAAATGAATTTAGAAAATCAAACCTTGCAACTGAAGAACAAAAGGCTCAAGGAGTAAGATGGACGTAAATATACGTACAGTACTGGCATTTAGAACTTTAGGAATTGGCTATGAGGGGCTAGAGAATTTTTGTATGCAAATGAACATGCACAAACCCATGATGTGAAATAAGTATGGCAAGGTGATTGACTCCCTACATGATGTATACCTAGAAATAGCAAAGCAGAGTATGAGAAATGCAGCTGAAGAAATTCAACTGACAACTGACATGGCAGCAAATTGAAAACACTCTGCTGTTGTCAAGGTATCTTGAATGATATACTCAAAACCCCAATGAATCGCTCAACAATTTGGTATGGAAAAGATGTCCCAAATACGAGTTGTAGTACAACAAGGAACTGATAAAGTAAAATTACAAAGAAAGAGACTCAGAGCCATAAGAAAAGGAGTATGGGATAAGCAGAAAGAAAAGGAAGGTCCAGTATATCAATCTGGAGGATACTAGCACTACAAAGTACTTGAAAACAAAACATTGTATTTTAATGTAATTTTGTGGATGTTGAGCAAAATACGCTGTTGTTGGAAAGTTGTGACAATGATTGTCAATCAATTACTATGACAGTTAAACGATTTGTTAACTGCATCTATTTCTAGGGAATGAATGATTTTCAGCTCTATCCAGGCTCAGGAAAGCAAGGTATCACATATATAACCTTACTACCAGTGTCAATGTTATGGTTTGCTATGTTCAAAGTCATTTTTCTCAAAAAATACTTGAGATATCTTGTTTAAACTCATTCACTCCCTAGCTGTATCCAATCAGATTACTTTTGCCAATTGTTGACTGATTCCTACAGCTAAAACACAAAATGTGTTGTCAGAAGCTCTCTGCATTTCCCAGCCATTCTATGTGCAGCCATGTTGCTTAATTTGCACAATTAATTGAAAAAATTAGTTTTTTCAGATTTGAATATTCATTGTACTATTTATGCCAAGTGTTAAGGCTATAGAGTGAAAACTGTAGAAATTTTATCCTATAGGGATGTAGTACCTTAACTCGGAAAAGCGTTTACAGCCATGTGTGTCATTCGAACAATCAAAAAAGTGTACTGTTCTGCATTTGATTGGTCGCAAAGCAGATCAAAGAAATCCGTCTGCTGAATATCTCTAATAACAGCATCATCTTCTACACTCCCAATTGTCCATACATTGGGAATTTGCTTGATTACACCTTTATCACGTGGATCTGTTTCCAAATGTTTGATAATATAACATTGTTCACAATGGTCAGTCTGCATCTTATACAATATAGAACCAACTGCCAAATTGATTTTATATGGTGTTTGGTACCTACACGCATCAACTATTGCTCTCTACACAGACGCTGATTGCGATCACTCAATTTGTCCATCTCGGATTCTTGTGTGATTCACACATTGTCGTAAAATGTCTTCATACACCTGCTTCCATCTGTCCTGGTACTGGGTGGTACTATTCTGATATGCTCTTGCTCGCATATCCCTGTGCTGCTCATGTGCAAGTTATTGTTGTTGTTCTCAACAATGAGTATCAATCTTATCTTCTAGATGTCCTGCACCAACAATAATCTGTACATCTTGCTCCCAGGGCTTTTGGCGATATAGTAATCTACACCACAGCATTGTATGTTGTCTTTGTGAAGGCGTCTCGTGTGGAGAACATGCACCAAATCTTGATACGTGATTAGCCATGTGAGTTTGACATCGAGTCAAATTCTCAAACTCTCTATCACATGATATCCATGTGTATCCATGCTCACAATGTTCTGTTTGGTGTTTGTATAATCCTTCACCAGATGTAAACATATCTCCACAAACATGGCACACATGTTGATTACTGATCAACCTCCAGTTTGCAGTTAGTTTTCCGTTAGTGCGATGTAAACGCCTAAGTTTTCCCTTGTTTATTTACACCTGCTGTGGAGAGCAGAAGCTCAATAAAGCCAGAAAAACAAAACTGTCTTTCCTAAAACTAGAACACTGATTCTACAAGCCTATTTACTTTTCATGGCTATTAAATATGATGTTTATTCAACGCTAGTCCTTTCAAAATCTCTCCCTATGTGAGCAACGTTTTAGTCTCTGATCAAAACGAGTGATTTTCCATCAGGAGAGTCACCATGTACAGTTGAGATAATGTACTTCTGATTTCATTTGTTTAGATACCACCTATGATTGAGTGTGGTTAAAACTCTTGACCAGAAAGTAGTTGTCATTTTCTCTGACGATTGAAGAGGTGAAAATGTCGCAGAAGTAAGGAGGGGGTACAGAACACCTACTTACCATCAGGCAAGTCTCAAATTAAAGTTGATATAATTCAACTCTGATGTCAGTTATTTAGAAAACACCTATGAGTGAGGGTGGAGAAAACTCGTGAGGTGAAATTGTTGGTGTTTTTATATGGAAAATCAGCAGCTGAGAATAGTGCATCTCAACAGGTGCGCAACCATAGGGTACTGAGGGAAGTCAAAATAACAACGTTCCATCAGGCAAATCTCCACCTGCAGTTGATATACTTTAATTCTGATTTCATTAGTTTAGAGAACACCTATGAATTAGTGTGGCAAAGACTAGTGGCTGGAAATTAGTTGTCATTTTCTCTGAAGAGTGAACAGGTGAAAAAGGCACAGAAGTAAGAACGGGGATACAGAACATCAACATCAGGCAAATGTCAAAGTACAGGTGATATAATTCAACTATGATGTCATTTATTTAGAGAACATGTATGAGTGAGTGTGGAACACTCTTGAGAGGAACTTTTTGGTATTTTATATCGAAACTCAACAGCTGAAACTAGCGCATCTTGACAGGTGAGCAAAAAGTAGGGTGACGAGGGAAGTCAAACCAACACCTTTCCATCAGGCACATCTCAAATTACAGTTGATATAATTCAACTCTGACATCATTTATTTAGAGAATACCTATGAGTGAGTATGGAGAAAACTCTTGATGGGAAATTGTTGGCATTTTTGTATGGAAAATTAACAGCTGAAAATAGTGCATCTGGACAGGTGTGCAAACGTAGGGTGACGAGGAAATGTAAAATAACAACTGCCATCAGTTAACCCTTTCAATACCAGGCATTGACAAATCATAGTTATTACAAAGGTTTTCACTGGTTTTACTTGCTAAGGAATGGGTATCCGAAACTGACTGAAAAAAGGTTGGTCATTGTCTTTGTTGCCATGGAAATGAAAGTGGGACATACAGGTCCCGACAGTATTTTCCAGTACCATTTTTTTTGAACCATAATTTGGTCCATTCATCGAAATTGTTACTTGAAAGGAAGGATTAGTGCTATAAATGGAATACGGTGCAGCATAACATCTGACAAGAATGCTTAGATTTCACACATTCAAAAGTATATATAACATTGTATGTTGTAAATATCAAATATATGTAAATCTTTGAAAAAACTACCAAAAGTAAACAATAAATCACTTTCTTTTAGTTTTCTATTACAGCTTGTCCATTGTTACGTAAATTTTCCGTTAAAGAACATTGTGACAGGTGAAAGATTGCAAAGCAGTTCTTCCCTCTCTGAAGACAAAGATGGATCTTACAGGTATTGCAGGTGCTGTATCGTCTCGACTCAACTTTTGCTTGTGAAAAAACCTCACAGCTGGCTCTTTTCTTTCCAAAAACTGGCCAGTGTGCTCCAAGATTTTCTAACCGGATGGTGTCTGGCACAGAAAATGTAGCCTTTCTACGCTTCTTGGCAGGAAGTGGAGAAGTTGTGCCAAGTGGTCGGCCGATTTGTGGACGCTTTCCTACTGTGAAAAGGGCCATTGTCACATCACGTCATAAGAGCAAGCTTAAGACTCTTCTGCTCAGTTGCCTTACAGAATGTAATATAGGCATTTGTGATGGCTCTGTAAATAAGGCCAAAACAGATTCTATGCCACCATTTCACATTCTTTCTGTTGATGCCATAAATAGCACAGTAAAAATCTGCCTTATCAATCCCACCCATGTTATTGTTGTAGCTGATGAGTGCTTTTGGGAAATTAAAAATCGTTCTTGAGCCATCCTTCTGTGTACGCTCTATCTCACCGATTTCAGTCTCATGATAATTAGAAATAACATGAACTGACTTATTGTCCATCCATTTATGCACAACAATACCGTGGGCCGATACACAACTGTCTGAATCACCACGCATCAGAGCTGTGTCGCATTTCAGGTCTTTAGGCAGATATTTTCTGTTAGACCGGATAGTGCCACAACAATATACTTTATGTGACAGCAGATATTCAACAAGAGGGACAGATGAGTAATAAGTATCAAAATAGATTTTGTGATTTTTGCCAAATAAATCACCTGTCAAATGTATCACAACCTTTTCGCCAAGACCAAAACAACTAGGAGCATCCACTTTTTCAATTTCACCATGTTTTCCTTGATACATACTACACTTTGACATGTAGCCATCATTATCTGCACGTGCCCAGAGTTTATATCCTCTCTTTATAGGTTTCATCGGGTTGTGTTGCTTTAGAGAAGATCTTCCTTTGAACAGTATCATGCTTTCATCTAGACTGATGTGCTCATTGACATTGTAAAGTTTCGTGAAGTTGTCATTAAAGGTTGTGATGAGTGGTCTCAATTTGTACAGCTTATCTTTGTTGTCTGATGGAATAGACGAGTTGTCATTCAAATGAAAGTTAGACAAAATTTGGGAAAATCTAGTTCTAGGCATAGCATTTGAAACTAGAGGGACATTGAGATCTTGACTGTTATTCCAATAGCAAGTCAATGATGGCAAAGTATGGTAACTCATCAAAATATTTATACCCAAAAAACTATACAATTCCCTCTCTGTTAGTGGGGATATTCTTTTATGTTTCTGATTTATATACAAGTTGGTTTCAACAATAATCTTCTTTCATAGTTCTGAATCCAAACATTGTAAAAAGAAATCACCCTCATTTGAACAGTCAATCAAATGATCCAGTACTGGTCCTTGGAGTGAATCAAATGGAACATCTAGTTCGCACTTTTTCTTCTTCTGCCATGCTCGATCGTGATCAACATTGTAATTCTGTATGAGTGATGAAGTAGTATTCATCAGACCTGATGTGCTTTCAGCTTCTTCAGTTTGATTATGAGTGTCGTTAGATGCTGCCAGTGAAGAAGATTGAATATCATTGTTTTGTTCTTCACATTCAGATGCATATTCTTCTTCTGAGGACTGTTCATATTCAGATAAAGATTCCACATGTTCAGAGAGAGACTCTTCATATTCCAAGAAAGGCTCTTCAAGGGGGGCTCTGTCAACCACTATATTTGATATATCTAAATCATCTGATTCATCTTCAATATCTGTATTCACTGCATTGTCCAGAGGCACATCCCTCAGGATGATTGCAGCTGCCTCTTTGACAGTATACTTCTTCTTCCTCTCCATTAGCTTCGTAAATTATTATCTATGAACAGAAATAAATCGGTAATCGATGATTCAGACCAATATGGTTTCATATGTGTTGACTGAATCATACCGGCCTAAAAAGAATTGGCACATCACAAATCACTGACAGGACCTCACAGTCCCAGGTACATTAAGCACTATACCATTAGACATGTCAAAAACTATTTCTGCAAAACCGTCTGAGACGGTTTCTAATATGTCCATGAAACAGACAAAAAATTAAGAAGCTCATGCTTATAGCAAAAAGTAAAATATTGACGTTTACAGGACACACCTTTGAGGCTGTGCTGTCATCAAGCTCTACAACTGACAACTGAATCCAGAGTGAGGTTCCATACCACAGACTTCAACATGGCTGCCAACTTTCCATGCCAGTGGGAAGGGACACAGATGTCCCAAAAGGTTTTAGGGCCATGTATATACTGGGACACTGGGGTCCCGTCGGTATGGAAAGGGTTAAATCTCCACGTTCAGTTGACATAATTTATTTCTGATTTTATTTCTTAAGACAGCACCTATGAGTGATTGTGGAGAAGTCTCTTGATGGGACATTAGGTGTCATTTTCTGTGAAAATTGAACAAGTGAAAATGGCACAGAAGTAAGGACAGGGTACAGAACAGCAACTTTCCATCAAGCAAATCCTCACGTACAGTTGAGATAATGTTATTCCGATGTCATTTGTTTACAGAAGACCTATGAGTGAGTGTGGAGAAGACTCTTTAGGGGAAAGTGTTGGTGTTTTTATATGGAAATTGAACAGCTGAAAATAGCACATCTCAACAGGTGCAGAAAACTAGGGTGATGAGGGAATGGGGCAAGCGAACATCTGCTAGTTATGCTTGGGAATGCTGACGTGTGGTATAAATATGTTTAAGTAACAATAATAATTGGGTGAGTATGGCTAAAAGATCGACTCGTCCAGTTTGATATTTTTTCCTGTGGTTTATGTCTTTCATTCATTATATAGTCTTAATTTAGTGTTACACTCCTCAATGTCATAGTGTCTACAACAATCTATACAACACACGTGTTATCTAACATTTACTCATTCAGCCCAAAATACAGGATACTGCATTACTTGTCTGTTACATGGAGCTAGCGCTACTTATACACAGCATGTAACACGTGTCATCTAACATTTACTTATTCAGCCCAAAATACAGTGGATACTGTATTACTCGTCTGTTAGATGGAGCTAGTGCTACTAATGTACAGCATGTAATTGCTATACAAATAAACAAAACTTGTATGAAGCACACCTTTGTTGCATCAGTGAATAGTCTTCTGACAATAACGTGGTATCCACAGTGATTAGACACTAACTTCCTAAGTGCATGTATACCATCACTGAAGACATAGGAGTGCGACCTGTGATACAATAACATAGTGGTGATTAAGATGTATACAGATGGGCGTCTTTATCACAAACAGATGCCTTTCCTTACAACATGTCTAGTTCCTTATCTGCACTTTCCTCAACAAGAACTGGCGTTTCTGGCAAGCAAAACCGTGTTTTGTTGCCTTTACCTTACAAAAAATGGAATCATGTAAGTAGCATATGATACTGAGAGCGTAGCCAGCATGTGCAAAACCTGCATGCACAATCAATTCCGGAACTCAGACACATTAATTGATACAAGACTTATCCAGGCCAATTATTATACTAAGTGGGAAGGGTGCAAGGGCATGGAGAATTGTGATAGAGGGGTATGTTCCTTGCTCTCCACAGTTACGTGCATGCAAGCCAAGCATCACTTGGTAGAAAGTATGTTGCATTGTTGTTGTTCCTTTACCCTAGTTTGCACTATTTCAGGACGTTTTATACTTAACTTTACAATGGAGTTTTTATCTGCTATCTCCAGGTAGCCATTTACTCAGATTTTCACTTGAGACCAATAGTTCAGAAAGAATATAACTGCCCTTCAACCATCTACATAAACTGTATGCCTGGTGGCAGGTTCTTTCATAAAAACATCTTTCCTGAAGAATCAAAACAAATCGTAAAACAATGATCCTCTAAAAACAAGAATACATAAACAGTTACAAGTTCGCCTTAAACGTTAGTAAATCTTCAAACGAATTTCCCAAAATAATCTCGTCTTCCTTCTCTTGCTGAAACGAATTCAATGCTGATGTCTTTTAGATTTAGCATGTCTGTTACATCTTTATGGATATGTAAAACGGCCAAAGAGTTGAAACGCTTACTTGTCATAGTTGTGCGTAACCAAGTTTTCAAACGACGAGCGGTTGAAAATGACCTCTCTGGGGTACAGGATGTTGAAGGGTTTACTAAGAGAAGCTTTATTGCGTGAATGATATTACGCAGTAATCCTCTTTCTCCTTCAGAGCAATCCTTTACCACCTGGTATATGTCCTTGAAGCAGGCCACTTTGTCTTTAATACTGGTTCGTAAAACGTTTGCTTTTATTTTGAGTGCTACAAGGTCAATTTCATCCCCATACTGTGTTGATATGTATTCCTCCAGTTCCTTATTTGTCTCTTCTGGTAAATAAATGCATCGTAATAAGAGTGACTCGATACTTGCAAATACTTGACCACTTTCCTGGTCAAACCGCTCTTTTATGGAGTTGATGATGGCATCCAAAGCTTCGTAATATATTGTACGGTAATGCTCCTTCACTGTTTTGGGGTGATATGGCTCACTACTCTGACTCTGTGGATCATTAACAGTAAACAAATCATTAAGTGTTTTATAGTTAGGATTCTTTCTCTTTCTTGGTAATTCAGGATCTGCGATGACAGTAAAGATGACGCTTTTCTGCTCACAATTTCAAAAAACAAGTCAGCAGAGCTTTCACTTCTCATATTTTGAAAGGTTTCAACAGTTTTCATTGCAACCGACTTCCCCTCAGAGGAGGACAGCTTTTCTTTTTGCAAAGTTTCCAAAAGATTATCAGTCAACGAGTGAACTGTGTGAGCTAAACTAAGACCGAAGGAAAAGGGAACTTCACTCATTTGACTTTGGCAACCAATGATGCGAGAACAAGTTTCACGATTCAATCTTTCTTCCAAGCACGATTCCCATAAATCATATAATGGTTGGTAGTTGACAATTACCTTTCCCATGGCTGTAGCTCTTATAGTCCAACGACTTGTACAGAGTTTTGACAATGAGTCGAACTGCTCATCAAACTGGTCATCCTCATTCTCAAGTTCTATGTTTGCTTGAATATTTCCCAGAAGCTGCTCTCTTTTTGGAGAATACATTACACGAGTTCTGATTTCAGCCATTGTGCCCATCACATCACCAAATAGCCTTGAGGACTTTGTTGTGTCTTTGACTGAAAGACTAAGGGAATGACCGTGACAGTGGTTATCTACAGCTTTTGGCTGTATAAGTTTGATTTGTGTTGCAACACCGCTTTTTTCCCCAACATGTTACTAGCACCATCATACATTTGTCCAGGAAGATTAGATATTGGTAGATTACATCTAATAAACACATCTTTCATAGCAGAAACTATTGTGTCACTCTTTATGCTTGGTAGTTCAAAGAAACCAAGAAAATCTTTGTGAGGATTCAGAGACTCATCTACCCACCGCACACAGATTGAAAGTTGTTGTTGAGACATCAGTGTATCAGTGTACTCATCACACATTGAAGCAAACATTTTACTGTTATTTACATCATAAAGTTTTTTTCGCAACACTTGTTTTGCCATGATATCCAAAATCTCATCCTGAAAGTGATGATGAATGTATGTAATAGTAACAATTGTGTAAAAGTATCATCAAAGTCATCATTGCCATGAAGAGCAGTGCCTTGTCGAGCTAAATACTGCAATGATTCCATGACAATTGTTAGATACTGACACTCTCTTTCTCTCTTCACAATCTGGTCACTGATCATCTCTTTTGGATCTACACATTTCGGGATAGTTGTTTCATATACTAGGGCAGCAGCATGACATTTCCTATTTCCATGTTCTCTAAAACAGTTGGGAGCCTTTTTCCAGTTTCGAAACCCTATTGATATGTAAGCAGGTTCCTTGTTATGCTCTGCTGTTACATGGTGCTCATGAGTGAGACAATAAAAACAAAAAATGCAGTCTCTTTGCACGTCATAGTGTAGCCAGGTAAAATCCTGGAACCATTGGAACCATCAACGGCGATCATGATTTCCACCTTTGATGTAGGAAACTCAAACGATGTTTCGGGATGAAAATGGGCAATAAAGTCTTCTGCAGGAGCTACAATGTCACTTCTATTTACACTTTTTATAGCATCTACTTCCTCAAAGTCATTATTTACATTAACAATATTTACATCATGTGAAGATCCAATAGTACTGGGCTGAATTTGACTTGTTGCAGTTGCAGAGCTTTCATTTGATTGTAAAAATGATTTTATATTAGACTGTTTCATCTCAACATCACTTCTCTTTGTCTTTAAGCATGATCACGTTTCTCTTTTCTTTATACCTATTTTTATTCTTCAAACCATTTTGATTTGGAAAAGACTAATCCTTCAAGGCCTTGTGTTGGCAGTGACGTCATGCACATGGTTTATGGAGCCATTATCAATTTATCTCGCTTTAACTTTGAACATTGGCACGATTTTTCGGTAAACACAATTTCCATATGAAAACGAGGCATTTCTAACATTGACTTGGAACTTCCTTAACTATCATCATGACTGCACTGGCTGTAAGGTATCTAAGTGGTTCAAAATGCATTTTATCAGCGCAGGCATTGCACAACCTTTTAGGCCCAATCAGAAATTTGAACACCTCATTTCGTTGCAACTAAGTATTTCAGAGTGGGAAAGTAAGTGATTTCATTAAAGGTACAGTTGCTCGTTGCTCTGTCGTTTTAGGCCCATCAAGAATCGACAACTTAGGTTTTTCTTGTCACATGGAAGCCAAATAAGGGAGGGATTTAGAAAAAATATTCAAAGCTGTCCTCGCCTCCCCCAAACAAATATTTTCTCTTTTTTTGCCTTTACAAGACTGTCAAATGCGTTTGCCATGATTATCTTCTTGAAAAAAACGTTGCTCCAAAAAAGTGGGGGGGGGCCATGGCCCCCCGGTATTGCCGGCACTGGCTGGAGAGTTCCATTTTGCCATCCCACTTTTTGCCATTCCAATATTTGCCATATGCAGTTGTATACCTTGCTGGGACAAATGATGTCAGTAGCTTAGCTCCATTAGACAGCATAAGATCTGACGTTTGCACACTGATTTGTGCAGCTCGTAGGAAATTTCCGGTCTGTCTGGTAAAGGCAATAGTACATAGTGAGATGTTTTAGATGACAGTGATTTCCTATGTAGTCTAGTGTTTCTAATAGATGGTCCCCCCATCTATTAATGTCTGGACAATTTTCCTTCCCCTTTGCCTGTCAACACTCCCTTCTAATTATGTTTACAAGTCAATCATGATCAGATCATGCAGACAAGTAAATTACCTTTTATAACACACTTTATCAGCATTACCCACTTTCTCTCAGCACTCCTTCTCTAATGAAGAGCTGCCGACATCCATACCCACTTCTATTACCACCCTGTTTTTATTGCAAACAAACCGACATGAACGCCCCCTCTATTTGCACCTCCTCTTCCATTAACAACTTACTGATATGAACACTCTCTTTTATTGCCTGCCCCCTTCTATTAGAGACACTAGAGTAAGCAGATGCTCATCAGCCCAGGTTCTTCCACCTGCTTGTTTCTTTGCTTAGAAGATGTTCTGCTATAAACAGAGTAAAGTGTAGCAAAAGGCAAAGTCAGCTGCTTCACTTTTTCTCGAAGCTGGATGTGGCTTCTTTCGAAGCCTTTGTCAGCCAGTGTTGTGTCCATTATTCTCAACAACAGGCCTTCTGCGCATACATCCATTACAATCCTGTTGTGTTGGCTTGTCACCCCAATTGTGGAGCATATGAGGCACTTTCTCCTCGTCCCAGAGACAAGTACCAACTAATTTATAATTTTCAATAATAGACTATTACTTTCAGTGGCATAGCAAATTGAAAAAAGAAATAATAGCACTTGTATAATTCCAACCCTGGTTGACTCCACTTACAATTTACACGGGATGTAATACAGGTTCAACACAGGTGTTACCCACTTGTTACGCAGGAATTTCTTAAACAGGGTTAAGTCAGAGTTGGTTCACTTTACAGGAGAAAATGTAACCTGGGTAAGAGCTAACCTAGGTTAAACAGTGTTGCCTAAAGTGGGTTTACATATATGGAATTCTTTGTAAAATAATCCCTTTAGTTAGGCAACTGACCATGCCTGGCTTTACTGTTATTAGGGTGTAATAAATATCATGTCACCATCACAGCAGCTATATTTCCATATACATTGCAGATAATTCTTGTGTCAATACTCCCAAGTATGTGCAGATGCGACAATAATCTGGAAGAGTACAATGCGGAGATGCAATGTATGTTCATGGGTGCTACAAGATATTATCCCATGACAGATAGATGCTTATGGGTATCTAGAGATTTTATTCATATAAGTAGTGACTTTGGCATTCCAACACTGCCATGATTAAGAAACCAATTGACAAAGAGCATCAGCTCTATAGTACCAATTGCTTACAAAGCCTGTCAAGTGAGAAACTATTTCATACTGATTTTATGGCTCACATAGAAAATCAGGAATGTGAGCACATTGGGAATGATATACTATGCATAGATGCCACTGGAACGAAAACAGATAGGATAAAGGGGTTTAACAAAATTTTGTATTATGTTGCAGCAATAAGGCAATCTTGCCTGCAAATCACCTCCGATTCCAGTTGCTGAGTATATACCAACTGCCCATTACCAATTCTCCATTAGACATTTCCTCATGGCAATACACGAAAAAGAATACCGAAGAAATAATGGAAAGACAACAAATCCACATTTAGGTTTGATGGACTACAGTTGGGCTATTATTCTTGCATGGTTAAAGGAGTTCTGTGGTTGTGGGCTGGATGAATATCTTAATAGAACATATCGAAGTGTGACTCCAATAAATATAAGAGAGGTCAGACAATTAGTTGAAAAGGATATATGCTGCAATCCAGCCATCGGGTTTACCTGCTGCAGGTCCCAAGCCCGGATAAATGGAGAGGGTTTCTAGGATAGGGCTAGCAAGCCACTAGTTTAAGACCTTTTTATGCTCTAGAAATGCATGGTAAACACAGAAGAAATGGCCCCCAGTCCCCGGCAGCCTTTTAGTAGGCAGGAGGTGCGATGAATCCCTGGGTTTATAAAACCAAGAGTTGGAACAATAAATGTAGCAACACAGAGAAGGAGGAGGAGATCATAGAAGTGATGAAAATGAAAAAGTTGTCTTTACTAGCAGTGTCAGAAACAAGGCTGTGAGGTACTGGAGACAAGATGATGCACGATGATTATAGACTGGCATATAGTGGAGGAGAGGGGACAAGACATGGTGTTGGATTTATTATGAAGCCCAGTTTGGCGCAATATCTAGAAAGGTGATACCTCTTACTGACAGACTCAGTGGAATAGATTGAAAGGTAGAAGGTGGAAGTAGCATGATACAGGTGTATGCACCCCAGCAAGGATGATCTACAATGGAAAAGGAGGAATTTTACCAACAACTACAGGAACTCATGGAAGAGATGAAATATCAAGACAACATCATAGTTTGTGGAGATTTTAATGGACACATTGGGAGGGATAGGGATATGTATGAACAGAACATTGGGACACATGGCATTGGTAATAGAAATGATGCAGGTGTAAGAGTGTTGGAATTTGCACAGATAAACAACTTGCAAATAATGAATACTTACTTCCAGCATAGGGAATCCCACAAGTGGGCATGGTATAGGTATGATCAACAGCAAATGAATTACACACAAAAATCAATGATCGATCTGTTTCTTACCAACAATACGCGTATTTTTATGGATGTGAAGGCAGTACCATCATTGTCAATGGATGCAGATCACAGATTAGTCTTGGCAAAGATCAGAATTACTAAACCAAAGGAAACTAAAGGAAAGGGGGCTAAAAGATATAAAGTGAACAGACTTACTGACCAGTTAGTAGTGGATGAGCTACGGAGCAAAATAACGTGCATGACAATATAAATGTAGATCAAACAAATGTAGAAGTTATATGGACTAATTTGAAAGAGGCAGCATTGCAAGCTGCTGAAGAAGTGCTAGGAGAAAAGACACCATATAGGCAGTGGCGTAGCTAGAGGAGGGCAGGGGGGCGGCTGCCCCCCACCAGCCTTTTCCAGCTGCCTGTCGGAAATTTGTCGAACATTTGTCGGAAAGTTAAACACGTGAAAAAGTTTGTGAACAAATATACTTTTGACGTTTAAACCTTAGGGCCTGTTTCTATATGAGAAAAAACACCTCAGGTAGTGCTTTGTGTAGATTCCACCTCTCGTGAAGTGAAATCTCACTATACCTGTGGTGTGGGTGATTTTATATTTGTCATATAAACGCAATTTGAAAAATACAAAGGATCCTACTGGAAGGTGACATTTTTTGAACTGTTTTTAATAGAGCTGCACACTCCTCATATCCATTTATTTTGTAAACAACTCAATTTTGACATTTTTGGCTCTTACCATTGTGACATAATCAGTCAAAACAAAAAGTTCTCTTGTTTCAAATATACCTGCTGACACGAACGCTGGTTCAGGTTTCATTTCATTTTACCAACAAAACAACTCTACAGCTGAATATAAATTGCAAAGGAAAATGGTCGGTCAAAGTAAAGTTAAGCGGCAAAAAGTCGAATGCTCCGTTTGTCATATGTCTTTTGATAGTGACTACAGAAAAAAACAATGAAAAATCCCATTGTGAAATGATTGCTGCCCACTGAAGCAGTCCATACAAGATTGTTGGGGCTCCGGAAAGTCCATTTTCTCTTGTGAAAAAGGAAAAGCAAGCCACTCTGGCTCTGGAGACGGTTCCGAGAGAAAGAGCATCATCGACATCATCGTCACAAAGTGTTCAGGAATCCTTGACTGGGAAATCAGATGAAACCTGTTCGAGTCACAGTGATATGCAACATCAACCAGATACTGATGCTCAAATGGGTGACCAGGCTGTAGCTGTAACCTCTACACACTCTGAATCTCAGGTGACTTTGTGGCCAAATACATTAGGTGATTTTCCAACGGATCCGGCTAACTTCCAAGATACAAGAATAACAGCCGAAAAACGTGCCGAAATTGTACGACATGGACCATTCCACCCAACTAACATCTTGTTCTCCAAGAATATCGATGGTAGATGCTTTCAACCATCGTGGTATAAAAGAAATAAGAGTTTACGAGAATGGTTGATATATTCTCCAAAAGAGCAAAAACTGTTTTGTTTCTGCTGTTGGCTTTTT
Source organism: Cassiopea andromeda (assembly GCA_018155075.1). Lineage (NCBI taxonomy): Eukaryota > Metazoa > Cnidaria > Scyphozoa > Rhizostomeae > Cassiopeidae > Cassiopea > Cassiopea andromeda. The sequence goes on along the minus strand of WIPJ01002983.1, from coordinate 16,853 downwards.
CCTTGCATCTCTGAAAACGATTTAGAGAAAAATTGGAGCCAGATAGGTGTTACAAATGTCAAAAAAGGAATCGAGAAGATCAGGGCACACAAAGATACAAGGCTTCACTGTATTAGTCTTGCACAATGGAAGTCTTTTCAGCAGCGACTTCTGCATGGTCAAACAATCGATGCAGAATTTCAGAGGCAGCTTGAGACAGATAGGGAGAAGACATTATTGATCCTGGATCAAATCTTCTCCGTAACTTTGTTTTTGGCATTGCAAGAAATTTCCTTCAGAGGTCATCGGTTTGAAAGCCAAGCACAAATGTCTTCCTTTGAAAATAGTGGCAACTACCTGGAATTGCTACATGGTGGCAAAATATAATCCAGTTCTGGCTGCTCATCTTTCAAGCAAGAAGTCAGTGGGAAAGTACACTTCTCCTCAAATCCAGAATGAAATCATCAGCTCGATATCCACAGTGATTCAAAATCAAATTGTATCAGAAATTCAGGAAGCAAAGTTCTTCTGCATAATTTTGGATACTACCCCTGATATTTCTCACACGGATCAACTTTCTTTTGCCATAAGGTACGTGAAAAATGGAAAGCCATTGGAGCGTTTTCTTTGCTTTGATGAGATGGAAGGGTCTAAGGCAGTGGATTTTCGTGAGAAGTTAATTGAACTCTTAAAAAAGTATGGCCTTGATTCTAATTTGATACGAGGACAAGCACTGGATGGTTGTTCAACAATGTCTGGCATTTGTGGTGGATTGCTGACATTAGTGCGAGAAATCAGTCCAATCGCACTTTACATCCATTGTATGGCACATCGTCTGAACCTTGTTCTTGTAAAGGCAGCAACAAACTGTGCGAGTGAAGTCATTCTTTGGAGTGTTTTAATCGTTGTGCAGTTTTGTTGTTGCAAGTCCTAAGGGAATGGTCCAGTTGCACAAAGCACAAGATAATGCAGGGAAAAACCACGAAACCCCTAAAGCTCTTTCTGACATGCGTTGGGCAGCTTGTGCCAATGCAGTTCAGCATACAAGAGACAACTTCGGATTATACGTTGAAGCTCTGGAGGAGCTGATAGAAAACAATCAGCTTGATGCACATGGTCTTGCAGATGCTCAAGGGTTGCTAGATAAACTGGGAAAGTGTGAGTTCTTCGTGATGTTGCTATTTTGGTTTGATGTGTTAGTCATCACAAAGGCTGCTACCGACAAGGTTCAAGGCCCTCTTCTTACTATCGGCTTGTCCTGTCACCTAATTCAAACATGCATCAGTCAGTTGACGGCAATGCGTTGTGAGGATGGTCATTTCGACACGATAATAGCCAAAGCAAAAGAGCGGTGTGAATCTCTTGGACTCCCTGCAACTTTTGAACAGCGAAGAATTTCAAGAAGGAAAACCGTTCATGATGCAATGGCCACTGATGATCCAATTGTTGACCAAATTCAAAGATTCAAGGTTGAGGTCTATTACTCTGTTTTGGATATTATAATTAATGATCTCAAGGCAAGGTTCAGTGATACAACAGTTGGTATAATCAATGCTCATAAATGTGTATCTCCAGCTACTCTAATTGACAACACAGAGAACTTTCCAGCAACTGAACGTTCTTTCAATCTATAGAAAGGACGTGGGCTCAAAGGAAATGGGTCTGAAAGAATACGAAAACATACATGCTCTCCTCAATGCGTGGGAGTTTAGTGATGGTGACGCTGTTCCGAGGGACCATGAAGATCTCCTCCTTTTTCTTATCAAGAATTGTCTTCTGGATCAGTTTGAGAGTATCGCTACACTGCTAAAACTCTCTCACTTTGCCTGTGTCATCTGCACAGGATGAGAGGGCTTTTAGTTGTTTAAAGCGAGTGAAATCATACTTACAAAGTTCAATGTCTGAGAAAAGGATTTCAGACCTTGGTGTCATATCGATCAACAGAGAAGTTGTTGCAGATTTAACAATTAGAGATCTTGAAGAACCGTTTTTGCAAGAAAAATCCAGGAAGATTTTTGGACACTAATTCTGTAAAATGCTGTACTTAAATATTATTTTTATATGCTTCCACATTCCACATATATATGCCCTGAAGAAATGTTATATTTGGACAGTTAACGAAATATAGTCTTTTATGGTTGAGTATTTCCTGAGTATTTTTCTATGGTTAATTATTTGGCTTTTGTATCCAGGTTGATTGTCAGCTTTACTACAACCTGCAAGCTTTGCTCTTATTTTATCATATCGGCTTCTAAAATTGCTAATAGTAGAGAAGTATACAAATTCATGAACAAACAACAACCCTTTGATACGACGTATAAATGGGGGCAACAACAGAACTTCAAAGGTGTTTGTCAGAAAACTTGTCAACACAACATCCCTAACTTTAGTCGGAATTTGTCCGGGTTTCACCCCTTCACTGCCAAATCGTAGCTACGCCACTGCATATAGGGGAAGTAAGAAGAGGACACCTTGGTGGGGAAAAGAAGTAAAAACCGCGATGAGATGTAACATAACACAGTTTAGAATATGGATGAAGTCCAGATCAGTGGAAGATCGACAAGCATATGTACAAACCAGAAGCGAGATGCAAAGAGTTAAGAGAAAATCAAAAGAGGAGAGCTGGAGGAAGATTGGTGAAGCTGTAAAGGCAGTTTTCAAGGGTACTAAAAAACTAATTTACAACCTTGCGAATACTTATAGTGGAAAACGGCAATGTATTAGCTATGCCATCAAGGAAAAGAATGATTGTTTACTCACAGAATCAGGAGAAATTGCCGAGCGATGGAGGGAATATGTTAGCGAACCTCTGAATGAACCAAATAACCATGTTGCGGATGAAAACCAAGATGATGTTGTGAGAGATGAAGAGGAGAGCAATGGCAGCCCAACCACAGTGAATGAGATCACCAAAGCAATGGCAAAAATGAAGAAGGGAAGATCGCCCGGTGAGGATGGACTACCAGTGGAAGTGCTGAAAGCTGGAGGAATGACTGTAGTGAAACAGCTACTTAACATTTGCAATAGGGCTTATGAAACAAATGGTACCATCCGATTGGCAGAAAGGATTTATAAGTCCTATAGTCAAAAAAGGGGAGAAAACAATCCTTGACAATCATAGAGGAATAACATTGTTGTCCCATGCTGGAAAGAACTACACCAGAATTGTGGAAACCATACAGAGTGCGCAGAGGGTGTTTTCGATCCCAGCCAGTATGGTTTTAGACCGGGAAGACGCACTATCAACACAGTATTTATTGAACTGTTATTGGAGAAGAGTTGGGAATGGGGCATCAATCAGTATGCTCTCTTTGTGGACCTTGAAAAGGCTTTTGATAGAGTCAACAGGAACCATCTATGGAAAGTACTGAAAGGGATAGATACAACATACCAACAAACTTGATTAGAGTAATACGTAGCATATATTCACAATGCACCAGTAAAGTGAATACATCAAAAATTGAGAGTGAAGCTTTCAGTATTGAATCTGGCGTGAGACAAGGAGATGTCCTTTCACCATTGCTGCTGATTATATTCATGGATAGATGTATTAGAGATGTAACGATTGGAGAAAATGGCGAAGAAACTGTAATGTATGCAGATGATGTTGTGGTAGTGGCTAAGTCCCTAACAAACAGTCAAGAAGTAGCATCAAGATGGTGGAGAGCAATGTCATAGAATGGAATGAAGATTAATACCAGAAAGGGAAAAACAGAAATAGTGCACATATCCAGACATGCTGTTATATCTCTCTAGACCTAATATTAGAGCTGATAAGAACAATAAACAGAGAAATAGGCCGTATTCCAGAGTAACTAAGTATTAAGCATGAGACATCACAAGAGTTACTACAAATCCAAGATGGCAGCCTGAAAACAAAACGAGGCGAAACCATAATGCAACATTTCCCTTTCGAGGTAAATGTCCATAAACTACAATGAATAGTAAAAGTCAAAAATTGTCTTTCTTCTTTATGTTCTTTAAAATGAAAATATATAAACATCAACAAAGGTTGTAAAGTCAATGATAACGTAACAGCTTTTGAATAACTCTTCCACGACTTGTAACGCGCATTGGCTCAGATTGTTCGTTTTGGTGTTGAACAGGAAGTGTTGTGGAAATGGGTTGACTGGATGTTTCAGGGGGCAGTATCGGTTGTATTGGCAGTTTTCTACTCTGCTCGGGTTATGGGTGAGAATCTGAGTGGCGGGTATGGGTATGTGGAGTCTGAGAATCTGAGTGGGGGGTATGTGGAGGTATAGTGTGTGGCAGATGATTTGGCTCAATCATATCGTAGTCATGTTGTATGTTAAACTTGTCATGACATGGAATAAGATGGTGTCTATTAGGGCGAACTACGTTTCCTTTATCATTGAGGACATGATACGAACGTGGCTCTGTGGATTTCTGTATTACTCTGCCTTTCTTTCTCCAATCGCTGTCTTCATTGACACACATTCTAACAACTGAGCCTGGTCTGATTGATGGTAGATCTTTTGTGTTGTTTTTGCTAGGAAGCTTTGCTCGTTTTGGAAAAACTGCTGGTGGCGGGTGTTGTTTCAAGGATGGTAATGTTGTTCATGGATTACAATTGAATAAACACATGGCTGGGGATATTCCATCGGAACCTGGTATTGTGTTGAGAAGTAGAAGTGCAAGGTAGGGATCTTACCTTGCATTCTTTGCCTTTTTGAATGCACGCTTAACTGTTTGGATGGATCTTTCGACAAGGCCATTTGACTGTGCAAAGTGTGGGCTAGAAGTGGTATGCTTAAAATCCCATTCCATTGGAAAGCATGTAAACTCATTGGCAATGTATTCTGGACCATTGTCAGAAAATAACTCTTGTGGTATACCATGGGGCGCAAATATTTTTTTTTAGTTTGGTAATAACAGACGTGCTTGTTTTGTCGGGTATTCGTTCAAGCTCTATGTATCCCGAGTAGTAATCAGTTACAATGACATAATGATGTCCAAACAGGTGAAAAACATCTGATGCTACTTTTATCCAAGATGACTGTGGTATATCGTGATCAATCAAATGCTCACTTTGCTGTTTATTTCTGTATGTTAGGCAATATGAGCATCTGGCAACAAAGTCCTCGATTTCTGCATTCATCCCTAGCCAGTACAAGGACTGTTGAGCACGATATTTGCATCTCTCCATTCCATTATGACCTTGATGGATTATTTCCTTCATTTTGCTGCGTAATGCAGATGGAACTATGATCCGTTGTCCCTTGAGAAGGAGTCCTTCATGATACACGATTTCACTACGAAGACTGTAGTATGGTTTTACAACTGTGGGAATATTGTGTTTGGAGGGCCATCCATTCATGGTGAAGTTGATTAATTGTTGCAGTACTTCATCTGAAGCAGTTTCCTGTTGTAGCTGTGCAAGGCGGGTTTGGCTGATAGGGAGGAGCATAAATGTGGAGCTGATATGAAGAATGAGATCATGCTCTGGAATCTCTGTTGTCTGACTATGCAAATATGCTCTGCTTAGAGCATCTGAAACAACCATTGTTTTTCCAGGTGAATACTCAAGTACAAAATCATATTTTTGGAGTTTGAGGAAGAAGCGTTGTATGCGTGGGGACAATCAATGATTGATTTGCTGAAAATGGATTTCAGTAGTTGATGGTCATTGTAAACAGTGAAATGACATCCATACAGGTATTCATGGAAACGCTCTGTTCCAAACATGACTGAAAGAATTTCTTTTTCGATTTGAGCATATCTTGTCTCATAAGGTTGCAAGGCTCTGGATGCATACGCAATGGGATGCCATCTTTCTTCTTCTTCTGATCCATGGTTTTGTTCAAGTAATGCCCCAAGACCGTCAGAACTGGCACCTGGTTTGAGTCTTGTTGGCAGGTTCGGATCAAAGACCTTAAGACATGGTGAAGTAGTGACAAGACGTTTGAGCTCTGTGATGGCATCGAGTTGTGGCTTTTGTAGATTGAAATGAATTTCTTTCTTCAGCAAGGCACGAAGGGGGGCTGTGGTTTGTGATAGGTTGGGTACAAACTTTGCAAGGTAATTGATCATTCCGAGAAAACGTTGAAGATCAGTTTTTGACTTTGGACCTGGCATGTCAAGGATGCCATTGATTTTGGTAGGATCTGGTTTTAACCCATTAGCTGAAACAGTATGTCCAAGGAATGTAAGTGATCTGGAAGCAAAAATACAGTTGGTTTGATTCAGCTTTAAACCACTGTCACGAATGCGGGTGAGACAGGCACGTAAGCGTTGGTCATGTTCTTCTTTTGATGAACCCCAGACCATGATATCATCCTGGGAATTAGTACATCCGTCAATACCGGCAATGATGTTGGCAACCTCAACTTGAAATGCTTCACTTGCAGAGTGAATTCCAAAGGGTAAGCATTTGAAACGATAGCGTCCAAATGGAGTACCAAATGTTAGTACAGATGCACTTTCATTGTCAGCCTTGATTTGCCAGTATCCATGTGAGGCATCAAGTTTGGTGAAAACTTGAGCATCAGACATTTCAGAAATGATCTCTTCTGCAGTGGGCAATTTGTGATGCTGTCGTTTAATTGCCTAGTTGAGTGGGCGAGGATCAAGACAAATCCTCAGCTTGCCATTCAGCTTTGAGATGACTACAAGAGCGTTGACCCAGTCAGTAGGTTTCTCTACAGGGTCAATTATATCAAGCTTTATCATACGCTGCAACTCGTCTTTGAGTTTTGACTTGAGAGCAAGTGGAATTTTTCGTATAGGAGCAATAACTGGTTTGACATTATCTCTAACCTCAATGTGGTGGGTACGTTGCAGACAACCAATTTCTCCAAAACAATCAGACAATTCTTTTTGATTGGAAACATCTGGTTGAGAATTACCATTGATTTGTATATTCGTTTGATTAAATTCAATTTCTCAGAGGTATTCACACCAAGGATCGGGACTGAGTCAGTTTCAACAACAATAAACAAAACATTCACAGTCTGATTTTTGTGTTTGATTGAAGTGATACACTTTCCTGCAATTGGTACCTCTGTACCATTGTATGCTGAAAGCTTCACAGTTGCTGGCTTAAGTTTGGGACAAGGAGATAAACTCTTGAGGAGATTCTTTGAGATAACATTACATTGTGCTCCAGTATCACTTTTGAATGTTGTATCCTTACCATTCATTTCTAGTGCAACTGACCAGTCAGATTTACCATCATCTACAGATGATATATTTTTGGAGCTGGCTGAATTGGAGGAGCGTTCTTCATTGATTGAATCAATGAAACAGTCATCATCACAACTATCGCTCGATTGTGAAACTTCAGAGTACGAGTCATCAACTTGTTCTGCAACTGCTTTCACTTCCTTGCGAGGACAGCAAATTTCAAAGTGGTTTTTTCTTTTGCAAGATTTGCATTTTTTCCATATGCGGGACAATTCCCACAGAGATGAGTGGAGTTGCAACATTTGCACTTCTTGATTATATCATTCTCATATTTGTTCTGCTTAACATGTTTATCTTTATCGTGTTTCTTATGTTCCTTTGCCATTTAACGGTTACCGTTATGAATATCTGTATTGTCTTGATAAGACCTTAATTCTTTGGCAAGACGTTTAGTTTCTTTCGCAGCATGACCTGCAGCAATAGCTTTTTCTAGAGTAAGTTCAGCATCTCTAAGTAATCTTTCACGTAAGGAACGATCAGTTACGCCACAAACAATCATGTCTCGAATCAAAGAATCTTGAAGTGTGGCAAATTCACATTCAGAACTACGTCTTTTAAGCTCTGTAACAAATTCATTACAGGACTGACCTTCTTGCTGTTTATACATGAAAAATTAATGACGAATGATCATAATGTTCTTACGAGGATTGCAGTATTCAGTGAACTTGTCAAGAGCTGGTTTGAGCTTGAAGTTGTCTTCATTATTACTAAAGTGAAATGTTTCATAAATGTCTCTACTTTTAGGCCCAATGCATGATAACAGTATAGAAGTTTTAACTTTATCAGACTTAGTATCTGATTCTGTGCCTGTTAAAAAGAAATCAAAGTGCTTACTCCATTTCTTCCATCCATGAGAAACATTTCCATCGAATGAAAACGGCGAGGGAGGCTCCAGTTTATCCATATTTCAAAACTGTCGAAGTGTCTATTACAAATTCAGATGAGGACTTAAAACACCTGACAACATGTTATATCTCTCTCTAGACCTAATATTAGAGCTGATAAGAACAATAGACAGAGAAATAGGCCGTATTCAAGAGTAACTAAGTAGTAAGCATGAGACATCACAAGATTTACTAAAAATCCAAGATGGCAGTCTGAAAACAAAACGAGGCTAAACCATAATGCAACATACGCAATGCAATGTGAAGTTTACATGGGAGGAAATAAACTGAACCAAGTAGAAAATTACAAACACTTAGGGGTAACTGTTGGAGAAAGGAACCTGCAGGAGGTAGAGATTAACAACAGCATAGCTAAATATAACAGCAACGTTGGATTAATGTACCCTTTATTAAAAGATAAGAACATACCCTAGGACTGCAAAGTCATCATCTATTTGACCATCTTAAAACCTATACTACTTTATGGTTTGGAGCTTTGGTCATTAACAGCTAAAACAGAGTCACAATTGCAAGCAGCAGAAATGAGAGTTTTAAGAGCAATAAAGGGAATAACTAGAAGAGATAGAGTTAGAAACACTACCATTCGATCAGAACTGAAGGTAACATCATTGTTAGAGGAAATAGAAAGGAATAAACTGAGATGGTATGGACATATGATGAGGATAGAAATGGATAGGAAACCTAAGAAGTATCTGCTATGGAAGCTGGAAGGAAGAAGACCTGTTGGTAGACCACGAAGGAGGTGGATGGAAGGAGTGGAGGTGGTACTTGAGAGAAGAGAAACATCATGAAGTGAGGTTGAGGAGATTGCAAGATATGGGGACAGAGACAACTGTAGAGAGATCATTAAGTGTTTGTCAGCTGATAGGCATTAATGCATGACAGGCATATGGTTGAGAAAGGTGAGAATCTGCTGTAAATCGAAAGTGCACTTTTGCATGCGATTTCTTGCCTGTCTTGTGAATACTAGGACTTTAGGTGAATCTGTGGAACTAATGCGAAGTGCCTACTTCGTCATGAACAGTAAATATGCAAACAAAGTAAGTTCCACAGCTCTTCACCAGATTGAGAAGAAAGTAAACACTCTGAACTTCAATTGGAAGGAGGAGGATGATGTCCACAGTATGGATGACTATTTGGACACAGTGGAGCATGAGAATGATTCTAGACAAATGTTAACTACTCTGCTATAAATCCGAAGGAATTCATATCCATGAAAGATGAAGTGCAGAACTCTTCAAATTCATTCATGCATAAGTTTTGGTTGCAAAAATTTAACGCATTCATTGAAGAAGGTAAGATATCTGTAGACCTTGGAGACTCTAGAATTAAGAGTCTGGTAGATGAAGGTAAAAGATAGGAATGCAACAGGTATTATATGCCTTTGTACCTCAATTGGCTGAAAAAGAAGGTGCCATTTATAACTCTATGGAGCAATCTATGCTAGGGTGATCAAAAAGATTCAACAATAGTTAACATTACAAGTTACCTGTAGTTCTAGGCAAAAGTATTGAGAAGTGCTGGCGAGACAACAGGGACCTGTGTAGGCAATTTGTAAATGGTATAGAGACTGGGATCAGAGAGAGGACTAAACTTCCGGACATGAATAAGTGCTCTGAGAATAGCAGGAATCATTTACATATGGACAAACAACAGTGCAAAAATGTTGACAATGAATACAATAGCGACCATGATGAAGTGTGCAGCATAGTGGAGGGGTAGACGATGTGTGATAAAGCACCTGTTAAAAGGAAGAAGATTCAATCAGGTTATTATCAACAAGCTCCAAAGATCCATTAACGTTTTCACTTTCAAGCTGTGAAAAGGAGAATGTGAAATGCAACTATCTGGTTACACAATCCACATCAAAACAGCAAAATTTTGATGCACACCTTGAAACAATTGCAACTGTTGTGAGAAGCAGCAACTAGTAGTAAACAGGACTCAGGTTGTACAAATTCTGGTTATTTGGCATACAAATGCTAAGTTTACAGATCAGTGCTGCAGTCTAGTAAGGGTATGCATGAAATCAGACAGACGGTACAACAGGGATGGGAGACCCTTAGTCCACATGATAGGGAGTCTTTCAGAGATTTGGTGGAAGCCGATGATGCAGTGTGTTTCAATGTAAATAAGATTTTCTGCTATCAAGAGCACAGGATGTAGATTGGGTCTCTTGTGACCAGTGCTTTAGGTGGTTTCACACAGATTGTGTTTTGAGTACAAAGGAGTATGCTCATTCTGCAATGACATATATATGTCCAAAATGTGCAAAGCATGTTGCTTCAGAGTTCTTCACTTTCTTCTTCCATTTCAGATATCAATCATTGAGTGATCTCACTGATCGCTTTAGTAATATAATGAGGATTTGGCATAGGCTTCCTTCCAAAGATAAGCGGGTTGTAGACAGCTTTACTTATTTACTGGTTCCTAATTCCCCTCGCATTCGATAATGGTCAAGAGTTCTTTCCAGACAGGAGTATCATGAACCCATATAACAACTGTTGGTCAAATTCGGTATTACAAGTGCTTTGTGGTGCAGCCTTTGCCAACTACTTGCCAAGTGAGATTCAGTGCCCATTAGCGATATGTAAACACCTAACTAAAATACACAAACAGTTGCATGTAGAGCAAGCAGATCATGCCAATGCTGTCAGAGGAGCTTGGGCTGTAAGCCACAAAATGCGGGCTCTGATTTCTCTATGTTATAAAAGGGACCAGAAGCAACTATGTATGCAAGATGATGCTGCTGATCTCCTACATTTGATGGAAAGAGATATCCAACAATCGCCTACCTGGCTACTCCAATTTCAATTCAACAACAATACACATCTCTGGCAGCAGAATGTGTGGAAAAATTGTTTCATCTATAGCTTCAGATATCTGCCATCATTTGGTGCTACCACTTTGGGAGAAGAGTATCATCTTTATACAGTCACTACTATGCGAATGGCGCACTGTTAATGATACTAAAACACAGTAAACTGTAAATGTGGAAATGAGGAGATCATACGGCACAGATCGTTTTTCTTACCTATGCCAGAGGTGTTGATCCTGTTGTTGGAGAGGACCAACGAGAAAGGAGAAAAAAAGGAGTCCTTAAGTCATATAGATAAAGCGTTGCAGTTAGTAGCAGGTAACATATCTGAAGGCAATTCAAAGTACAGCCTGGCTGCAACCATCAGTCATCATGGGCCAACTGCAACTAGTGGGCATTATGATTGCTGCGTGGTCAATAACAAAAATGAAGCTGTGAAATGTAACAGTGCAAAGCTAATTCAGGGCTCTAGCAATAGATCTGTAAAATCAGAGCGCCTGCAAAAAAGTGCAAGGCTTTTATTCTGTGTAGCCAACAACGGCACAGCAAGCAGTGAAAACAGCCTTCCATACAGGTTCAACGAGGTATTGCAGGAAGTTGTGTGCTGTATTGAGAAATGTTTGTCTGGGCTACAGTCCATAAAATCCAGCTTGTTATGTACTGAAGATCTAAAAAGACTGGCTGGGAAGGAGACGCTTAATGGTGATGTACTATACTGTTTCATGTGTCGGATTGCACACATGGAGATCCATCAAGGGAGGAGGGTGTATGTCTTATCCAACTACTTGCTAACAGATCTTATAGGGAAGAAGAAAAAAAGCTACACCGTAACTGAGGTTATTAGAAATTGCAGCGAGATCTTAAGATCTGAAATCATAATTATTCCTTACCATCAAGGGTCATGGGTTCATTGGAGTGTCCTCGCTCTATATCCAAATACTAGCTTCATTATACATTGCGACTCTGTACCAAATGCTGCCGCAGACAATGATCTAATGCGTTCCATGTCATTACTACTTGGCAAGTTGACAAAATAGTCCGGGAGAGGTAATGAAAAGAAATGGTCCTTTTTGCCTTTGCATACGTGTTGCAACATACCAGTTCAAACAGATAGCATTAGTTGTGGACTGTACACATGCATTTTTTCTTATTCACTACTACTATGAATGGATTTTGCAATAAAGGAAGAGCTTTTCCCAAACTTTTACTATTGGCTTGCACACCATGTACTGAAGGGGGCTGTGTGTAACAAAGAAAGCCCCATGAAAGACAGCCGGACCCTGTGGGATAATGTGAAATGCAAACCTGGATGAATTGCAATTTTAGACAATATGCCTACACACAATGAGGGGCTGTTGAGATCACTTTCCACTTTTGAGGGGCAACAATAGGATGAGGGTACGTAGCAAGTAAGATGTCTCCTTGGATAGCAGCTCTTCAGATGAATTCACTAACAACAGTGATGATATGACTTGGGAAGAGTTCAAAGCTTTTTGTACAAGAGAGGCAGGTAAGCTATGTGTCCATATTACTGATCTTCAGCGGCGGCCTTTGAACGAACTGTTGGCAGCACCAACAGAGCAGCTATCTGCAGTAATAGCATTGCGCCCTTCAAGGTTTCACTATTTGCAAGAAAATGAAGAATGATCTGTAATAAAAACGTCACTGCATAGTACTTTGTATACGTTAGTATGCATAGTACAAAAAATCGTCTGTAGAACAGTACCAAATGAAGACGAGAAGCTGTTCTCCATATTGACTAACTTGGAATTCGAATTTCCAGAACATGGGGTATGTTTAGGAGCAAAGTCATTGAGCAGGTAATATTCCCACAACTGTTAACTCACCTCTTGAGAGGACAATATCATGAAACCTATGAACAAGTGACAAGTAGATTATATGGAAAGTCAAGTAAATCAACAACAGGTTATTGGAATGAGATATGTAAAGACAATAACGTACATGAGTTGTAGACTGGTAATTTATATATCAGATGGGCTATGTAAAATAATTTGCTGTGTATACCAATTGTAATTGCAAGCACAAAATTATACATACATGTGTCACAGCACATGACATTGTAGGAGAGATGTTAGTAACAGAACTACCACAGACAATGAAATGGCCAGTTCTCTTGCAGCATGGCCAATTTTTGACTAACTTTCCTGCATGGTGTACAATATTGGGCAAACTCCCCCCTCCTCCCTGCGGCCCTAAATTGACATATAAGTAGCTCTATATGCCAAAAAGCACCATTCTGATGTAAGTGAAAATAACAATTGGGGCCAAAATTCACTTGCTGCACACTTCTATACCACATTCATGCAATGTAGGAGTTCAATTATCTAAGGTGTACAATACAATGTGCTTGCTAAAACAGTATTCTTTATCACCATCTCATGAACTTATCCTTTACCTGTCCAAAAGCACCACATTACGCTGTTCACTTTCCATATACAAATGCCACCAATTCCCGTCAAAAGGTTTCTCCACACTTGCACATAGGTGTTCTCTATGCAAATCAAATCAGAAGTAAAGTATATCAACTGTACCTGGAGATTTGCCTGATGGAACAGTGCTATTTTGATTTTCGATATAAAAACACCAACAATTGTCCCTCAAGAGTTTTTTCCACACTCACTCATATGTGTTCTCTAAATAAATGGCATCAGAGTTGAATTATATCAACTGTAATGTGAGATTTGCCTGATGGTAAGTCACTGTTCTATACCCCTGTCCTTAATTCTGTGCCATTTTCACCTGTTCAATCTTCAGAGAAAATGACAACGAACATCTCGTCAAGAGCTTTCTCCACACTCATTCATAGGTGTTCTCTAAACAAATGAAAAAATGAAATCAGAATTACCTTATCTCAACTGGACGTGGAGATTTGCCTGATGGAAAGTTGTTATTTGAATTCCCTCATCACCCCACTTTTTGCTCACCTGTCAAGATGTGCTATGTTTGGCTGTTGATTTTTGAAATAAAAACACCAACAATTTCCCCTCAAGAGCTTTTTCCACACTCACTCATACGTGTTCTCTAAATAAATGGCATCAGAGTTGAATTATATCAACTGTAATTTGAGATTTGCCTGATGGTAAGTCACTGTTCTGTACCCCTGTCCTTAATTCTGTGCCATTTTCACCTGTTCAATCTTCAGAGAAAATGACAACTAACATCTCGTCAAGAGCTTTCTCCACACTCATTCATAGGTGTTCTCTAAACAAATGAAATCAGGAGTAACTTAACTCAACTGGACGTGGAGATTTGCCAGATGGAAAGTTGTTATTTTGAATTCCTTCGTCACCCTACTTTTTGCTCACCTGTCAAGATGTGCTATGTTCAGCTGTTGATTGTTGATATAAAAACTCCAAAGATTTCCCCTCAAAAGTTTTTCCACACTCACTCATACGTGTTCTCTAAATAAATGATATCAGAGTTGAATTATATCAACTGTACTTTGAGATTTGCCTGATATTGATGTTCTGTATCCCAGTCCTTAATTCTGTGCCATTTTCACCTGTTCAATCGTCAGAGAAAATGACAACTAATATCTGGTCAAGACTTTCTGCACACTCATTCATAGGTGTTCTCTAACCAAATGAAATCAGAATTAAATTATATCAACTGTACGTGGAGATATGCCTGATGGAAAGTCACTCCTTTTGTTCAGAGACTAACAAATTGCTCAAATAGGTAGAGTGTTTGACAGCACTAGCGTTGAATAAAAATCATAGTTAATAGACAGGTAAAGTAGATAGGCTTGTAGAATGAGTGTTATGGTTTTAGGACTGATAGTTTTTCTGGCTTTATTGAGCTTCTGTTCCCCAGAGCAGGTGTAAATGTACAAGGGAAAACGTAGGCCTTTACAGCACACTGTATGCTAACCTTAAACTGGAGGTCGATCGGTATGTTGATTATGAATAGTCGCCACATGCTGTTGTAGTTGTGCAATGGTTGGAAACTTGGGCATTCCTTGTTGAAAACCACGACCATGACCGCCTGCATCTTCTTCTTCATCTCCATCACGACAATATATACACTGCGTATAGTGTACAATAGCCACATGTCTTCTATAATTGGCTTTGGATGAAAATACACTGTTACAATCATAACAGTGATGAACTGTCTTTCCATGATGACTGTCCATGACGTGTCAGTGTAATGAGGCAGGCCCACCGTAGGAAACATCAACCATTGATACAGAACAAAATGGGCATTGATAACATGTATGTCTCCTCTTTTTGTGACATGTCAACTTGCACATTCTAGTAAATCGTTTTGAACAGATATCACATGCATGTGGGTGATAGGTCACATCGTGTTGATCCTTTCGCCTTGCAGTATACTATTTATTGCACATTGTACACATTAAATGCAGCAGCTCTCTGTGCAGTTGTAATGTTGATTCATTGCCACTCATTGCATGTAGTGCATCTAACTAGTTCTGCTACTGCTGCTGCTGCCATCGTTTTCCTCCTCATTGTCTTCTTCTGATTATCGTAAGTCTTCTGAGTATCCACTCACTCACACTTTCATATACTAATTTCTGAACTAAGGGAAAAAACTGAGTTAATAATTTTCTTCAAAAATATTCTGTTGCAGGTTGATCAGTAACATGTTCAATAATACGCCCTGTTTCAATGTCTCCACGTACATTTTCACCACCTTCCAATATATACCGCTGACATCTCAGAGCAGGCTGTTGAATAACAAATACGAGATTTATCACACATGTGACAGTTAATCGAGTTATCTTTGGATTACACGCACAACAAGTACCACGTGCAGAACATTCCAGCGATTCAAAACTAATGGGATGTCTACTCCACCTATAACATTCCGGACTCAATTCCACTACCTCAGCAAACAACGGACTCTTCAACCTCGTATAGTACGAACTATGGCCTACTTCACATAAATAGTCACTAAAACATGAATACCACATATTATCAACCCAACAGTTTGGACCCTTTGCCGTAAAAGCGCGATAAGTGCATGGGCACAACTCTGCCTGCAGATGTGTTTTGAATAGCCTGTCCCAATCACTAGTTGTGCGCTCGGCCACATACTGCAACAATACATTTCTCCAATCAGCTGCACCATGATAAGAATCTACAGCATTGATATATGCACTAATAACACACCTGGGTAATTCTTTATGAAATTGATCATCGTAGGATACTGCTGCTACATTATTGTCATTACTACTACCAGGTGTTGTCGACCTGTACAATGAAATGTTTTTCAATGCCATTCTTCTTCTTCTTCAGTATTACCATAACAAAGGATAAGACATAGTATACAACAGAATGATAATCTGATATAGACCACCTAACAGATGCACCAGAACATTCCTCCAAGATGTGATGTCTTTATTGATAAGCTCATCCAACATATCACACATTGACTGACTGAATGCTTAGCTGATGCACTCTCTGCATGTGCTTGTAGTTATACAGACTAGACAACCCATTCATCAATCATGTCTAATAATGATTGACATTATGCTCATGTGACTTATCACCATATGAATGAAATACGCATCTGGTGTGATAATTAAAAAAGTAGCACATGAGTAAAATACGTTTCCACTATAATAAATACTATTGGCATAGGAATAAAATACACTTACACTCCTGTCAATCATACGTGACCAACCTCACGTTTCCCCATCTATAAAATACGTGCAGCAGGCAGAGAAGACTAACTAGTCAACCAACCAACCATCCAAAAAACCATCCAAAAAACCAACCAACCAACCAACCAACCAACCAACCAACCAACCAACCAACCAACCAACAGAAGCGTTGTGGCCGGGGGGACCAGGGGGGCCACGGCCCCCCCTGCAACCAAATTTGTCGGAAATTGTCGGAAAAAGCTGATCTTGTCGGAAAAGTTGAGATCTTTACTTCCAATTTTTAAAAGCTAGATTTTTTGTACAG